>JAYEPQ010000002.1:10127500-10502500 GCA_036321105.1 Dracaena cambodiana | reverse complement strand
GCAATCGAGGGTAAGCAGTCAAAGCAACCGAATATAATTTTTATTTTTATTTTTAATTTTCAAGACATATTTAAGGCAAACTGAATTTGCACGCTTGAATAATGCAGGAAGTAGCATTAGATTTTGCACGGTATAATTAGTGTCTCAAGCACGAACCTTGTTACATCTTCATTTTAGATACCTCTGCCACTCTCGCTAGTTATACCAAAGAATTGGCGTTGATGCAATCAAGAATCAAAAGCTATAACTGTATTAGTAAAATGCATGATCTTTACACTGTACAAACTTATTGTCCCTAGATTTTGAATCATCAGATCATATATATATATATATATATATATATAGTTCCAGACCAACTTAATTATTCGGATGAAGTTCAATAGGGGAAGATAAACCAAAATTGTTTTTTCCCAGTTCTTTAAATAAAAATAAACGTGAAATTTCTGACAGTTTCCTAATGAGTCAAGTTTCTACATCTCTTAGGCAAACAGATCACTTCATCAAGAAGTGCCAGCATCTTACCTTTGGTTCATCAAACAGAAAGATAAAACAAAATAATTCACAAAATTACATAAACAGGTTAGCAGGCATTTGACAGCGAGTAGTCCAGTTTGCATTCTGTAAGTCAAGAAATTTCTCCCCATATCTGTTAGAATTTTAACAGCATATGTTATGCATAGCGTGGGGCAGGAGGATAGATAAGATTGTCGACGGGCCTAGTGCATCTTCTATCACACCTTCAGCTCTTGACGCCTGGGAGTCGAGGTTGGAGGACCTTTTCGCTGGCCATCCGCATGACATGTTCGATACTGCCTTATCGGATACTGTCGCAAAGTATCAAGTTGACATTCAGGTATGCTTCCTGCACTAGGGGTAGTAAAACACACAGCTTTGATAGCTCAAATAATCATATTTGGACCTTTATAATTATACTTCTCGCTTGTTCAGCTATTCAAGGACATGCTCAGAGGAATGAGAATGGATCTCGAGAAGTCGAGATACAATACTTTCGATGAGCTCTACGACTATTGCTATTGTGTAGCTGGAGCAGTTGGATTGATGTGCGTCGCTGTGATGGGTACTGCACCAGAGTCTGAGGCAACAGCAGAGAGTTTTCACAATTCTGTTTTGGCTTTAGGAACTGCTTGCCAGCTGACAAATATACTTCGCGATGTTGGGGAAGAGTAAGTAGAGATTCAGTAAACTTATCATCATTAATTATTAGCTATTAAAATTTTCTTCTTCCTGACGAGCTTTTCAAATAAATGATTCTGTGAAATTAAGTGCCAGACGGGGGAGGATTTACCTTCCGCAGGACGAACTTGCACAGGCGGGCATATCTGATGACGATATATTCGACGGGAAGGTGACTGACAAATGGAGGGAGTTTATGAAGCAGCAAATTGCTAGGGCGAGGATGTTTTACCATGAAGGAGAGAAAGGAATCAGATATCTCAATCAGGCTAGCAAATGGCCAGTAAGACATGCATGCCTTCTTATATTTCATACTAAAACTTGTTGGTTAACATTATTATTGAAGTGATTAAACTATTTGTTCATGGGAACTTAAACTTATTTATTGAATTATAATCATAAATCTCTACTACTTCATCAAAACTCCATAGTTGTGATGAAAATGACCGGAATTGTATTTATCCCTGAAGGGCATCTTAGAACTAAGGGCTGCCTTTATTTTACCATAAATTCAAGCTTTGGCTGCCACCTCCTGAAGCTGTGTGTTTCTATTTCTATGTCATGCACTATCCGTTCTTTAATACCCCTATTTTGAATAGTCCCACGTCGAATCGAATGGGAGACAAAAATTAGTATAACTTATAATAATTTCTATGAATATATAAAATAATTATAATTGGTTTTTGGGGAAGAACCCATGATTAGTTATAAGTTAGGCTAAAAAATTCATGTTACTCCAAAGATGTGCAAATTATAGGTTGATTTAATGGTTTCCTCTTTTTTTTTTTTTAAAAAAATAATAATTATTAATTTCACTCCAAAAATAATAAGTTGTACAAAAATTGGCATAGCCTATCAATTTAGAAATGAATTAATAGAATTTATATTAAGATCATCAAAATCGAACTAAATAATATTTATAAATTATTTCCAATTAAGTACTTCTAATTTATCAATTTAAAAATGCAATAATTACCCATTCCCTAGCTAAATATTCACTACTTTGACGCAATAATTACTCATTCCCCATACTTTCTAAATATTCACTAATTATATTTCCATTAACTCTCATACGTTTCGTTTTGAAAAGAAAACAAAATTCTGCGCTAATTATATTTCCATTTTACTTTTTTTTATTGTAAATTTACTGGACATGGACTTAGAAACTAATTAGCTGCTCTTGTTCATGGCTTGTTGTAGGTATATGCTGCATTGTTACTGTACAGGAGTATACTGGATGAGATCGAAGCAAATGATTATGACAGCTTCACGAAAAGGGCAACTGTTATCACAGCCAAGAAACTAATAATACTGTTCACTGCATTTCAGAAGTCACTATTTGGCCCCTCATCTGGAAACTGATCGGAACAAATAAAATCAGATGGTGCGATAAACTCAGTATCGACAGAGGGTAATAATCTGCAGTTTAGTCTTAAAAAACACCGAGAGAAAGAAATAACATAAGTAGATTCGTAATATTATATTAAATGCAGAAATTACAGATAAAAAAGTATAGAACTCATTTTGTACTTTCCTTATTTTGAATTCTCTTATCTTTAAAAGGAACTAGAAAAAAGGAGAGATTTTTTCTTCTATGTAACAGTTCTACTTCTCTGTTTCCATTATAAGATTTGCCTCGTACTTGAGTATTTAAAGATTTTAAATGTAATTAGTTTGACATCGCGTAAAATATCTCATTACTTTAGACACTTCTATAATGTGTTATTTTTGTTCACGTGCAAGTCAAAGGTTATTGTCTTAGAAGTCAACTGGGAGATGCACATTTGAATTGAACTTATTTGATGAAGTAATTAATTTATATTAATTAACTAAAATGACAGGAAGAGAGAGAGAGAAAGAAACGGAATTTCACTGTTTTTTTTTAAGGTTGTAACGGTGAGCAATTGCCTCCCGCGTTCTATTAATGAGAGATAACAGAATACCTGTTTTACATCAAATGTCAAAATAAAATAGCAAAATAAAAGAGGCTCTGACATCCATAGGTAACAATAGTTTGGTCTTAGATCATCAAATACAAATAAAAAGGGCAGAGTACAAAACAAAATAACATCCAAAAGTCTCCATTAGCAGTGGACTGTCGACGACCAAAAACTCGCTCCCTCAATCACTGTCTGCGGGACCCTGTCGCCACAACGGGAAGGTTTTCCTACAGCTCCTCATCTGTTTCCTGCTCTTCTGAGAGGCATAGATGCTCTCTCTCCGATAATAAACCTGTCTAAGAGATCATGTCATGGTATGTGAAATAAAAACAGATATCAGTTGAATGCGTGTTCTGTCTAAAAATTCTGTTGTTTCTCTCTCTCCACACGTTCCAACAGATAGCTGCTAACATAATACGACGGATATGAGCACCGTGTTTTGTAGACCTACTAATTCCGGCTCTTTCCCATATATCGGCATACTCAGCCATGTTGATTGTTATGTACAGGCACGCTGCACACTTCTCTCAGAGTTTTACAGCATAGGCGCATGATAAGAATAGATGTGAACTAGACTCTGCGTCTGCTTGATATAGAACGCAAATACCTGACCCCTTCCATCCCCTCGTTTGTAGATTGTCTCAGGTTAGGATTGCGCCTTTAGCGACGGTCCATAGAAAACTCCTTACTTTGAGGGGGCATTTAGTCTGCCATATGTGAGATGCCTGCGGGAGCCTGCGTCCACCATCTATGCAATATTTGTATGCAGACCTAACAGTGAAATTTCGGTTTTTTTCCCATCTCCAAATGACCTCATCACATTCATTAGCACTCGGGGGGAATTGCTGTATGAGATTCTTAAGCTCTATGGCCTTTGAACGAGTTGTGACGTCTGTATATACATTAATTCCCAGGTCCCACCTACTTCGGTGCCACAACTGGCTAATGATGACATTCTTATCGTTTGCTAGTTCGTAAACCTTTGGGAAAAGCACCCTTAGTGGTACCTCTGTACACCACCGATCATTCCAGAAAGATACTCTTCCTTTCCTACACGGAATGAACGATATACTTGATCGAAAAATATCCTTCGTTCTTAGTACCCCTTTCCGGAAACTTGAAGTATGTGATGTGTTATGATTTTCTTCCCACCATTTACCTCTTCTCGAGCCGTACTTGAGTTGCAATAGTTTTTGCAATTGTCCTCCCGGTTTTGTCAATACTCCCCACCACCATTTGGTCAAGAGGGCAAGGTTGAAGGTTTTTAGATCCAGGATTCCTAGACCTCCTTCTTTTTTTGGCTTACATACCTGGCCCCAGCCCACTAAACTGTATTTTGGCTGATTTTCTGAAATTCCTCTCCATAAGAATCTTCTTCTAATTTTATCTATCCTCTCTCTAACCCATGAAGGGATGGTCAGGATGGACATGAGGTAGAGTGGAATGGATGAGAGAGCCGAGTTTATTAGGACGATGCGACCTCCTAGAGAAAGGTATTTGGCCTTCCATCCGTCAAGCCTCCTCTCAATCTTATCAATGACGGAGCACCAGTCTCTTTTGATAAGCCTTCCTTTCCTAATCGGTACACCTAAATATTTAAAAGGAAAATTTTCCAGTTTGCAGCCCAAGATACTCTGAATTGTCAATGTAAGTGGGCCCAGGGGTCCCAGATCTATCATGGAGCTCTTTTTGTAATTAATTCTTAAACCTGACCAAGCCTCAAAACAGCAGAGTACCCATTTCAGGACAACGGCCCCCTTAACCCTATTCTCACAGAAGATCAACGTGTCATTCGCATATTGGAGATTAGTGATAATAAAGTTCCTGCTTCCTGGTAATCCCTTCATAAGCCCCGCATTCGATGTTTTCCTCATCAATTTATTTAGGCCATCAGCGACGAGCACAAAGAGGAGGGGGGATAGGGGATCTCCTTGGCACAGACCTCTTTTACAAACAATCTCCCTGCCAACCTCTCCGTTAACGACCGTCTGGATCTTCGCGGAGATGAGCCACATTTTAATCCACTGAGTCTAACGAACTCCAAAACCGCTACTCTGAATGACTTCCATTAGGCAGTCCCAACTTACCATATCGTAGGCCTTCTCAAAGTCAAGTTTGAGAAGAAATCCGTCTTTCTTTGTCCTTTTACAGTGATGAATCACTTCTTTTGCTAGGACTATTACACCAAGGATACTTCTCCCTTGTATAAATCCCGACTGTGTTTCATCGATCAGATGTGGGAGGACGGCTGCGAGGCGATTCGCCAGGAGTTTGGATATGATATTGAAACAGCTGTTCAATAAAGCTATAGGCCGATAATCTCCAACTACTTCAGGCGATTCTCTCTTCGGGATGAAAACTATGAACGAGTAATTGTTTCTCTCGATCTTCGCTCTTCTTTCCGCGAAGTCGGTTACAAGTGCAATTAAATCCCCTTTAATCTCCTCCCAGAAAGTTCTGTAGAAAAAAAGGGGGAAACCGTCCGGGCCTGGTTCTTTATCAGGGCCAAGGTCCCAAACTGCCTTCTTTACTTCTTCTTCCGAAAAGTCTTTCTCCAGAGTCTGAAGATCCACGTCCGAATGTCACTGCTCGTGGAACATTTCAATTCGGTTGTTCATGGTTCTTCCGAAAAGCTGATTGAAGTGTTGGTGAATGTGGTGGTATATGTCTTCTCCCTCGACGAGGGTTCCTTTTGTTGATGTAAGTTTATGAATGGTGTTTATCCGTCTCCTCATATTCACTACTTTGTGGAAGAAACCTGTGTTCGCATCCCCTTCCTTTAGTCATTTGCTGTGAGCTCTTTGTCTCTATTTGGTGTCCTTTCTTTTATAAATTTCTCCTATCAATTTCCTTAACTCACCAAGGCGGGTGGACTTTTCTTTACACAGCGTCTGGACTTCCTCCTCTCGTTCTAGAAGCTCAATCTCCTTTATACACTCGTCCTTGGATAATTCTTGCATCCTGAAATATCTCCTCTCCCATCTCAGGAGAACTCTGCGTAATCGACGCAGTTTTGTGCACATGTTGTCGGCCGCATCCATCCTCGTTGTTTGCTGTGCCCAACTCTGTTTAATGATTTCATGTACCTCTTCATGTTCGAGCCACCACTTTTCGAACCTAAAAATACGTTTTTTTCTTTTGTCTGATTTTCCCAGACTCCAATCTTATGGGTACGTGATCCGAGGTTGGTCTACACATAGGGCGCACAACAGCGAAGTTGAATTTAGTTTCCCAGTCCGGGGAAACAAATACCCTATCTAATTTTGCCATATACGGATCCTCTCTCATACTAGACCACGTGTAACGACGTTCTATTAGCGGTATTTCAATTAACTTCAGGATTCCAATAAGTTCGTTAAAGTGGCCCTGTCTCGTGTATTCATGTCCCCCCATTTCCTTTCGTCTGAAAACCTTACTACATTAAAGTCTCCTCAAACAATCCAAGGATCTATTTTCCACGCCCGCACCCTTAACAGGTCATCCCATAATCCGACCCGTTGATCGCTCCTATTTGGACCATATACTGCCGTCACCATTTGCATCCATCCATCTCTCTTTCTTTTTGTTATTATAGAGAGAGTGAAAATCCTGACCCGGGACTCCTTAATCTCAAAACGACTCCGGTCCACTCCAATAAGAATGCCACCTGATGCACCAGTCGCATTCTTGATAACAAAATCGAATCTACTCTCTAGCTCACAGAGAACACTCAGTGATGGGTTATTAAGTTTCGATTCCACCAAGCACACAATATCGATAGTTGTGTTTCTACACGTATCAGACACCATTCGGTGCTTGCATTTGGTGCCAATTCCCCTAACATTCCAAAATAGTGTGTTCATAATTCTGAAATGTACAACCTCTCCATATCTAACCTAGGCGGATAGCAGCTTCCCTTTCCCTCCTTCCCTACCCTGTGTTCTATCCCTAGAACCTCCCAGTTCCTAATTAATGTTAGATTATGGGTGTGGTCCTCATTATTGGTGCCCATATCAATCTCGCATATGCGTGAAATGGAAAGTAAGATGTTATCAGGTATTAAATTGAGTATATCTAAGGGGGCAATATTGTTACCTTACTCGTAGTCTGTAAGAAGGGCCTTGCGCTTTGTGGCAAGTGATGCTACTTCTCCTGTCTGATACTCATGGCCTCCCCTCTTCTGTTCCAATCTCCTGCTTCGCCTAGCCGGTGTGATCTGTATCCCCTTTGGCTCTAGCTCGTGATACCGATCCCCTCTGATAGGACTAGATTGTCCTTCTCCATCATTGTTATCAGTGGCAACCTTCAGAAGAGATTTTTCCAGTGGCTCTGTAGATGTATGCTCCTGAGGTATTGCCTGTTGGTTGCAGACCGGGCTGGTCACCTCTTTCATTGCTTTCTCTGATGCAGATTCTTCTCCTCCTCTCTCTGATGCATGTTGACTGGGTCGGTTCTTCAACTTCTCCCTGGTACATGTTGGGCTAGTCACCTCTTTCATTGCTTCCTCTGGTACAGATTCTTCTTCTCCTCTCCTTGAAACATACTGACTGAGTTGGTTCTTCAACTTTTCTCTGATTCTTTTCGGGTACCTTGATGGTTGCCGCCTGCGTATCTTCGTTGGTTTTCTTCTCTCCTCTCTAGAAACTATGTTGGTTAGCAACTTCGAGGTGGCCTCCCTGAGGACCTCCTTATCAAAACCAGGCAGTATGGACAGTAAACCCAACTGTCTAATTGATTTCGAGGTTTCATCATCCTCACTGAGACCCATATTCTTAATTTTTTCAAAGAAGTTTAATACCCTATCAGAGATTCTATCTACATCCATGGGGTTAGATGTGCTGCACACAGGTCCCTTTCCCAGTCTCTCTATATCCGAAGTCAAATTTCCATCCACATCAATGACTTGATGAATTTGCTGTGTGTGGGCCCCACTGACAGTGAAATCCAGATTTTTCTCCTCTCTGCAGACCCCACTCCTTTCCTGCCGCAAATTTCCTTTGTTTCCTTCCCCATGTGGTTGGTGGGGTCCACCCACTAATTTGGTCTCCAAGAAAACGTTTTGAATCTCCCTCTTTACTTTTTTCCCTACTTCAGTAGAGGAGTTGTCTTTGTCTTTATGTGGGCGACGGGGTCCGCCCTCTTCATGAAAGTTGGCATCCCTCCTTACTTTTTCCCCCTCTTCATTAAAGGAAGCCCGGTCTTCGAGGAGTGGATTGCCACTTTCCTCTTCCCCACCTACTCCGCTACAGAGCTCCGTCCTTTCATCTCCTCCCCCAATTCCGCTTCCTTCGCCTAATTTGGCCGAGAGACGCGAGCTACAGCCAGCAAGGGCAGGTCCACTCCGACCTAAGGAGACCCGTTTGCCTTTAGTAACTCTTGGCTTGTCTTTCCCATCTCTTTTTTCGCTATTTCTTTCTTCATGGAGCATCGGTTCACCAACTCCTCTGTCTCCTACCTCCAACTGGTAAACAACTTTGCCCCTTTCTCTTGTTGCAGAAGTGGTTCCTATCTCGGAAATTTTTGCTTTGTTTGTGAAAACTGGCTCGGGGACTTTCTGGTTTGGTTGGTGGGGCCTTCCCTTCTTATCCATCTCCTGTCGCGGTTGGTCTGATGTACGGTGCCACGTGAATCGCCGTTGATGGCTGGCGGCCGGGATGTTTCCCGTAGGCAGGGTGGCGATCTCGCTTGCGAGGGTTGCCTTACCCTTGTCTACCGGTGAATAATCTGCCGCCGTAGGCTCCGGTGTTTCATAGGTGACCCGGTCTGTGGGTTGTGGCCCCGGCAGGAGGAGGATCTTGTCGATAACTCTTATTGTGATTTTTCTCCGCTGGTTGCCGACCACTATCATGAGCTATTTGGGTATGGAGTCTACACTTTCGCAACCAATCCTTACTCTCGCCATTGACAACTCCGTTCTATTGATGGTTACATCGGCGACGTCGATCAGATGAGCGAACTTGGCTACCACCTTGCTGAGGTCGCATCTGTTCCAGTGATGCAATGGCAGCCCCCGGATGGCAATTGTGGCCGTAATCAGGAATAATTGGATCTGGTCGTCTTCCTCACCGGACCATCTGTACACCGTAAAACCGGCGGTGTGGTCTCGGCAAGGGATTGATGTCCTTCCGACGGCAAAGTCCAATCCCTAATTGGACGGGAATCGAACTAGGTAATATCTGCCCAAACTGTGGAACTTCCATTCGAAGCGAGAAAAAACTGTCGAGATGGCTTTAAGTCCACCGATCATATCGGGCACCGATGGGTTCCCATGACCAGGGTACACAACTCCTATGATTTTTGAGAGCCATGCCCAGTCCTCTACCGCCCTATCTGAAGTTGGTAGAAAGAGGATATGTTTGTTTTTCTTTTCGTCCTGTGAGCCATCGAAGGTCTTCTGCTTGCTTATTGTTTCCCTGTTCATTGACCTAAGGTTTTTTGTGCCTCCATCCCTGCCACCTAATTTGGGACTGGGTTCTGTCGCCCCATGCTTCATTATGCCATTGCCAGACGTAGTACCAACCCGTCGAGCCATCAGTTGCTTTCCCCCACTCTTCTGATCCGAAGTTCTTGAGTTGGTCTTCTTTGTTAGAGGCATCCTTTGGTTTTTTGCTTGTTGATCAGGTGACTTCATCCTTGTCGGCAGGACTGGGCACTCAGCGATCTTGTGACCGAGAGTTTTGCAAAAACGACAGCGAATAAAAGGGCATTCATCCTTGAAATGGCCCTTTCTGTTCGCAGCGGAATTTCTTCGCCTTCCTTCCATTGAATAAACTCAAATTACAATAAATGAAAACAATAGAAAAGAACAAACAAGAGGATTTTATATCTCAATTGCTCTCTTTTACAAAATAGTATGGGATCTGTGGCGATGGGATCTGTCAAGCAGCTCCTTTGGACGATCTGACGTCGAGATCTTCTCTCTTGAAGATGACGGCCGACTGTAGATGATCTCCTCTGGTCTTGATTCGTTCAAGGCTCTATGCGTAACTCGAACTTCTCAAAAACCTTTAGATGCCGAAAGAAAAGACCCCTAAGGCTTCCCCAAGAGGGTATTTATAGCCTTAGGATCATATGAGAGTTTCTATCTAAATAGAATTTGCTCTCATCAAGGATTCCAATCAAATATCTTAGTTTTGATTTAAATCTCTTGATTTGGAGTTCTGATTGGACTCAATTTGGGTATTTGGATAAGCCCAAATCATAATCTCAATCAATTTGAGATTCTGGTTATCTGCTCACGCGGAGCTAATCGCATCAAAACGCGGAGCTAAGAACCAGAACGCGGAGCTATTGAATATCTCCGCGTTTTACTCAAACGCGAGGCTAATATAGCCAAACGTGGAGCAACTGAGTTAGCTCCGCGTTCTGTTGTGGAAAACTCTATTTACTTAAAAAATTTCACTGCCAACAGAACCCCCTCCAAAGTTTTCAAAATAACTTAGATCTTAGCAAATTTTGAAATACTTTGGATCTTTAAACGCAGAGTTAAAATACCAAGTTTATCTCGCGTTATGTTCACTTTCGCGGAGCTAAATAGCTTCACGTTCTAGTGAGTAACTGCTCATTAATTGCTCAGTAATTACTCAGTTAATAGCTCAGTAATTACTTCTGATTTGTCTTTTGCGCCGAATACCAAGAGGCAGATCATTTTAAATATAGCCTCAAGCTCTTCTTCTTCTACATTCGAAGAGTCGAAGAATCCAGAGCTCAGGTGACCGAGCGACTCATGTCGACGAATGATCTTCAATTGATCTTCCTTCGATTCTCCGTAGATTTTCATCATTAGGATGCCATCTAAGACGAGTACAGCATCGCGCGCCTCCTCACCATTGGCGGCCGTCGTTAGCAGTGGCGGCAGCGGCCGAGGCAGTGGCCGAGGGAGCGGATACAGTGGTGAACCAGTTCATGCCGCACCCATTGGAGGTAGAAATCTCAACTTTGCGGACTCCTTAGATCAATTTTGGAGTGTTTTGGCTCGGTTTTAATCGGCCAACCATTTTTGAACAGGCGAGATCGCCGTTCTCCGGCCGTAAGGCTTGAGAAGAAAGGAGAAGACGGAGAAAAACTCTGGTCTTCTTCTTACGCGAAGTTATTGCGTCATCCTCGCATTTGAAACACGAGGCTATTTTGACTAGCAGTCGCGTTTCAACGCGAGGCTATTTTAACTAGCAGTCGAGTTTCAACGCGAGGCTATTTCCTCAACTGCGCGCGGAGTTTATCCTTAGCTCCGCGTTTTCATACTTGGAAGATTTTTCGAGTTTTGAAAAACTTTTTCTAACTCTTGATTCTTCTTTTGCAGTGAAGTACTTGGACTAGATCCTTTTTAAAGAGGAGTGCATGTGGCTCTATCAGTCTTCATCAGCAAAAGTAACTCTAAGGAAGCCAGAAGCATATGCTTTATAACATAGTTGCAGGTTTCAAGCTCTAGTTCCAAAAGATAAACTTTTGAAGGAGTTCCAAGAACTCTGCGGCAGCTTCTTTAAGTTTTCTTGAGGACCATTTCTGTTAGATGACAATCTCTGTTGCTTTCCAAAGCAATAGAGATGATTATCTAAGGGCTTGTAGCATGTCGAATCCAACTTGTGCATCTTCATTAGGATTCTTGTAGCAGTATCTTCAGATGATCCACTAAGAACTTTAAACAGATCATAGCTGATATTTGCAGAAGAGATCTTTTGCATGTGAACCAGAGAATTTCAACACTCCATGGAAGAAACTCGTTGTCTGGTTATTGGTGAGTCGATGAATAGGTTGAAGATTTTGAGAGAGCTATAACTCCCTCTTCTTCTGTAATCTTTTACTTCATGAATAAATATAATTCCTTTTTTTTTATCTGTTGGTTTCAAGAATTTTGCTTGCTCAACAAATAGATGGTTCATAGTTTTGGTAAAACAATCTAAGGCTCATTTGCATAACTTAGACTGTTAATACCTGAAATGACCGGATAAGGATCATTTAACTTAGACAGAGGCGCCTAATTGCACATGCCTTAGTTTGATGGAGGAAGTTCAAGTGCTCATCTGCGTAACTTGAACTGCACATCCCAAGATGACCGGGTCAAGATCGTCAGATTTCGGCAGAGCCCCCTGATCACGCTTGCCAAGTCCAAGCTTTATAGAAACGCGTAGCTAAAATACCAAGTCAGCTTCGCGTTTTGTATAGTTGCGCGGAGCTAAATAGCTTCGCGTTTCTCATCACGATGCGAAGCTCACAGCTTCGCGTTTTAGAGAATAACTGATCGGATAGTCGCTTCGATTTTCATGCCGAATACCAAGAGGCGGTTTTCTTCATTTAAATGGAGTCTCTTCTCTTTCTTCCTTACTTCATTTGAAGGATTTTCAAGAGATTAGAGCTCCAGAACCGGAGATCCAAGGGACTCAGGCAACCGAGCGATTTTCGACCCGATTTCCGTCGATTTTCTTCAAGATTTCGCAAGCAATGGCACCCAAGACCCGTGCTTCTTCACGCGCAGCCTCGCCGTCGGCGACTGGCACAAGCAGCGGCGGCAGCGGTCGTGGCGGCGGCGAGCCAGTCCACGCTTCGCCTATCGGAGGTAAGAACCTCACTTTTGGGGCTTTTTAGAATATCTTTAGAGTAATTTGACTCAGTTTTAACCGGCTAATCATCTCTTTTACCGGTGAGATCGCCGTACTCCGGCCAAATGGCTTGGAGAAGAAGAAAAAGATCTTTGATCTTCCTTCACGTGAAGCTATCACGTTATCTCCGCGTTTTAGACGCGAAGTTATTTTTGCTAACTATCGCGTTCCTTACGCGAGGTTACAATTTAGCTTCGCGTTCGTTCTTGCGAAGTTATCAATTTAACTTCGCACGGAGTTATCCTTAGCTCCGCGTTTTCATACTTAGACAATTTTTCTAATTTTGTAAGAATTTTTTTCTGATTCTTTGCTTCTTTTCTTGCAGTTGGTTACTCAGTGGATGCACTCTCCCAAGGACATACTTCGGCTATGGCAGGGGTGCAGACTCAGTCACCCAGTTTCGCTTCACCACTGTTCTTGCTGCCTACAAGCCTGATTTGAGAGAGCGCAGGGAAAAGCTGATCAAATACAGCCCCGCTACCGCACGGGAAATCATAACGGATGCTCCCTTTGAAGCTATGAACCGGGAAATATTGGAGAAACCAGCGTTCCTTTTTGGAGATGCAATTGGGCAATCAGACCAGATCCTCTTTGAGGAGTAGTGTATGTGGCTTTACCAATCTGGTGACTTGCTTATGTTTCTGCCTAGCATGGAGCGTAGCTACCCTCTAGTCTATCTTCAAAGGCTAGCCATGCACCGTGAATTGGAGTGGGGGCTGAGCCAGGAGTACGATTGTGTCCCTACGGGTAAATTGGGCACACACGGAGCTTACCAAGATGGTCCCATAAGATGTATCACTGGGTTGCTTCCTGGGAGAATCACTAAGGAGCACCCAGTAGGAGAGATCCCAATTCGCGCACGAACTTTCCTAAGCGAGTTCATGGCGCAAGGAGGTCAATACGCAGCTAATGATTTCATGATGCCTGGCTGGATCTACTCTTCTGGCAACATATGGTGGGCCCGCCTTGTCCAATACATACTAGATTCCCATGAACCAGTTCTGAGAGAAATTGGTTTATACAAAGCTATCAGAAAAGTTCAGTTCGGGATTCCTCAGAGTGCCTATCACTTTTTCGGTCTCCTGGAGATGTACATCTCTGAGACTGGCACTGTCTTTACACCAGTGGGTGAGCTGGGACTTGCTCTCCACGAGATATTTGAAGTGTCCGGGTTGTCAATGGGTGAAGTCCCGTATAAAGAGTATATCCCCACCACCGAAGAGCTGAATATGCTGAAGGTGAGAGACGAGTGCATCTACACCACTTACTGGGAGATGATGTGTCATTACCGCATCTTTGCCGACATGACAGGTGTACGTAATCAGGGTATTGGTCACAAGAAATGGGCCGATTACCTTTTTGCCAACTTAAACTCCAAAGATAGTTCGGCAATAGTTCATGGCTATGCCCCTATTAATGTCAAGGAGATCGATCGCCGTATTGCTAAGACTCGTGTTTTATTTTATACGGCTGAATCCAACAAAGGCAGATTCAACCCTGACACTATCTTCAAAAGCTTCCACTACCAAGCTCAGTTCTCCATATCCAACAGAGGTCTTATTGCTGGGTTCTTGATGCTATGGTTAAAGAGATGCGTCGTGTCGTCTTTGCCGAATGAGGCAATTGCAATGAACGTGGTATATCCCGCAGTTCTTCTTGCATACGGCCGACCCTTCGGACTCCTTCCCGCGATGGTGTGCAACCTATAGAGAGGACTACGAGAGCTCTGTAATGGTTTTATTTCTGCCGACAAGGGAAAAGGGCAAGGAAAGGGAAAGTCAAAGGAGACTGACAAGTCGAAGGTTCCAAACCCCAGGGTGGAGATGCCTTATACTTTCTTGATGACGTGGCTCGTCATGCACTGCTCCTCTTTAATGAGTGCGGCCGAATACCCTTCTACTGACAAGCCTTTCCTTGTGGAGCTATATGAACGCTCCTCATGGAAAAGTCATTATATGTTGCAAATCCGGAAGACGCTCCGCCACCATCAAAATTACGAGATCTTCCGATGTTTCCCAGATTTTCCTGGTGGGGAATACGGATCAAAATTTAAGGACATTTTGGGAGCGGACAATTTTACCGTTTTATCTTCAGGAGTGTTCTGGTGGCTCCTTAATATCCGACCCGGGCACTTGGTGTATCGTCAAGACACCAAGTGTTATATTGAACTGTACACCCCGAGCCGCTTCGCTCGCCAGTTTGGATATTTCCAACTTTATGTGGGTAACCTGAACAAGAATCTGGCTTATGAAGGAAATTTGTACGAGGGTGCTCGCGGCTGGTTCCACTTTGTAGCTGGTGGAACCAGGGCTGAATTCCTTCTGCCTCAGAAGTCGCCAGAGTTAGCCATGACTCTTAGCTTCTGCACGTGGTATAGTATCGCAAATGCTGACGTGCCTAACTTCTCTATTAACCGGAGTTGTTGTAAGCAAATAGATGCCTTTTATTTCAGCCGCAAGGGTGCTAAAAGAATAAGGGTGAGAGGAATGGATGAATTTCTTGGCGCAGTGGTCGATCTATCAGATGTTGACAACTCTGACGATGATGATAATGATGGTGAGGAGGATGACGCTGATACTGGCGGTGCTCCTCAAGACTTGGTTCCTCGTCCCCGGAGTCCAACGGTAAAACGCCGCGGGGGCCCGAAAGAGGGGCCTGTCCAGAAGAAGAAGAAATTGGCCCCAGGGTCATTAGTAGTCCCTCAAGAGGCGGCGGTCAAGTTCGCTTCAGACTTGCTGGCCTCAGCTTTGCCTCCGGCGCCGGCAGAGGAGAGTAGACCTGCTGACGCTCCAAGAACTGCTGAGGTCTTGACTCCCCTAACCACAGAATCCGTTGATCATTCCGCGACGCAACCCCAGGGTAGCGAAACGGGTGCTCTCCTGGAAACAGCGATGGCTCCCCCTTCAAGTCCGACAACTGGACTTGTATCTCCTGGTATGGTTTTTATATTCTATCTTCTGTCTATTATTCACTTCCTCATTATATGTAACACTATTTGTTTGCTTTTTGCAGGTGGTCAGTCCCACATGCCGATGCATTCGACTATCAGGGGAGAGTCTGAGGGGAAGGTGGATTATTCTGGCACAATTGGCTCGGCGGGAGGTTTGGGTAGTTCTGCAAGTGAGTTTGACGCAGACTACTTTACAACAACTCCTCCCTCTGTTCCTTCTTCAGTTCTCCCAATAGATGAACTTGGGAGTGATGATAGGACAGATGTGGTTGTTGCGGCCGCAGCAAAAGAGGCTACCCAATCTCCAAGTCTGCCATCTCCGACACCCAGGGTCTGTTCCGAAGAGACCTTTCCAGTAGTGTTGGTGTACCCTCTGATCCTCAGCCAGTAATATTAACATCTTCTACCATTATGGCTGTTGAGCCGTTGGTGACTCCTCCAGCCCCGAGTCCTCCGCCAGTGGGAGATAAAGAAAATTTAAAATTCTCATTCGAAGCCACTTCCGCCACGGGAGGAACTTCGGATGAAGACACACCATCGTCTACCCCTGCTGGTGGCGCTGCCCGAGTAATCTGTACTAATGATACTCCTCCTCGGGTTCCTAGTTCTGCCAAGTCCATGTTGGCTTTACTGGCCCCTAGTGTCATGAATTTGGTACAGGGATGGGCTTCTTCTTCCTCGACCCCAACGGACGCTACTCCTTTCCCAGCGACACCTTTCTTAGTACTGCCTGCTTTAAACACAGACACTGTGGATCCTCTCGAAGAATTCTTCAACCACAGTGTAAATGACTTTTTGCGGCTACTAAGGAGGTGTATCGGAATGATTCTGGACGGAAGAGATTTCTTTAATCTTGGACGTCCAATGTTGTTCAGCTATTTGGATAATATTGAAAGGATTGGCGGACGTGACCGTGCAGCTCCCTACCGAGCCCGCCTTGAAGCTCTAGAAGAACAGGTGAATACGCTAAACATGATTCGTCAAGCAGATGTGGAAGCGATCACTGAAATAGAGTTGGCGCGGCTACGGGCAGAGTTAACAGCTCGCCAGGAGGAGTTGAGGCGTCAGGAAGAAGGATGGTCGCGGGAGTTAGCCGATCTACAAGCCAATCAGGAGTCCATTCTCAGGGGGTTAGAGATGGTGGACTTTGAAATTGAGGGGAGCCAGACCGCCATTCTTAGATCCAGAGAGACTATAGCTAAGGCTCGTGCTATTCTAATGGCCAGCGAGTCTCGGCTAGGGGAATCCGTTAAGAAACGGGAAGAGCTGATACTCCAACGAGGACAGCTCGAACAAGAAGGCATAATGAGGAGTCGTGCTATTGAAGAATCTCGTCAGCGGTTGGCCCAGCAACTGGCAATAAACGACGATGATTTACGCCGGCAGGCCCAACACTCTGTGGAGAAAACTCGTCGTCGAGTGATTGTCGAGACGATAAATAAATTGAGGCTTTTAGGAAATCCATAACTTTCTTTCTTTCTATTCTTTTATTCTTTTTGTAATAAGAACTTGTAATAGAAGAGAGAACTTTTTTTTGTTTCTTTTGTGACCTCATTCTCTTTCGAATAAAGATAATCTTTTGATTCTTTTACCTTTTGGCTACAAAATTTGTTTGCACAACAGATAACTTGTCATCAAAATGATTTAGTTCTTAGGTAAAACAGTCCAAGGCTCATCTGCGTAACTTAGATTGTTAATACCGAGGTGATCGGGTCAGGATCACCAGATTTCGACAGAGGCGCCTAATTGCGCATGCCTAAAAGAAGTCCAAGTGCTCATCTGCGTAACTCGAACAAGTGAAGGCAGTTCAAGACTCTCATGCGTAACTTGAACTGCACATCCCAAGATGACCGGGTTAGGATCATCAGATTTCGGCAGAGGCGCCAAATTGCGCATGCCTAAAAGAAGTCCAAGTGCTCATCTGTGTAACTCGAACAAGTGAAGGCAGTTCAAGGCTCTCATGCGTAACTTGAACTGCACATCCCAAGATGACCGGATTAGGATCATCAGATTTCCAACAGAGGCGCCAGATTGTGCATGCCTAAAAGAAGTCCAAGTGCTCATCTGCGTAACTCGAACAAGTGGAGGCGGTTCAAGGCTCTCATGCGTAACTTGAACTGCACATCCCAAGATGACCGGTTTAGGATCATCAGGTTTCAGCAAAGGCGCCTAATTGCACATGCCTAGTAAGAAGCAAGAAGTTCAAGTGCTCATCTGCATAACTTGAACAAGTGGAGGCAGTTCAAGGCTCTCATGCGTAACTTGAACTGCACATCCCAAGATGACCGGGTTAGGATCATCAGGTTTCGGCAGAGGTGCCAGATTGCGCATGCCTAAAAGAAGTCCAGGTGCTCATCTGCGTAACTCGAACAAGTGGAGGCGGTTCAAGGCTCTCATGCGTAACTTGAACTGCACATCCCAAGATGACCGGGTTAGGATCATCAGTTTTCGGCAGAGGCGCCTAATTGCGCATGCCTAGTTTGAAGAAAGAAGTCCAAGTGCTCATCTGCGTAACTTGAACAAGTGGATGGTTATACTCCTAGTGATCTGAACCAGATGTGACAGTTACTCTGTCATCATTCTGGTTTAGTTTAGGCATAGTATTTCTTCAGAAATTTGCCATTGATCGGTATCATCATCCTGTCACCATCCTGGTTCATTAAGCGATAGGCTCCACTAGAGTATACCGTCTCCACAATAAACGGTCCTTCCCACTTGGGTTCAAATTTACCCTTAGTCTTGTGGGTCATAACCATTGGCCTTTTAATAGCCAGGACCAAGTCTTCTTATTTAAAGGTTCTTGGTTTAACGCTCTTATTGAACATTCGCGAGATTTGGGCTTGATACAACTTAATTTGTTGTTGAGCTCTGAGACGCTTTTCTTTTAACGCCTCTAGTTCTTGCAATCTTTGTTGATGGCGTTCTTCTGTTGTCATCTTTATGGCTAAGGCCACTCTTAATGATGATATCTGGATTTCAAGAGGCAAGACGACCTCACTTCCATAAACCAAGGAGAACGAGGTAACTTTTGTCGGGGTGCGAACGATGGTGCGATAAGCACACAAATACTCTCCCAGCTTTTCATCCCAGTCCCTTTTGTTGGAAGAGACAAACTTTCGAAGGAGTTTAATGATCGTCTTGTTGAACGTTTCGGCTAACCCATTTGCCGCGGGGTTATATGGCGTCGAAGCAATATCTTTGATTCTGAACTTATCACAGAATCTTGAGAACCCCTGGCTGATGAATTGCGGTCCATTATCATGAATGATCCTTCGAGGGACGCCAAAGCAGTAAATGACATGATGCTTGATGAATTTAATCACATCTGTCGTTTTCACTTCTCTCATGGGCACGACTTCGGCCCATCTTGAAAAATAATCGGTTATTGTAAGAATAAACCGATGTCCTCTGGACGATGGGGGAGTTATAGGCCCCACAATATCCATTCCCTAAGCCTCAAATGGCCAAGTAGCAATAGTATTGTGCAAGTATTATGGGGGTTGATGAATAAAATTGGCATGTATTTGGCATGCATGACATCTTTTAGCGTATACCATTGCTTCTGTAATCATCTTCGGCCAGTAGTATCCCAGCCTTCTTATGCGGTCTCCGAGTTTTGGACCGGACTGATGAGCTCCACACACTCCATCATGTGTTTCCCTCAGCACTTCATCTGCTTCTGCTTTTGATATGCAGCGTAGCAGCAACCTATCATTTGATTTTCTGTACAAAGTTTGAAGTGTACGATCAAAGTAGAATCTCGGGGCCTTTCTCTTTATCGAGGAGGCCTCATTTGGATCTTTTGGTAGTATCCCATGTAGGGCGTAATCTATAAATAGAAATCGCCAATCATGGGGTTTCAGAATTAAGCCTGTCTGGCACACCTTTTTGGCTTGGAATACCGTATCTGGGTGGAGGAGTTCCCTGCTACCAATAGTGATGCTTTTAGCTTCACCCAGCGGGATCGCCAATGTTGCAGCTAACGCAGCAAGAGCATCTGCATAGACGTTCTCATTCCGAGATATATGATATGTATAAAATTGTTCAAAATATCCTGCTAGCTCAATGGCTAGCTGATGATAGGGGATGAGGACTTCATGTCTAACTTCATATTCACCCGTCATCTAGTTGACGATGAGTTTAGAGTCTCTATATACCTCTAGATAGTTCACCCCTAGTTGCAGAGCCATTTTTAAGCCGATAATGAGCGCGTTATATTCTGCCACATTATTCGTGCACGGTTCTGTTAATGAGTAACCGTTAGGCAATATATGTTTATGTGGGGATATTAGCACAACCCCCACTCTGGCAGCAGATCGTCTGGCAGCACCATTAAAGAACATTTGCCATAATTGTTCTTTGCTAACTGTGTTGACCTCTGACATCTGTTTGGATTTGGACCAAATTGGATGGTCTGCAAGGAAATCGGCAATCGCCTGTCCCTTCATGGCTTTTTGAGGGACGAAGTGTTTATCATATGGCGATAGTAGCAGTGCCCATTTTGCCAATCGGCCGTTTTAGGATCCTGGTTTTGTCATCAGAATTTTCAAAGGGTTAACCCGTGATATGACATGTATCGTTTGCCCTGAAAGATAGTGTCGCATTTTCTGAACAGCGAACACTAGGGCTAAACATTCTTTTTCGATCGGAGTATACCGTTGTTCGGCCCCGATCATTATTCTGCTTAAGTAATAGAGGGCGTGTTCATGGCCATGCTCATTATACTGAGCTAGTAATGCTCCTAAAGCATCATCCATGGCCCTTACATATATAAGAAATGGTTGTCCAGGGACCGGTGCTATAAGAACAGGAGGTTTAGTGAGATATTCTTTGAGATCGTCAAATGTCTGTTGACATGCCTCATCCCACATGAAAGAAACCCCCTTTTTCATGAGTTTAGAGAACGGTTGGCATCGCCCTGATAAATTGAAAAAGAAGCACCGGATATAAGCTAACTTTCCGTATAACCCCCTTAATTTCTTAAGATTGCGGGGCGGTGGCATTTCGCTAATCGCTTTCATCTTTTCGGGGTCAAGGAAAATTCCTTTTGAGGTTATTATGAACCCAAGAAATTTCCCGCTGGACACCCCCATAAAAGACTTAGTGGACTTCATCTTCAGATGATATTTTCGTATAAGATCGAGGACCGTTCTTAAATCATAAAGATGATCTTCTTTGTTCTTGCTTTTGACCGCTAAGTCATCCACATAACACTCTACCGTTTTGCGCAGGTGTTCTTTGAATATGACGCTCATTGCACGTTGGTAGGTGACACCGGCGTTCTTCAATCCGAAAAGCATCACCGTATAACAGTATACTCCCAGCGGCGTTCTGAAAGCCGTGTACTTTTCATCATCTGGGTGCATTTTAATTTGGTTATAACCTGAGAAAACATCCATAAAGGACATCCTCTCATAACCGCAAGTATTATCAATCATCATATCGGTGATGGGGAGTGGAAATTCATCTTTAGGACATGCAGTGTTCTAATCTCTAAAATCGATGCATATCCGGATTTTGCCGTTCTTTTTACGAACCGACACTATGTTAGCCACCCAATTAGGATGTTGCTCTTCACAGATGAATCCGAATTTTATAAGCTTGTTGACCTCGGCAACTATTGCCTCCATCAATTCCGGTCGAAAATGCCTTTGATGTTGTTTAACTGGTTTGGCGTCTTTTTTAATATTTAACCGGTGCGTGGCAATTTGAGGGTCAAGTCCAGGCATGTTTTCATAACTCCATGCGAACACGTCTATATACTCTTTGATAAGAGATATAAGTTCCTCTTTTTCGAAGGGAGTTAACGTGTCGCTTATGAAGATGGGTTTCGGGTTTTCTTTCGTTCCCATGTTAACTTGTACCAATTTGTCTTCTGTGGGTGGGTCACGCTGTTCAAAGCGGACATCCCAGAGAGTGTCCATATATTTAGCCCAGGAATCATCTTGAGCATCAATTGGTTCTTCGTCGCTTTCTGGTGCAGCTGAAACCATATTGGCTGTCAAGGATTGAAACCAGGCACCGGTACTTAGATCCGAGTCATGGTCAAGTGGATTTAAATCCTCATCGGACGAAGATATTTCCTCATATTGGCATGGTGGTGAGGGAGGAGTAGATACATAGCCCAACCCCCTGCGAGTCTTTTGATAATAGTCTGGGCTTTTTCCTCTCGGCCTAAATGAGGGTATGAGATTCCGTGGCCCTTTTTCAAAGTTTAATCCCGATTTCTGGGTGAAATTATAACCCATCTTCTCCATCATTTGCCAGGATTTCTGTTCGTATAAGTGAAATTGAGGTGATATTTGTTCATCACTTTCACTGCTTTGTCTTTGTCGAGACGACGTAATCACTTTGCCGAACATGATAGGCTTTTGAGACCCCTGTCGAGGAGGCACCCCAAAGAAGTGACCTTGTCCCTTAGTTATTTTTGATTCAGAGAGGAGGGATGACCTGAGGGGCAAATGGTATGCCGCCAGAACTTCAATTTCGGACAGACCATCCACTTCAGTGGAAGTACAAGAGGGTTCAGACTCAGTAGCTACAGTATGCTTGTAGATTAACTTTATGTTTTCATTGATAACCCACTCACTCTCTACTACATCAGCTACATTACTATCAAAATTCAAATTAAAATCTATGTGAGGGTTGATTTCATAATCACCCCCATCGTTATCTTCGGGAGACTCGTACTCCGTGTCGGCTTCATTGCCGCTGTCATCAGGCTTTTGAAACCTGCTGGGATTGTCGTACGGGACCTCATGGACTGGTTTGTAGAGCCTTACGTCCGTGAAGTAATTCTCTAGTCCCTTGAATGGTTGCCTATCCGCAACTAGTGTCCGGACTTCTCCCTGTTCGTCACAGTATTTCATACACTGGTGGAGAGTCGACGGGACTATCATATATACGTAGATCCAAGGTCGTCCCAACAAGATGTTATAAGACGTGTCTGCGTCTATAACGTAGAATGTAACCTCCGTCCTTAAATCTCCAATTTGGCACCGCAGTTGAATTTTGCCAAGAGGACAGCTATTGTTAGCATTGAATCCGTAGATAGTAGTATTTGTAGGCGTCAAACGATGAGGGGATATTCCCAATAGTTGCATTAACCTTCTGGGAATAACGCTTAGTGCAGACCCCGGATCGATTTGAATGCGTTCCACCTTGGTGGATCCGACATATCCGGTGAAATATAAAGGCCTATTATGTTTTATATTCCTTACATGCATGTCCTTCGGAGTAATTTGTGGGACCTGCCTGCTTACTTGATGACAGCTGGGGCAAGAGTCCTGTTCCTCATCTGCTGGCTCGACGATCTGAGCCAAAAATGACTCAGAGTTTGCCAGGGCCTCTCTTAATGCTTCACGTGTTGATTTTGATAATCTCAACAATTCGTAAAGCGTTACTCGTGCTGGGATATTCGCTAACTGAGCGATTATATCAAATTTGAAGGTAGTCTCTTTGGCCTCTTCATTTCTAACAGGATTTTTCTGGAAACGAAGTCCCTTTTATTTTGTGGGCTTCACGAGTTCCCCGTATATGTTCTTTGGGTCTACTCTAGTGTAATTCTTGAGGTATAGCTTGCCAGACCGAGTATTGGAAGGGCCCACCCCATCTTGATGAGTGGCCATTGTTTCAGGCTCTTTTTCAGAGTCTGTGAAGGCTCCCAAAACTATATATTCTTCCTTTATCTCTGCGAAAATGGTATTAACAGTCCGTTTTTTTCTTTGACCCCCTGTGGTAGTCCACTGTTCATCCTGTAGTAGATCAGGGTGAACCCACATAACTTCTCCCTTTTGGGTTGTCATGGGGACAAGCCCTTTTTGAGCTTTATTGTGCGGGTCATGGTTTTTCGTAACCAACTTCCCCTTTGGAATTGGGGTTACCCCTGCGGGGAACTCATGGGTTCCAACCACTATGGTTGCCATATTGGCCGTGACTTTCTTTTGTTCCTCTTTAAGCGTCAGAACTTCAGCCTCTATTAGTGCTTGGATTCTGTTCTTTAGAGGGTAACAATCCCTAGTAGGGTGTCCAATATTCCGGTGGTAGAGACAATAGTTAGGGTCGTTGGTCTACCAGCGTCCTCCGATTTCCTATTCTCCGGAAGTTTCAACATTCCCTTCTTAAGGAGGAGGTGGAAGAATGTAGGCGTCTGTTCCACCTTGAAAGTATACGTCCTCTCCTGTTGAGGCCTATTTTGCCTTGTACCCTTTTGATTTTGGGGCTTTGGACTTGGAGGAGGATTTGTCTTTTGTGGAGCTATCTCTGATGTCATTGCCGCTTTACCTTTATTTTTATTGTTATTTTGGGCGTATGGCCTACTACTACTTCCAGTACTTCTTGGTCCGCGAGACTCTTCAACTCGACGAATCAAATCCTCGGCTTGCTTTCCCTGTTTGAGCAAATCCCTCCATGTCTTAGACTCTACGGCCCCCATTTTTAGGAGCACGTTAGTCTTAAGATTATGTCGACATGTCTCGACTAGAGTTTCCTGGATCATTCTGTGTTTGCAATGCACGGATTTCTCCCGGAACCTTTCTATGAAATCTTTGGCGGTTTCTTGTTCCCCTTGTTAGTTGCAAGGAGGGAATGAACTGTAATCTCGGTATCATCCTCGAAGAAACGTGAGAGAAATAGTTTCTCCACATCAAACTAGGTATTAATAGTACATGGGGGCAGCTGCATAAACCAAGTAAAGGCAGGCCCTCGCAGGGTGCTAGCAAATACCTTGGTCATTATGGGATCACCCCATCAAATGTCCCGCTTGTGACAAGAAATAGTAAATATGTTGACTGGGAGACCCCTTCCCGTCATATGGCTCCAGTTTGAGCGGTTTATATTTCTGAGGGTATGGTACCACATCCCATTCAGGTGGATATGGTCTTGAGACCCCCGATTCTTTCAACTCCTTTTTATGCATTAGCGCTTCGAGTTGACTTTGCAATTTCTCAATTTTCTCTTCATGTGGATCATGAAAAGAATATTTGTCCTCGTCCTCATCTGTTGAGCGGGCTTTTTCTTCTTTATCATCTTCGTTCAGTTTGTTGAACAAGGTTTCTTTTTCTTTCTTAGCGTTATCCTCAACAATCTTCTGAGTATTCTCAACTACTTTCGAGAGCATCATTCTAAGATCTTCAATTGTCTTTTGTTGCTCCCGAATCATCTTTTCTTGCGCTTCAAATCTTTGATCGATGTCATCTGATTTGTCCGCCATAGTGATGCTGACTTTTGTAGTCGAGATGATGCAGAGGAACGAGGTGAAGCTATAGCCGAGTTATCGCTGTCGTCGTCATAAGAACCTTTTGCAAGTTTCTTATAGTTTCGAGGCGGGACAACTCCTGACTTGAGTCGGGTGTTGTGATGGGGTTCCTCATCACTTGATTCCGAATCATCATACGTCTCTACAACCTTCTTCCCCTTTCCGACCATATTTTATAATTCTCCATTCTTTTCGAGGAGTAGCTTTCATCTTCTTAGCAGGGTTTTTGTCTGACTCGGTTAATCGATCGAACACCGATACCCTGTTTTTATTGCAGCAACAATTATCTACTACAGCGGATACCGCTGTCATAAGTTGTTGGCAATAACAAGAAGATCGGATTGAACTTGTTCTATGCTTCTCTTCTTGGTTAAGTATTCCCTGAGGTCGGTGACTTTAGTCATGGAGTTGTAGGGCCCATTCAACTGTTAAGAGGGTCCAGGAGCCCACTGAAGCTTCTTGAGGTTACTGTAGTCTAGTTCTGGTCCATTGATGCAACAATCAGCCCTGATTTTGTATTCGGGTTGACCTACGCGGAGCTGAGAAATAGCTTCGTGCTTTGGAGCGCGGAGCTGAAAGTTAGCTTCGCGTTTTGTGTCGCAGGCCTGAAGAATAGCTCCGCGTTTTGCTACGCTAGCCTCGCGTTTTACGCTGGCTTGACGTTTCTTCAGAAGCTTCTCTTCTCGAATCTTAGCCCCGCGTGAAAGAAAATTCATGCACGCTGGCTTATTCTTGTGATTAACACAAGTCATAACTTCAAGTCTGGCGTGATTTTTACGATTGACGACAATCTGCCAATCATCTTCGCGATTTACGCGGAGGTGAGGCATCTTGCGTTTCTTGCAAGTGCTACTGGCTTCGCATTTCTCGCTAAGCTCAGTATTAGCCTCGCGTGGAAAATCACACGCTGGCTGTAAGGAGATTTTATCCTCGCGTTTCTCGCGAGTATCAAAAGTCTTACGTTTCTCGCAAGTACTGCTGGCTTGCGTTTATCGCTAAGCCCAGTAGTAGCCTCGCATGGAAAATCACATGCTGGCTTTAAGGAGATTTTATCCTCGTATTTATCGCGAGTGTCAAAACTCTTACGTTTCTCGCAAGTGCTACTGGCTTCGCGTTTAGCGCTAAGCCCAGTAGTAGCCTAACATGGAAAACCACATGTTGGCTTTAAAGAATTTTTATCCTCGTGTTCCTCGCGAGTATCAAAAGTCTTGCGTTTCTTGCAAGTGCTACTGGCTTCGCGTTTATCGCTAAGCCCAGTAGTAGTCTCGCATAGAAAATCACATGCTGGCTTTAAAGAGATTTTATACTCGCGTTTCTCGCGAGTGTCAGAATTTTTGCGACTAGCGCAAATCTTACTGGCTTCGCATTTCTCGCTAAGCTCAGTAATAGCCTCGCGCGGAAAATCACACGCTGGCTTTTCCTTGCGATTTACGCAAGTTGTTGCTTCGCGTTTAACGCGATAATGACTGGTCTCGTAATTAGCGCGAGCCAGTTTGCGAGGGACCATAGCCTCGCGTTCTTTAGCCTCGCGTCCAAGGCGGGTTTTGAGGGCTTTTCGCCTCGCTCTCCGATTTCTATTTCGGAGTTGGGTTCTGGTCAATCCAGTTCCCAAGTCTTCTTCGGCAGTAGGGAGGTCATCCTATGCTAGGATTTCCTGTCCGAACACCTGCTCTATGGCCGCGGTCTCCAAGGATCCCCATTCATCGGTGGATACCTTTTTACCCGTTACTTGGGTATTGGAGCGCACGCGACGATAGTGTCGTGTCTCGTCCAGGTTACCTGATTCAGAGGAGAGGTACTCCTCGTACTTCTGCTGGTTGATTTCAAAGACCAGCATGTCTACGTCGGATTCGATCATATCGACGTCCGATTGCGCCACAATCTCTTCATCAGTGAAAGAGACGGCTCCCACTGTGGTCGCCAATTTGTTCGTAGCGGAATTTCTTTGCCTTCCTTCCATTGAATAAACTCGAATTACAACAGAAGAGAACAATAGAAAGAACAAACGAGAGGATTTTATATCTCAATCGCTCTCTTTTACAAAATAGTATGGGATCTGTGCCGATGGGATCTGTCAAGCAGCTCCTTTGGACGATCCAACGTCGAGATCTTCTCTCTTGAAGATGACGGCCGACTGTAGATGATCTCCTCTGGTCTTGATTCGTTCAAGGCTCTATGCATAACTCGAACTTCTCAAAAACCTTTAGATGCCGAAAGAAAAGACTCCTAAGGCTTCCTCAAGAGGGTATTTATAGCCTTAGGATCATATGAGAGTTTCTATCTAAATAGAATTTGCTCTCATCAAGGATTCCAATCAAATATCTTAGTTTTAATTTAAATCTCTTGATTTGGAGTTCTGATTGGATTCAATTTGGGTATTTGGATAAGTCCAAATCATAATCTCAATCAATTTGAGATTCTGGTTATCTGCTTAGGCGGAGCTAATCGCATCAAAATGGGGAGCTAAGCACCAGAACGCGGAGTTAACGCGGAACTATTGAACATCTCCGCGTTTTACTCAAACGCGAGGCTAATATAGCCAAACGCGGAGCAACTGAGTTAGCTCCGCGTTTTTTTGTGGAAAACTCTATTTACTTAGAAATTTTCACTGCCAACACTTTCGCCCACATGTCCAGCATTCCTCCCTGTTGTCACTACCAAAGAATGAGATTTTTCTCATTTGACCAACAATGACAGTGGTTGGTTCCCTTACCCTCCTGCTTGAGGTACGAGCTCGAACCTCTGTCCATGGCCCGCCATTGTCTTCCTCTTGCTTTCCTCTCTCTCCGGGCTCGCCGGCCTTGGCAAGCAGCGCGGCGACCTCTAAACCAGTGAAAGTTGCTTTGGGGTCTATGTTGCTAGGGTTCACCGAGTTGACCAAGGCTGTGACAGTCCTTTCGGTTTCCGGCGATCCCTTGGCGACATCGGCCCAGCTTTTTCTCTTGTGCTTGGGGTTCTTGTCTTCGTCACTGCTTTCATGCTCGCGAGTCTTGCCCCTCCCCAGCTATCTCCCGTTAAACTCCATGCCGATGATGTTAAGCTGAGGCTAAGCACCACCCAAGGGAATTTCACTGTTACAATGATAATTTGAAGGTTATTCTTTTAAATGAAATAATTCAAAACTAAACACTGTTGGAAAGTTAATTAAATTTTTCATAATCGAATCGTAACTTGATAACTTCCGTTTAGGAATTTTGCCAAATTAGTCCCTTTCGTAATCCAAACCGCTTTTCAGAAAAAAACGAAGATGGGAAGTAGGCTCTCTTCGGCTGCGCGCAAGTCACGTTTTTCGCCACAGAATAACTGCCCACCCACGCCAGCAACGGACGCGTGAACGGTGAGCGTGCGTGCCAAAGCACGCCACACCGCCAAGCCCAGCCCAGGTGAATGAATGAATAATCACTAATTAGAGGGCATTCTTGGAATTGCCTCTTTCTTGCTCCCCAAGCACGGGAAATTCTAAATGTGCACCACACTTGACACTCTTCCCAATCAGGAGATTCTATTTGCGCAAGGCATTTTACTCTTTGGTGTCATGGTTTTGTTTATAACAAACTCATATTTTAAAATACTGTCATTTTAGAGAAATTCTATTTGCACAAGGCATTTTACTCTTTGGTGTCCCGGCATTTTACTCTTAATGCACGGTTTTGAAATTTATAAATAATTACAGGTTTGTCATTATTTTTTTAAACTAAGTTACCCTTATAAATTACAAACTAAAACTTCTTAAAATTTAGAACTACGAATTATCGTATTCCTCCTCTATTTTTTCTCTAAACCCTAAATAATTTTTTTTGATATTTAATAAAAATACATCTCCTACAAAATCATCAATTTGATTTCTTGACCCTTAAAATTTTTTACATTAACGTTCCTTAAAATATTAAAAAAAATTTAAATTCTTTAATTTCACCGTGACAAGTGAAATTTGGATTTGGAATTTGGGTTTGAGTTTTCTTATAAAAATGGAAAATTCCAATATGAAATTGGTGTGAGAGAACAAATCTAAGATACGATTTGAATTTTTTTTTTTTTAGGTTTTATACATATTTGTTTAAAATTTATCGTTAATTAGTTTTTTTGGGACGACTTCGCTTGCTGGTCGGGTATTAAACCCGACCAGCACGTTTCTTGGTCGGGTATTAATATCCGACCAAAATATTTGAGGTGGGGTATTTTGGAAAAAATTTGGATGTAAAGAGTAAAATAATAGTATTTCAAAATAGGAATTTGGTGTAAAGAGTATTTAGGGTGCCAAGAGTAAAATGCAGTGCTCAAATAGAATTTCCCGCCATTTTACTTTCTGTTCCCAAATTTTTTTTCAAAAAATATCCCTCCTTTTTTTTTCTCTAACTCTCACCCGTCCAATTCCATTTAGCAAAAAAATATTTTGATCGGGTATTAATACCCGACCAAGAAACGTGCTGGTCGGGTATTAATACCGACCAGTAAGCGTAGTCTAAAAAAAACTAATTAATGATAAATTTCAAACAAATATGTATAAAACCTAAAAAAAATTTTAAATCGTACCTTAGATTTGTGTTCTGACACCAATTGCATGTTGGAATTTTCAATTTACATAAGAAAATTCAAATGCAAATTCCAAACTCAATTTCACTTGTCACGGTGAAATCGAAAAATTTTAAATTCTTCTAGTCTTTTCAGGAACGTTAATGTAAAAAAATTTAAGGGGTCAAGAAATCAAATAGATGATTTTGTAGAAGATGTGTTTTTATTAAATATCAAAAAAATAAAATATTTAGGGTTTAAAGAAAAAATAGAGGAGAAGACGATGAGTCATAGTTCAAAATTTTAAAATATCTTAGTTTGAAATTTATAAGGGTAAATTAGTCAAAAAAATAATAGCAAATTTGTAATTATTTATAACTTTTAAAACTGTGAATCCCGTGTGAAATCGAGAAATTCTATTTGCACACGGCATTTTACTCTTGACGCACGGTTTTAAAATTTATAAATAATTATAAGTTTGCCATTATTTTTTTTGACTAAGTTACCCTTATAAATTCCAAATTAAGATTTTTTAAAATTTGGAACTACAACTCATCGTGTTCCTCCTCTATTTTCTCTCTAAAACTCTAAATGATTTTTTTTATATTTAATAAAAACACATCTCCTACAAAATTATCGATTTGATTTCTTTAAATTTTTTTACATTAACGTTTCTGAAAAAATTAGAAGAATTTTAAATTCTTTGATTTCACCATGACAAGTGAAATTTGAGTTTGAGTTTTCTTATGCAAATGAAAAATTCCAATATGCAATTGATGTTAGAGGACAAATTTAAGGTACGATTTAATTTTTTTTAGGTTTTATGCATATTATTTTGAAGTTTATTGTTAATTAGTTTTTTTTTGGAGACTTCGCTTGCTGGTCGGGTATTAATATCCGACCAGAATGTTTCTTGGTTGGATATTAATATCCGACTAAAATATTTTTTTTGCTAAATAGAATCGGACGGGTGAAGAGTTAGAGAAAAAGAGAAAAAGTATTTTTGGAAAAAAATTTGGGTACAGAAAATAAAATAATACAATTTCAAAATATGAGTTTGGTGGCGTCAAAAGTAAAATGCAGTGCGCAAATAGAATTTCCCTTCCCAATCGGGGTAGTGGCTTTCGCTTACTTTCCAAATTTTCCCCTTGAGATTCGGAATATCCACGGTTACCCGCTTCTAGCCCTAGCCCTAGCCCTAGATGGCGATGGGCGGAAAGACCATGCAAGCCGTTCGCTACGACGGCTACGGCGGCGGTGCCGCCGCCCTCAAGGTTTGTTAGAAACTTTTATCTATAAATTTCTATTCCTTATCCTCTTCTATTTTATTTTATTTGCCTCCAACTAACCTATATATTCTTATATGTATCCATTTTGACTTTCAGCTTTTTCAATTTTAAATAGTTAAATCAGCCATGTTCTTGTTTTGATTTTTGGTGGAAAAAAAAAAGAGAAATTTCTAAGAGATGATGCGGGTCTTTGATTAATTCACTGTCTATGGATAGATAAACAATTAAAATGACTAATTTACTTTTTTTTTTCTAGTAATGATCAAATAGTATCCTGATCGCTTGCACAATTAAATAGTATAAACTATGATTAAATTTAGAATGTAACCATCAGATCTCGTTGATTTATTAGTCTAGCACATCATCTGGAAGTAGTAAGCAATTAGAGTTCAACTACTGATCTTTTCAATAATAAAGTAGATTTTCTGGCGGGGGTTGGGGTTGGAGTTTAAGAGACTGATGAAACTTGCGATTGGTCAAGTTCAATTCTTTCAGTAGTTTTCTCCCCCTTATAATTAAGTAGATTTTGTGGCTGCAGTTTATTTCTTTGCATTAGCTAACTCTAGAAATACTGAATCTAACGTTCTTTTTATTTCTGTTTTTCCTCGAGAATTGATACTCTTTGTGCAGACTCATGCGCAAGGATTGGATGTATCTTAAGCAGTGAGCAGTTTGAATTATTGTGTTTTCCTAATTAAAAAGAAAATAAAATAAACCTGATTGTGATCATATTAACGATGACGACTAAATGGGTTTCTCGTGATCAACCATCTGCATCTGAACAACAATTTTTAAGCATTCAAGGACTAGATAACACTGCTCTTACCGCTAGTTCTATCTTATTTTATTTTTGCATAACCTAAGACATATTTAAAAAGAAAAAAGTTGTTCAAAGGCAAAGCTGATGCCTAAGTAATTAGCAACTGCTTCTGGAAATATATGCTCCTCGTAAGTTTATATACTGGAGAGCTTCATGGAGTCGTACACTTGGGAAGCATGTGAGCCTTCGGGTCCCTATCTAGAATGGTATGTCGGTTTTTGTAGAATTATTAAGATGGTGGTAACAAGTTGCAATTGTTTAATTATCTAAATGAGTTCTGATGGAAGCCCATATCAGTGGAAATTAATACATTTTTCTTATAAGAATATAGGTTTCAAAAATGTTGTTAGACACTGATTAAATGCTCGTGTCTGTTCTATAAGCTCAAATTTTGAACAAGTAAAAGTTGTCATAGAAATGCCAATGCTAATATTCTGTGGACTTTCCAACTTAAGATTATTTTGGTCCCGTATCACAATTATTTAATTAGGCTGTGTTTGGCTTGAAAGAAAATGGAAGAAAGAATAAGGAAGAGATAATGAAACAGAAAAGAAAAGAAGATAGAAAAATGGTTTTTCCTTAACGTTTGATTAGTAAGAAAATATTTTTTTTCTTTTAACTTTTCACTCAAACCAAACAATAGAAAACATTTTCTTTCTTATTTTCTTTTCTTTTCCTTCATTTTCCCTCAAACCAAACAGAGCCTTAAGATCCACTTGATTGCAAATGATTGGAATTCCATGTCAATTTAGAATCGATGAAAGTTAGAACAATTCACTTGCATTTTTGTTCATGGGGATTGTGTGTTTCATAGGAAGACCAAAATCTATTGAATCTAAATTCCTGTATTTGTTTGGATGTACTTGAAATTCTTGATTTGTTCTGTACATTTGAAAATAATTATGTTGTAATAACCAAAGTTTCAGTGCATTTTTGGGTGAATTTATGACTCTTCAACAGATACTTGTACTTTGGATTTTACAATTACCAAAAACAAGATTTTTGCTAAAAAATATTGTAACTTAAATAATTAAAATATTTGCCAACTGCAGCATGTTGAGATTCCAGTTCCTTCGCCAAAGAAAGATGAGGTGTTGCTAAAAGTTGAAGCAGCAAGTGTTAATCCAGTTGATTGGAAGATTCAGAAAGGAGTGATGCGCCCTTTTATGCCTCCAAAATTTCCGTTTGTACCAGGTAAATTTTGCTCCTCACAGGTAGTGCATGTTATGTTATGTTTGTGCCACCTTAACTTTATGCAGTGTTCATAATTAGATGCCCTGAAACAACTACAAGGAATTGAAAGTAGGCGGCACATCCACTTTGCACTGGATGATGCATAGATATGTTTGTCAAAGAAATTGATAATCTTTATGCATAATTCAAGCATGAATAATCTTCATTTATATGCCCCCTTTTTAACTTTTCTTTCTTCTATTTATGTGATAAAAACGCAAAATTAATTATCTGATTCTGGAGGTGGGCAGCGGCCAGTGATGCAATGCAATAGATTTTAGATGATGCTATGTCTGAGAAGTGAAAAGTTGGAAATTTTTGTGGAGTTATGTGGAGCTTTGAGGTTCCAGGTTCAGATCACAGGGGGCGGAAGGAGGGACCACACCCTTTCTGCAATGTAATTGCTGTATGTGCTAGCATATTTATATAATCACTTATTTGGACAGAGATAAGTGTCATCACTAAATTTGAGATCATCACAGAACAACATCTTTCATGTATCTCGTGGAAGTTTCATAAAACAGGAAATGATGCATATTTTTTCATCTGCAATTAGAATAATACATATTCTTCGGTTATTGGCCTTAATCTAACACTGCCTCATCTATTCCCTTCACCTAACAGATAGGGAGGGGAGACACCTCCACATGACAGAAGGTATGATGATGAGAATTTAGGACATTACCAGTTGCCAAATATCATATGGTAATGCTTAGAATTAACAGTATCAGATAGGCATGTCAATGAATTCTTTAACAAAAATGGTGATAGTATTAAACTGATAAGGATTGTGTATGGGACAATGGATGTTTGAGTTTTTTCTTCCCTTTATCATGCTAATGTTGAATTTGATAATTTCTTGGTCTGCCAGTAGTACCTAGCTTACAAAAATTGCATTGCTAAACGGTAGGGAACATGAGTACAAAGCACTAATTCTATTAAGTTTATCATATTAACTGGATGGTTAAAAGCAAGGTTTTAAATATATGCTGATAATAATACATATCACAAATATATTACCAGATTTTGAGGTATCCAATAAGATGTAGACCCTATAATATCGGAACTGATATTGTTCGTGTTATCGATATTTTACCCATATACTATCAATATTTGCATTACCCTTTTTGTATGGGATTTCGGAAGGTTTTTTTTTTTTTTTTAAGATTAAAAAAACCTTATATTGTACCTCTTTCTATTTCTCTTCTCCAAATGGGATTTTAGATCCATCAGATTTTTGTTGTGCTTCAATGTACTTTGTCTTTCTCTTTCCTTCCTATCCTAAAGAACTGGATTAAAAATGTCTAATAGGAAAAGCTATCATTCGTAGTATCTGGAAAGTACCTACATCTAATGGCTTAAGTCATTGTTTCCATTTCTTGGTTGACTCATCATGCAAAAAATATGCCTTTAGAGTGAGTGTGCGTGCACTATGCTCCTGAGGCCATACATCCGTAATACGAAATTTTCAATTCCATAAACAACTGGCGGATACCCAGTCTAGAGACAGGATTTCATACAAGTGTCGACAAACTTTTGTATTTTAAATTAACTTATAATGAAAATAATTATATATTACAAAATATTGTACATGGACATATTTTAAAACTACTAATCAGTTTTAATAAAAATTAAAGCTCTAAGATCATTTTAAATCTTTTTAATACATTTACATTTACAGATCATTTCTTGGTTGACTAATCATTTTAAGAGCAAGTAGAGAAAATGAGCAGCTAGTACCAAACATGAGTATTTAGTTTTTTTTTTTTTTTTTTTTTTTTTGAACTTTTGTAGGGACACTTGTAGACACATGACTAGATGCAGATTAGGGATGGTAATGGATGTGTCTATGGGTCAATTTTTGGCCCGCTCTATATAAAATTTTGAGTTAAAAATGAAATTTTCATTTTTCTAATTCAAAATTTTGTATAGGGAAGGTTAAAATTTGGCCGTGAATGCGTCCATTACCATCCCTTAATGCAGTTAGGGGTAAGAGACTATCCTGATTTGATATGTGAGCAGTATTACACTTAAGCCCTTCCTTTTTGCAGAGAAGGCAAATATAAAGCTCTACCTACTTTTTTCTTTTGAGAGAATAGCATGCATTAAGTAAATTGCTGAGGGTCAGGGGGCCAATTGCCCCTGCTTGCCCCCTTTCCCTCCACCCCTGTCAATACTGGTACTGATTTTGATTTAAAACCTTGGTTATGAGTTGTTTTTAACACTGATTTTAATATCAGTGTCACCATGAATCCTTCATATTCCAATAAAAAAACTGCTATTTATATTAGTGTTGGCGAGTGACAAGTAGTGTCTACTTTTGATGCTAAAGCTTGTACAACATTGCAGAAATTCAAAGATAGGGCATACATCTATTATACACTAAGCTGAAGTACGCAAGGTAAAGTTTTAGTTAAATAATAATAATAATAATAAAATATTAGTTCCTTTGTGGCTGGTATGGTCACGATTGTTGTCCAAGTTACAGATTTTAGCTAGTTGAAATTTGAAAATGCTGATCAAGATATCAAATTGTTAACAATCAAACTTGGAAAATGAATCAAGGCTTAATTCTTTCAGTGTTCCTTCAAACGTGATAAACAGAGATCTGATCAGATATTTTCGATTTTCATTGTTGTCTAAGAGTTGGCTTTATTTCAATTGATTACTTCATCTAATTGTGATCTGGAGCTATATGATGCTATTGTCTAGTCTAAGTTTGTCACACTACATTCTCCTTATCTGAGTAATTAAATTAATTGCAGACTATTTTGGATTATTGGATCTTGATTGTCATTAGAACTTGAAATTAATCTATGTAAATATTTGAGATAGAATTAATTGATTTAATAATCAAGTTTGGCATGTAAACACATTTCCTATTGTTTTCTCTGGAGCTTGAGCGCAACTCATAAGTTCATTATTTCCAGTGCTCGTGCTTTTCATATCTTGTACTCGTATAATCTTTCTAAAATTTAAGGTGAGCATTATGAGACTAACTTTGGGTACACCTACTTGGGAAACAGTAACTGATGTCGCAGGGGAAGTTATTGAGGTTGGTCCTGGTGTGCAGACCTTCAAAGTTGGTGACAAAGTTGTATCCATGCTTAACTTCAGGGTAAGTGGCTAAATTGTTAATCATTATAAATGTTGTTTCTAACTCTCATAAGGAGCACAAAATTCCCCACCAGTGTAAAATCTCATAATGAACAATGGGCAAGTTATCCTTTTGGTTTATTTATAAAATTTTGGTAGATTGTTACCTCCATACCGGCACGAGAGCTTTAGTCGTGCACACACATGCACATACCCATGCACGGGACCATGCACACACATGCATTCAGCTACAAACCCACACACGTAAGGCCACTGTCCTTTATCTTGGCACGTATAACGTCGCACTCGCACACAATGAATCGGGGAAGGGTGTAGAACAAGGGATGAACTGGTTCTTGGTTGACGGAGTTGATTGGTCAGTCTACATATATGTTATTGCTACAGTCAGTTTTATAGTGAATCCGTTAAGTACAGAATAAATATACTCCCTAATGCAAATACATGTCATTTCCGCCTGACAGACTGGTGGTGGACTAGCTGAGTATGCTGTGGCACAGTTGAGTCGAACAGTCAATAGACCTCCTGAAGTGTCAGCAGCGGAAGGAGCTGGCCTGCCGATAGCTGCCTCAACTGCTCTCCAGGCACTCAAGTTAGGTGGTGCTAAGTTCGATGGCGCAAGTAAGGCCACAACTGTACTGATCACAGCAGCCTCCGGTGGTGTTGGAACATATGCCGTCCAGCTTGCCAAGCTAGCTGGACTCCACGTGACTGCTACCTGTGGAGCTCGCAACATGGACTTTGTAAAGAGTTTGGGAGCGGATGAGGTGCTGGACTACAAGACACCGGAAGGTGCGAGCTTGAAGAGTCCATCGGGGGTGAAGTATGATGCAGTCGTGCATTGTACCGTTGGAATTAGCTGGTCCACATTTGAGCCGAATCTGAGTGCAAACGGGAAGGTTATAGATATAACCCCCTCCCCGGGGACGATAGCAAGTTCTGTGCTGCAGAAGCTGACATTTGCAAAGAAGCAGGTGGTACCGTTGCTCGCAATTCCCAGTAAAGACGACCTGAACTTTGTGGTTGAGCTGGTGAAGGAAGGGAAGCTGAAGACGATAGTGGACTCGAGGCATCCGTTGAGAACAGCAGAGGAGGCCTGGAGCAGGAGCATGGATGGCCATGCGACGGGAAAGATTATCGTCGAAATGTGAGGCAAGGCCCGAAAAGAGTGAAATATAATGTATACTAGTATTTGTGCTATGTTCAATACTATGCTGTATCTGTACTGGTACAGTGTGCTTGTGAAAATTTGAAGAATCCATGTCTGTAAGAAAAGATTGACATGTGTGAGGTTTGTTGCCTCGTGTAAATCTTGTTTCAGCTGAATCGATATCTGGTATGGTTAAGTATCTGTTGAATTAGTTTCAATGATCGTAACTTGTGTGCTCACTCTGTTCTTGTGTTGTCATCAAAGTAGCATCAAACTGTATAGCACGAACTTGGTAATATCACTAGGCCTCATCGACCATGAGATGCATCATTCACAACATTGAGTGCATTACCTGCACGAAATAAATGGAGCTGTTAGAATATAATATAGTTTATTAGTTTTCTTATTGTAATAGGAGTTGAATTCTCTTATATTAGGACTTGCAATTGGATTTGAAATGTCATTGTATTAGTTTTCTTTTTCTATTAGAAATTGAATTCTTGTGAAACTCTATCTTTATAGTTATTGTTCTCATAAATAATAACAGATAATTTATTTTTTTATTTCCTCCAAACATTAATAGGGGAACAACTCTTACTCATTATTTTTAATAATTTCTTTAATTATTGTTCACATTTCATCAACTCATTCTGGTAGATTGGGAGAATTTTACTGCTAGTGAACATTTTCCTTGGTTTTTTTTTTTCAGCAAATACATTTTCCTTGGTTTGATGAGGCCGACAAATTGTCCTTTACGGATGACACTCCTCGGATGACGCTCCTCGATCTTTATTCTTGTCTGATTTAAAAAAAAATAAATTAAAAACATGCAATTTCCTTGCCATAGAGGCAATTTCTTCTTTATTCTTCCATTTTGTTTTCCAGGGAAAATTATTTGGTGACTCCTACAAATACAAAACTAACTAAACTTTATTGAGTAAGAGTTGACTAAATTATTTTTCAAGAAAAATTATTTAGTCCCATATCAAATGCGAGATAAAAACTAATAACTTATAATAATTTCTATGAATCCATTTGGGAAAGAACCCTATGAATCCATTTGGGAAAGAACCCCATGATTAGTTATAAGTTAGGCTAAAAATTTCATGGTACTCCAAAGATGTGGGAATTATAGGTTGATTTAATGGTTTCCTCTTTTTTTTAAAAAAAATATATAAATATTAATTTCACTCCAAAAAATAATAAAATTATTAATTTCACTCCAAAAATAATAAGTTATACAAAAATTGCCATAGCCTATCAATATAGAAATGTATTAATAGAATTTATGTTAAGATCATCCAAATCTAACTAAATAATATTTATAAATTATTTCCAATTAATCAATTTAAAAATGCAATAATTACCCATTCCCTTGCTAAATATTCACTACTTTGACGCAATAATTACTCATTCCCCATACTTTCTAAATATTCACTAATTATATTTCCATTAACTCTCATACGTTTCGTTTTAAAAAGAAAACAAAATTCTGCGCTAATTATATTTCCATTTTACTTTTTTTATTGTAAATTTACTGGACATGGACTTAGAAACTAATTAGCTACTCTTGTTCATGCCTTGGTTTAGGTATATGCTGCATTGTTACTGTACAGGAATATACTGGACGAGATCGAAGCAAATGATTATGACAGCTTCACGAAAAGGGCAACAGTTGGCACAACCAAGAAACTAATAACACTGTTTACTGCATTTCAGAAGTCACTATTTGACCCCTGAAAACTGATCAAGCATGGGAACAAATAAAATTAGATGGTGCGATAAACTCAGTATCGATCCTAAGATTTGCCACATACATGAGTATTTAAAGATTTTAAATGTAATTAGTTTAACATCGAGTAAAATATCTCATTACTTTAGACACTTCTATAATGTGTTACCTTTGTTCGTGTGCACGTCAAAGGTTATTGTCTGAGAAGTCAACGGGAGAGATGTACATTTGAATTTAACTTATTTGATGAAGTAATTAATTTATATGAATTAACTAAAATGACAGGAAAAAAAAAAGAGAAAGAAAGAAACGGAATTTCACTGTTACAATGATAATTTGAAGGCTATTCTTATAAATGAAATAATTCAAAACTAAACACTGTTGGAAAGTTAATTAAATTTTTTATAATAGAATCGTAATTTGATAACTTCCGTCCCTTTCGTAATCTAAACCGATTTTCAGGGGAAAAAACGAGGATGGGAAGTAGACTTTCTTCTTCGGCTGCGCGCAAGTCACGTTTTTCGCCCCAGAACAACAGCCCATCCACGCCAGCAAATGAGCGTGCCGAAGCACGCCACATCGCCAAGCCCAGCCCAGGTGCTAATTGGAGGGAATTCTTGGAATTGCCTCTTTCTTGCTCCCCAAGCAAGGGAAATTCTAAATGCGCACCACACTTGACTTAATGAGCACCGAGTCCTATGGCAAAGTGGTGACCAACATAGGGAAATATGGTGCTCCCTAAGTAAAGTGTGGTGCGTATTTAGAATTTCCCCCCAAGTACCGCTGTTCAAGTTTTGAAGATAGCTACTGGGAGTTTCTAGATGGGCACAGATTTTATCCTAGTGAGCCCACTTTTCCTAGTGCGCACATCCCATCTAGAAACTCCCTAGCTACTGCTCTCTCTCTCTCTCTCTCTCTCTCTCAAGCTCTTCCCAATCGGGGTAGTGGCTTTCGCTAACTTCCCAAATTTGCCCCTTGAGATTAGGAATATCCCCAATTACCCGCTTCTAGCCCTAGCCCTAGCCCTAGCCCTAGATGGCGATGGCCGGAAAGACCATGCAAGCCGTTCGCTACGACGGCTACGGCGGCGGTGCCGCCGCCCTCAAGGTTTGTTAGAAACTTTTATCTATTAATTTCTATTCCTTATCCTCTTCTATTTTATTTTATTTGCCCCCAACTCAACTCTATATTCTTGTATGTATCCATTTTGACTTTCAGCTTTTTCAATTTTAAATAGTTAAATCAGCCATGTTCTTGTTTTGATTTTTTGTGGAAAAAAAAAAGGAAAAATTTCTAAGAGATGATGCGGGTATTTGATTAATTCATTGTCTATGGATAGATATACAATTAAAATAACTAATTTACTTTTTTTCTAGTAATGATCAAATAGTATCCTGATCGCTTGCACAATTAAATAGTATAAACTATGATTAAATTTAGAATATAACCATCAGATCTCGTTGATTTATTAGTCTAGCACATCGTCTGGAAGTAGTAAGCAATTCGAGTTCAACTACTGATCTTTTCAATAATAAAGTAGATTTGCAGGCTGGGGTTGGGGTTGGAGTTTAAGAGACTGATGAAACTTGCGATTGGTCAAGTTCAATTCTTTCAGTAGTTTTCTCCCCCTTATAATTATTAAGTAGATCTTGTGGCTGCGGTTTATTTCTTTGCATTAGCTAACTCTAGAAATACTGAATCTAACGTTCTTTTTATTTCTGATTTTCCTCATGAATTGATACTTTATGCACAGACTCATGCGCAAGGATTGGATGTATCTTAGGTAGTGAGCAGTTTGAATTATTGTGTTTTCCTAATTGGGAAAAAAAAAAAAACTAAATCTGTATGTGATCATATTAACGATGACGACAGATGGGTTTCTTGCGGTCAGCCATCTTCATTTGAACAACATTTTTAAACATTCAATGGACTAGATAACATTGTTCTTACTGCTAGTTGATCATATTTTATTTTACATAACCTAAGTCATATTTAAAAAGAAAAAAGGTGTTCAAAGGTAAAGCTGATGGATAAGTAATTATGCAACTGCTTCTGGATAGATATGCTTCTCGTAAGTTTATATACCGGAGAGTTCATGGAGTCGTGCACTTGGGAAGCATGTGAGCCTTCAGGTCCCTATCTAGAATGGTATGTCAGTTTTTGTAGAATTATTAAGATGGTGGGAACAGGTTATATATCATCAGAAATTAATACATTTTTCTTTTAAGACCAGAGGTTTTGAAATGTTCACACTGATTAAATGCTCGTGTATGTTCCATAAGCTTTATAAAAGTTTTCATAGAAATACCAATGCTAATATTCTGTGGACTTTCCAACTTAAGATTATTTTGGTGCCATATCACAATTATTTAATTAAGGTCCATTTGATTGCAAAGGATTGGAATTCCATGTCAATTTAGAATCAATGAAAGTGAGAAAAATTCACTTGCATTTTTGTTCATGCAGATTGTGTGTTTCATAGGAAGACCAAAATATATTGAATCTAAATTCCTGTGTTTGTTTGGATGTACTTGAAATTCTTGATTACACTATACATTTGATGTTGTAATATCCAAAGTTTCAGTGCATTTTTGGGTGAATTTGTGAGTCTTCACCAGATACTTGTACTTTGGATTTCACAATTACCAAAAACAAGATTTTTGCTAGAAATATTGTAACTGAAATAATTGAAATATTTGCCAACTGCAGCATGTTGAGATTCCAGTTCCTTCGCCGAAGAAAGATGAGGTGTTGCTAAAAGTTGAAGCAGCAAGTGTTAATCCAGTTGATTGGAAGATTCAGAAAGGAGTGATGCGCCCTTTTATGCCTTCAAAATTTCCGTTTGTACCAGGTAAATTTTGCTCCTCACAGGTAGTGCATGTTATGTTATGTTTTTGCCACCTTAACTTTATGCAGTGTTCATAGTTAGATGCCCCGAAACAACTTGCTACAAGGAATTGAAAGTAAGTGGCACATCCACTCTGCACTAAATGATGCATTGATATGTTTGTCAAACAGATTGATAATCTTTATGCATAATTCATGGTAATTTGTATGCCTACCACCCCCCCCACCCTCCCCCCCCCCCCCCCCCCCCGCACCTCTCTCTCTCTCTCTATCACTCTCTCTATCACTCTTACACTTTTCTTACTTCTCTTTGTTAGATAAATAATTTGCTAATGTTTCAGATTAATATGGGCAAACTTATTACTGTTATTAGTTAACAGAATTACTACTGTTATCATGCACAGAATTAATTCTGTTATTATGCACATGTTTCAGTGTTATATTTCAATCAGAAATAAAGTTGGAGAAGAAGAATTACTAATTGTTATGTATAATAGCAGTCTATATCTTTCCAGATTTGAATTAGAAGAATATTCCTATTACTGTTTACATAAAACTATTAAACTGTTCTTCCTTAACTAGTTTACTATCCTAAACAGAATAAAGAATTACTGGATTAAGAAAAACCTGTATTCAGAAGGATAAACGTATGCAGAATTGATGAAGACAGGAAGATGATCGAGGCTAGTGTTGAACACTATCTCCTTAAAACCGATTCGTCCTCCACCGCTTGCTTCTGGATTGCAATGGGCGTCGGTCTCCCAAGATACAACGACCGGTCTGCAACAGGAAGGAAGCTGCAATCCTGTTGCTCTAGCGAATCTGATAAAGAACACTCTCTGTATGTATGGTGTAATGTAGGACTGATTTAGGAAGAACTGTTCTTCTGGAAACAGAAACTCTCTGTTAAAAAGACCAAGTTTCTGTCTGCAGAAGAAGGAAAAATTCTGTAGATTGTATTTTCTAAAAAGTCTGGACGGAGCCTATTTATAGGCTTCTGGGCAAACGGTCACAACGGTTGGTTGTTAACAGTTGTGACCGTTTAACGGCAATGGTTAACAGACGACCGTTGGATCTCAACAGACAAATCCTAACGACTCTTAACGGGTGCGGGTCGAATCCAAATAGCTGAACCCAATAGAGGTAACCCGAATTTAATAGCAGCAAAAAATCAAAAGCTCCTCAACTCCTTGTGACGATGCGTACGTGCGAAGTGCTAAGTGCGCCACTAAAGCGCCCAATGCGCCCTAAATGCCCATTCGCCCTCACACACGTGCGTGCGCGTGCGGGCGGAGCGTAGCACTACCTGTGGTGCTCAAGATTTCTTCTCTTCTTACATAAGCAATGTCATGAAACAAACAATCCTATATAAACCCATATACTAACAAACCTCTAGCCAATGTGGGACTATTTTTTTCTTCTTTCCTTTTTTTGTTCTCTTTGCTATGTACTCCTCTTTGAAACCATTTTCCATTCACCTAATTCATTTATTTTTAAACTAGTGAATTGGCTCAAAGATTCAAGTTCAAACATGCTTGAATTCAACACTCTTTATGTGGTAAAACTGCAAAACTAATTATCTGATTCTGGAGGTGAGTAGCAGCTGGTGATGCAATGCAATAGATTTTAGATGATGCTATGTCTGAGAAGGGAAAAGTAGAAAAATTTGTGGAATTATGTGGAGCTTGGAGGTCTCAGGTTCAGATCGCAAGTGGTGGAAAGAGGGATCACACCCTTTCTGCAGTGTGATTGCTTTATGTGCTAGCACGTTTATATTGTCACTTCTTTGGACAATGATATTTTCTGCAATGTGATCGCTGTATGTGCTAGCACGTTTATATAGTCACTTCTTTGGACAAAGATAAGTGTCATTGCTAAATTTGAGAGCATCACATAACAGCATCTTTCATGCATATCTGAAGGTGGAAGTTTCATAAAACAGGAAATACTAATGTTTGTTCACCTGCAATCGGAATAATAAATATTCTTCGGTTATTGGCCTTAATCTAGCACATGCCTCATCTATTCTCTTCACCTAACAGATAGGGAGGAGGGACATCTTCACGTGACAGAAGGTATGATGATGAGAATTTAGGACATTACTCGTTGCCAAATACGATACGGTAATGCTTGGAAATAACAATATCGGATAGGCATGTCAATGAATTCTTTAACAAAAATAGTGAAAGTATTAAACAGGTAAGAAGTGTTTGGGACAGTGGACATTGGAATTTTTTTTTTCCTTCTCCTTATCTTGCTGATTTTGAATTTGATAATTTCCTGATCTACTAGTAATATCTAACATACAAAGTGTGCGTTGCCAAACAGTAGCGGACATGATTACAAAGTGCTAATGCTGTTAAGTTTATCGTGTTAACTGGGTGGTTAACAGAAAGGTTTTAAATATCTGCTGATAACGAAATGTATCATGAATATCTTACAGGATTTTGAGGTATCCAATAAGATGTAGACCCTCTAATATTGGAACTGATATTGTTCGTGTTGTCAACATTTTACCCATATACTATCCATATTTGCAATATCCTTTCTTATGGTATGATTTTGGAAGGTTTTAAAAAAAAAAGAACTTAGACAGGATCACCCTTCAATTTATGTTCTCCAAAATGGGATGGATCCACCAGATTTTTGTTGAGCTTCAATATACTTTTCCCTCTTTCCTTCCCATCCTAAAGAACTGGATAAAAGAAGGTCAAATAGGAAGAATTATCATCCGTAGTATCTGAAAAGTACCTACAGACATTGTTTCCATTTCCCGGTTGACCCGTCATGCGAAAGGTACGTCTTTAGAGTGAGTGTGTCCACACTATGCTCCTGAGAACATACCGATAATACCTATTTCCGATACTATAAACAATCGGCGGATACCTAGTCTAGAGAGGATTTCATCTAAGCATGGACAACTTTTTGTATTATAAATTAACTTATAATGAAAATAATTATATATTACAAAATATAGTACACAGGCATATTTTAAAACTACTAGGTAGTTTTAATAAAATTAAAGCTCTAAGTTCATTTTGAGCAAGTAGAGAAAATAAGCACGAATGCTTAGGTTTTTTTACTTTTATAGGACACTTGTAGACACATGATTGGATGCAGTTAGGAGTAAGAGAATCCTGTTTTGATATTTGAGCTGTAATGCACTTAAGCCCTTCCTTTTTGGCGGAGGGCGCAAATATAAAGCTACCTTCCTTTTTTTTTTTGCACTAAGTAAATTGCTGAGGGTCAGGGGGGACCATTGCCCCTACTTGCTCCCCTTCCCTCCGCCCCTGTCAATACTGGCACTGATTTCAATTTAAAAACCTTGGTTAAGAGTTGTTTTTAACACTGGTTTTAATATCAGTGTCACGATGATTCCTTTATATTCCAATAAAAAAACTGCTATTTTATATTAGTATTGGTGAGTGATAAGTAGTGTCTACTTTGGATGCTAAAGCTTGTACAACACAAATTGCAGAAATTTAAAGATAGGGCATACTTCTATTATCCACTATACTGAAATATTCAAGGTGGAAGCTAAATAATAAAAAATAATAGTTCCCTTGTGGCTGGTACGGTTGTGATTGGTATCGAAGAAACAGATTTTAGCTAGTTGAAACTTGAAATTGCTGATCAAGATATCAAATTGTTAATCAACCATACTTGGAAAATGAATCGAGGGGTTAATTCATTCTCAGTGTTCCTTCAAACATGATAAACAGAGATCTGATCAGATAATTTTGACTTTCATTATTGTCTAAGAGTTGGCTTTATTTCAATTGGATTAATTCAGCCAATTGTGATCTGGAGCTATATGATGCTACTGTCTAGTCTAAGTTTGTCACAGTACATTCTCCTTATTTGAGTAATTGAATTAGTAGCAGACTTTCTTGGATTATTGGAACTTGCTTGGCATTAGAACTTGAAATTAAGCTATGTAAATATTTGAGACAGAATTAATTGATTTAATGATCAAGTTTGGCATGTAAATACATTTCTTATTGTTCTTTCTAAAACTGGAGCGCAACTCGTAAGTTACATCATTTCTAGTGCTCGTGCTTTTCGTATCTTGTATTTGTATAATCTTTTTAAACTTTGAGGTGAGCATTATGAGACTAACTTTGTATGCACCTATATGGGAAACAGTAAGTGATGTCGCAGGGGAAGTTATTGAGGTTGGTCCTGGTGTGCAGACCTTCAAAGCTGGTGACAAAGTTGTATCCATGCTTAACGTAAGGGTAAGTGGCTAAATTGTTAATCATTATTAGTGTTGTTTCTAACTCTCATAAGGAGCACAAAATTCCCCACCAGTGTAAAATCTCATAATGAAGAAAGGGCAAGTTATATCCTTTTGGTTTATTCATAAAATTTTGGTAGATTGTTACCTCCAGACCGGCACGAGAGCTTTAGTCGTGCACACACATGCACATACCCATGCACGGGACCATGCACACACATGCATTCAGCTACAAACCCACACACGTAAGGCCACTGTCCTTTATCTTGGCACGTATATACACATCTGCGCACGTCGCACTCGCACACAATGAATCGGGGAAGGGTGTAGAACAAGGGATGAACTGGTTCTTGGTTGACGGAGTTGATTGGTCAGTCTACATATATGTTATTGCTACAGTCAGTTTTATAGTGAGAATCCGTTAAGTACAGAATAAATATGCTCCCTAATGCAAATACATGTCATCTCCGCCTGACAGACTGGTGGTGGACTAGCTGAGTATGCTGTGGCACAGTTGAGTCGAACAGTCAATAGACCTCCTGAAGTGTCAGCAGCGGAAGGAGCTGGCCTGCCTATAGCTGCCTCAACTGCTCTCAAGGCACTCAAGTTAGGTGGTGCTAAGTTCGATGGCGCAAGTAACGCCACAAATGTACTGGTCACAGCAGCCTCTGGTGGTGTTGGAACATATGCCGTCCAGCTTGCCAAGCTAGCTGGACTCCACGTGACTGCTACCTGTGGAGCTCGCAATGTGGACTTTGTAAAGAGTTTGGGTGCGGATGAGGTGCTGGACTACAAGACACCGGAAGGTTCGAGCTTGAAGAGTCCATCAGGGGTGAAGTATGATGCAGTCGTGCATTGTACCGTTGGAATTGGCTGGTCCACATTCGAGCCGAATCTGAGTGCAAACGGGAAGGTTATAGATATAACCCCTTCCCCGGGGACGATAGCAAGTTCTGTGCTGCAGAAGCTGACATTTGCAAAGAAGCAGGTGGTACCGTTGCTCACACTTCCCACTAAAGACGACCTGAACTTTGTGGTTGAGCTGGTGAAGGAAGGGAAGCTGAAGACGATAGTGGACTCGAGGCATCCGTTGAGAACAGCAGAGGAGGCCTGGAGCAGGAGCATGGATGGCCATGCGACGGGAAAGATTATCGTCGAAATGTGAGGCAAGGCCGGAAAAGAGTGAAATATAATGTATACTAGTATTTGTGCTATGTTCAATACTATGTTGTATCTGTACTGGTACAGTGTGCTTGTGAAAATTTGAAGAGTCCATGTCTGTAAGAAAAGATTGACATTTGTGAGGTTTGTTGCCTTGTGTAAATCTTGTTTCAGCTGAATCGACATCTGCTATGGTTAAGTATCTGTTGAATTAGTTTCAATGATCGCAACTTGTGTGCTCACTCTGTTCTTGTGTTGTCATCAAAGTTGCATCAAACTGTATAGCACGAACTTGGTAATATCACTAGGCCTCATCGACCATGAGATGCATCATTCACACCATTGAGTGCATTACCTGCATGAAATAAATGGAGATGTTAAAATATAATATAGTTTATTAGTTTTCTTATTGTAATAGGAGTTGAATTCTCTTATATTAGGACTTGGAATAGGATTTGAAATGTCATTGTATTAGTTTTCTTTTTGTATTAGAAATTGAATTCTTGTGAAACTCTATCTATATAGTTATTGTTCTCATAAATAATAACAGATAATTTATTTTTTTATTTCCTCCAAACATTAATAAGGGAACAACTCTTACTCATTATTTTTAATAATTTCTTTAATTATTGTTCACATTTCATCAACTCATTCTAGTAGATTGGGAGAATTTTACTGCTAGTGAACATTTTCCTTGGTTTGATGAGGCCGACAAATTGTCCTTTACGATGACACACCTCGCTCTTTATTATTGTCTGATTTTAAAAAATTAAAAATTAAAAAACATGCAATTTCCTTGCCATAGAGGCAATTTCTTCTTTATTCTTCTATTTTGTTTCCAGGGAAAATTATTCGGTGACTTCTACAAATACAAAACTAACTAAACTTTATTGAGCGCTAATTAACGTACTCTTTATCCAAAATAAATTAAAAATAAAAATTTTATTTTTTTAATTCAAAAATTTGAATAGAATTGGCTTAAAGTTGGCTGGTAGACATATTTATTATCATCCCTAAATACAATTGCTTGTTCATTTCTTCTATGCCAAATTTTATACAAGGTTTGATATTTTTGAGTATTTAAAGATCAAATTTAGATAATATTATGCAAATTATACCATTTACAACCCCATTATTTTAGAACTTTTACATCCCATTAGCTTCTAATAAACTAACTCTTAATTCCACACTTAGGTTTATACTTTTCATCCTCAGCCCCCTAAAGATTTACCATTGCAACAAATAACAGGTCCCAAATTTTCAGCAAAACTGTCTACTTTTTTTTTTTTTCCCCCCTCTCTCTAATTTTTTTTTTTTTTTATAAAAAAAATGAGACTAATAGAGCTGCGACAAGAGAGTAAATGGAGAAAGAACTAACTGATTGAGAGAAAGATAACGGTTAAGTGCTGTTCCTATGGCTTCAAATTCTCCTGCTGCTTCTTCTCCTTGCCCTAGAAAACTAACATTTCTGCTTCTTCCTCTCCCAATTTCATCGATCGTCATGCTTGAGTGAGTGAAAGTTGGGTGAGGGCTAGGGTTTTGAATTGGGGAGCATGGATTGCTTTGCTTGGGATTTTGCTGCAAAGGTCTCGGCTTGTAACGTTTGTGTTTTTGTTGTGTACATACCTTTAGTCCCACATCGGTTGGGGAAGGTATTTGGGGAGATGGAGACTGCTACAAAAGAACGTGGTGGGCCTACGATGATCCGTACTTACCTGGACTGAGTCCTTGGGTGATTAGGAAGGCTCAGGCCTAGCCTAGCGGTCCTCACTGCAATTTGACTGGGCCTAACATTGCAGCCCTACAAGCAGCGTAGAGAGCCTTACTCTTGGGCCCTTATTCCGGCTCTCAAGCTTTTAAGGCTCGGGTCGTAAAGAAAGCCTTTCTAGCTTCGTCAATAAATTATCATTTTAAGTGATGCGTCACATTTTAATTATCCCTCTTATTTAAGAAATCTACCATCTACACTGTTTTTTTTTTTTTTTTTCCTTTTACTAAGGAAAAAAAAAATACTTTTTATAAAATTAGCTCATTGAGCAAGTTGTGCTTAAACTTTAAGAGACATTTTTAATAGAGCAGCAGGAATACGTTTTATGGCAAAGCTCGTATAGATTCTACGAGCATCAAATTAAATATAAATATATCTTTTATTCATTCCTTTCAATTTGATTAACTATCCATACTCAAGTTTCGATTCGAATGAAAAGGGTAGATGATTGAGGTGATTATAACTTCATGTCCTTCTGATGACTGCTCTTATTAGAGAGATTGGTCTCGTCTGCTGATGGTTAGTTTGTCAAAGTTTAACCTCGAACTAGATTTGGGCTAGGTGGAGCTAATTAGTTTTTTTAAAATAAAAAAAAATCCTAATAGAATGGACTGAGGAACAATTGTATAAACTGGCCCACGTGAATTAGTGTGGCTGCTTGTTGTGTTCTTGAGGCCCAGCCCACTGGTCAATAACAAAAGCGAGCATTTTGCGGCACTTTGATTGAGCTATGGGTTGCTATTAGGGTGCTGTCCAACCTTACCCGCACTCAACCTGACTTGCTGTAAGCAACGGGAGTTTCTAAACGAGCACACCATTTTTCTCAGTGAGCCCATTTAATACCGTATTGTTGATTCCGGTTAAGTGGGCTCACTAGAAAAAACAGTGTGCTCATTTGGAAACTCCCAAAACAACGTATGTTATTATTAGTGGCAAAAACTCTACTTTTTTAGGAAAAAGAAAAACTAAGTTAACTTTTTTTTTTTTTGGTAAAAGATTAAGGCTGTAGGATCATTTCCCTTTTGATTTTAGTAAAGCGAAACATCTTATACGCACATGGTGGAAGGAAGAGTAATTTTAAGGATAATGATTTTTTATTATAAAAGTCTAATGGAAATATAGATGAAAAATAAAAGAGCTGAAAACTGTATTAACTTCAAATGAATCATGAGGTAACCTCCTTACACACGTGTACTGAGACTCATGTCCTTATGAACTTTGGTCTCGAATTTTTTTGTAAAATTTATATATTTTTACATTATTAAAGTAAGCATGTACGTTCTTTCTTCATCAACTTAACCCAACTTAACTTGATCTAGACTCAACTCAATTTGAGACTAACTTGATCAATCACGAGTATTCTTTTTGGAAGATACAAGAGTTGTTCAAACTGTTGTAAAATTTAAAAAAAAATGTACATGCTTTGGGAGAATATTATTGAGCAACACTAAGAAGATGGAGATGCATCAAAAAAATCAATTTGGTTATACTTTGTAAGCACTTGGCTATAAAAAAACACAGTCAATTTGGTTTAATATGATATAAGCACATGGCTATCAAAAAAGTCAATTTGGTTTGTATTATGTAAGTACTTGGACTTATGTAGAGATGAAAATAAGTGCATCCATAAACTATTTTTTTTTTTACTTGTAGACCAATTCAAAATTTTAAATAAAAAAATTAATTTTTTTTTTAAATTCAAAATTATGAGCATAATGGATGATAAATTAATCCGTAAACTTGTCCATTTTCATCTCTAGCCTTCTGTTGTTCCTCTTCCCAACACCTTTAATTCTTACAGCATCGCAATTTCAAATGGGTTTTCCTTGAATTTTACTATGCATTTCTCCCCTTTAACTTGTTTTAAAATTTCCAGCGCCCACACTCTTAAACCATGAAAGCTTTCATGCCAACTTTATAGAATTTCTAAATCCGTCCCAGTAAACCTGTGATATAATTATTTTTTTCTAACTTTTAATTCTCATTAAGAATAAGAAAAATATGGGTGCACATCTAGAAATTCCTCCAACTTTATCAGCCCCGTTGCCTCCCTTCTCTAGGCCCCCCACCTCACCATCCCTCATCACATGCACCCTCACATACACTCACGTGGCTCAAAATCAACATACACGTCGTTCCATTTTATCCCTCCAACGACTTGATCCCATACAACTTCTCAAATTAAAAACTTCCTAGTTCGCACAACACCCTCCTTGGGAAAAGCAGCACCCTTTTTTTTTATGTTTTTTTCCCTCAAGTGGGCTTATTTTTTAAGAATTGTTCAAACAAAAAATATACTAAACAGTGAGTATGCTTCTTTGGAACCTCCCCCCTCTCCTTTAGTAAGCTACGGGTCCCACCCCCATGGGCCCACAAGAATCAGGGCCTTGATAACTGGAGCGTGACGTGGGCCGCGCCTGGCCCTCTATCTCCGCTAGCAGCCGAACCCCGGACACCATCCGACGTGCCCGCAATATTCCGCGGGGCCTACACAACGACCTGGCATTCCACTCGTCAGCCCACCATTCGTTGGAGGAGATGACACGTATCTCTGCCCCGATCCCAATTGGATTTTTCGTTTTATATTTTTTGATTAATTATTTTTTTATAGAAATTCCATTATTGAACTCATGGCTCCTCCTTTGTCCACGTCTCTCTCCTCAATTTGCGGCTTCAGTCAGAACAAAAAGCTAGCCCCCTTTTCCTTCCTTCCTCTGGCGTTCGAATAGAATACCAAAGCAGTTTTGAGTTCTCATTTTTTGGGATTGATTGTTGAATTTTTTATTTTATGGATTTTTATATATCGGTAACTTAATCTATTTCTAAAACCTTCATATTTTAATTTTATTCTTCTAAATACTTTAAATTATTCTACTTTAATTTATTTGGATAATTTTTTATTCAAATTTTTATTATACTTCTGAATTGGAACGAAATATTTATTTTCCTCAATTTTTTCAAACTTTTTGCTCCTTATTTTTATTGGTTTTACCTCTCTGTTAGAAAAGGAAAAAAAAAAATTAACGGGAGAGAGAGGGGGAAAGGGAGATAGAAAAACCCCTTTATTTTAATATAGATTTTTTTAAATGGTTGATGGAGACAGATGAGTCAGAATTGAAAGCTGCGCCCTGCATTTATTTCTTGTCTTTGTTTATTCTCACATGGCGAGTACAAGTAAAGACTAATAGACTTGAGAGAGAGAGAGAGAGAGAGAGAGAGAGATATCAGCAAATGGGTTTTTGTTTTTGTTTCAATTCTGATGAAGTTTCATGCTTCTCTTTGAAAGAGTCTCCAGTTGTTTGAGGATTTACCCACAATAACTCTGATTTTGAAAATGGCCGTACAACTGCATTTGGTTGCCTCGCCAGTAGAGCTATCATCAGCTTCGAGGGCTGTCGACAGAGGAGGGAGGCTAGGATTGATCAGGAGGAGCCAAAAGGGACCACACGCTTTGCGAGTTCTCTCGGTCTTTACTGATTCAAAGCCTGCAGCCCAAATGAGCGTCGAGAGTGATGGGAGCAGTGGCGGCTTCTCTCCTTTGCTGGCTACATTGGTAACGAACCCCGCGGGTTACGTCGGGATCTCTTGTGAACAGAAGGTGTATGATGTGGTGCTCAAGCAGGCTGCTCTGATGAGGGAGCAGCTCAAGTCTGGAGTTGATGTTGATGTGAAGCTGGAGTTGGCAGTGCCGGGAACGATGGACTTGTTGAAGGAAGCTTACGATCGTTGTGGCGAAGTTTGCGCGGAGTATGCCAAGACCTTCTACTTGGGTTAGCTCTCCTCTTACCTGATGTAGGCTTTGCTTTTTGTGATCTAAATAAATTTAAATTGGTGTTGTTTACAGGAACTCTGCTTATGACCCCGGAGAGGAGAAAGGCTATATGGGCAATCTACGGTGAGCAATCAAACCAACCCAATATAGTAGCATAACAACTCGCAAATTTCTCTGTTACATGAAAATTTCTATGAATCTATTCCTGTGTATATTGTTCCCCATTGCGAAGAATTTTGTGAATTCAGATTCTCTAATTTGTGGAAAAAATGAGTGGACCATCCAAGGCCCTGCCGCAATCATCCACAAAATCATGGACAATTCTTATTTTTCTAGAGTTTAGAATAGGAATGACCTCTAATCTTGTGGGGGTATAGTGTTACCTACATCTAGCTAGGTAAATCGTAATCGTCCACTATTTTAATGGATGGTAGCTATTTGGCCATGGATGGTCCTAACTTTTCTGCAGGTGAGATGATGCGAATCCGAATTTTTTGTGTATCTGAAGCATTTACTGATTACATGATTCAATCTTGAGAGATATTCCTGCCTTAAGCAAGCCAAATCATCACACAATCTAAATCTTATGTTGTGGAGAAAACCAATAATATTAGACTAACTTTTTTTTTTTTTTTTTTTTACTTTCGTTGTGAAAATAGAAGAGTAGATGTTATGGTTTGAATTAGGGGAATTATATCAAATTTTATCCTGAGAGTCAGTTTTACTTGAAAGAGAAAGGGAAGACTAGAAAGCCTTCCCCTTGGAATATGTGTTTGTTTTTCTATAAGTAAGCAATAATTTTGAGGAAGTTGATGTAGTGACTCTTAGGCTGTGTTTGGATTGAGAGAAAATAAAGGAAAAAAATAGAAAAGGAAAGGGAAAAAGAAAAGGAAAGAAAAGAATATGGAAATTACTTTTCTTTTTTATGTTTGGTTAGAAAGAAAATGAAGAAGAAAATCTCAAGGAAATTTTAAAAGAAAGTAGTTTTTTATGTTTGGTTACTCAATAGAAAATTAAAAGAAAAATATAATTCTAATTAAATTATAGAAAATTTTATATTAATTTACATATTATTGATATAATTTTTAATTTTTAAATAATTAAGCATATAATAACCAAATCGTCCAAACTTCACAAAAGTTAAAAATATCTTCGGACTAAAATTACAAGGAAATTTCTGCAAAAATTTCTCTCCCTTTTTCCTTTTTCTCTCAACTTTCCTTTTCTTTCATTTTCTCCTGAATTTGAGTAAGAAAAAGAAAAAGAAAAAAAACCTAATACATTTTCTCTCACTTTCTTTCCCTTTTATTTTCTCTCTAATTTTCCCTCTAACCAAACAAGGCAAAGCAACTTTTTCTTTCCTTTTCTTTTCTTTTCCTTCATTTTCCCTCAATCCAAACACAACCTTAGTGCATATATGATCCTTTCTTAATTCTATGATTTGAACTTTTTGTATCACTCAGTATCTGTGAGACTGACTCTGAATGAGTTTCGCTGTAAATCCTATTATTTTACTGAATCTGGTCAATATTATGATAATTTGATATGCATGTGGGAGGTGGAGAAGTTGGTTCTTTAGACATTTCATCTCCTTGACCAATTAAAAAACTAGGCACGACGCAAGATATGCAACAAAATTATTATTCGCTAGGAGAAAAAACAAAAATATCATGCGTACATTAAGAAAAAATGAAACATGGAATATCATAATTGGTTACTTACATCAGTTTTAAGCTGCATTGCTGGAAGACATCAAAGTGTGCATATTTAAAATGACAATTAAAAATCAAAAGTGAAGGCGAGGCGGTCTCTGGTGAGATACGTACTCGACTTCCAGCTACACCATCCTAGACACCGACTGAGGGAGGTGAACAAAGGTGAACTCCGGTGAGTTGATAGGAGCTGTTTCAGGTGACATCCCACTGAATTCTCCGGCTCTGTAAAAAAAATAAAAAAAAAGCAAGAGAGAGGGAGAACAGAGGGGTGGTGGTCGAAGAAGCCTCAGGCAACATCATCGGCGTTGCCTCAAGAATATTATCGGCATTATGGCTTTTAATTAGGGATGGTTGGGAAGGAATACGACAAAAGTAACTGTCAGCGACGAAGATGACAAGAACCCCCGACATAGGAGGCGGAGTTGGTCAAAGGTGGTGGGTGGAGTGCTGGTGCAGGGTGACAATACGCCCCTTAAGCACACGGTGAACCCCAACACCATTGATCCAAAGACCACATATTCTAGGGAACAAGTCAGGGAGTTCATTGCCAAGTCTCTTGGGCTGCAGGTCCAGGGGGCGATAGGATAAGGGGTGGACGGAATATTGCTCAAAAAGCACAATTAAAAAGGAGCGGTCATTATCTGGTTGTAAGAGGAAGTTATCACTCACAGCCAGTAAAGGCGTGTCTAAAGAGGGGTGCTGGCAATGTGGGCGCAGTGATCACTACAAGGATGACTGCCCGTTCATCTGGTGTCGGTATTGTAAGGTTTTGGGATGCAAAATTGCAGAATGCCCGGTAATCCTAGACAAATTAAAATCTCTGGGAGGAAAAGTAGGTAAGTTAGATGAAAGGAAGCCGGTAGGAGTCATCAAAAAAGGACCGGTACCCGTACAAGCCAAGCGCCAACCGACCACATCACGCAGTGCTTTGGGGTCTAATGCCATGGCCACAGAGGGCCAGAAGGACCGACTTCCGGCTCTGGTTCCCCTAAAGACAAAACCAGTTGCTTCATAATGCTCTCGGACCAGGCTGCAGAAGAAAGAAGCAAGCTAGCCAAAATCATGGGGGTGGTATACCCTGGCCATGGTGAACCGTCCGTTGAAGACATGATCGGGGGTCTGCGAGTTATTTCCGCTTCTTTTGGACAGTACAATTGGAGTTTCACCGACTGAGGCATAGTACTATCTCGTTAGGTTCCCGTCATCGGAGGGCTCGTCGCACGCAGTGAGCCGAACATCTATTCCGTGCAGAGGGCATACAGCGAGTTTCAAAGTTTATCGTTACTTAGGAGATGAGGATGATCAAACACAACTTTTTCCAATGACGGCATAGCGTGACCGGTTTCCCTCTACGTCACTGAAATCGGCCAGATTTCAATAAGTTGATAGCAAAATTTGCTTACCTGATTGACGTCGACGAGGATATGGCCAAAAAAACAAACACAGCGTTCGCAAAGCTACATGTGGGTTATGAGGATGTTAGCCGCATCCCTTTAGAATTTAATATAACGATTGGAAACCAATTGCGACAGATCAAGATTAAGATAGTAGTAAGGATGGGAGTACCAAAAAATCCAGCAGGAATCAGTACAACAGACCAGGCCAACCTCTCTCCGGTTTTCGCGGTGCCGGAATCTATGGCCGCTCCGAAGGGAAAGAGCAATGCACTCCCCGCCGAAAGGGAAGGTGTGCATGTGTGCTTCCCTGGAGGAGCCATCGTTTAGAACCCGATCGCCGGAGCACGACGAAATCTAACCTAGCGTAGAACCGAAAATCCAGAGGGGGTCCGATCGACCGTTGAACGATGCTCCACCGCTGGCAGGCGGCTTGAAGGGGCAAAATCAAGAGATTTTCGAAGAAGAAAGGGACATGGTGCCAGGGAGTGGTACAGTGATCAGGTAAGAGGTAAAGGAAAATTTTTACATGAAAATGTCGGTGCGAATACTAGAGCTAAGAAAGGAGCAGCTGAACTTACCAGAAGAGGAGACTATAGAGGGGAACGGGGACCATATGTACCAAGGTACATGATGGTGGAAGGGATCGAAGAGGCTTTTGATGGAGGTGAGTCAACGGGGGAAGAAGAAGCTCAAAGGGGGAATGTGACTAGAGGGGAAGCAATTCAGTTGCAGGAGGAAGTGGGGTAGGTGAAAGGACAGGCTGGTGGCGACATGATAGAGGTGGGTGAGAGGTCAGGCAGGCACGGAGCGCAAGGAAAAGATGCAGGCGCATCTTTTGAGGAGAGGGCAGAGGCTTTGGCAGGGGGCGGTTGGAAAGAGAAGTCAAGGGAAAAATTAATAATTAATCAGACAGGACTAATTTGGGGATTATCTCAAGAAATAAGGAGGGGGAGTTTCACCTAAACGAATCGGGCTGCATACCGTATAACACAGAAATTTCGTACCTACATCATCCGCACAGTTGCTCCAAGTACAACAGAGCATATTTTCCGTACAGCAGATTTAGATTTTTTTGGAAAATCTAAAGGAATCGGGACTAGAGGAAGATGATGAGGCTTCAAAAACAATTAAACAGCTTGGTCTCTTATCGATATTGCCCGGCCTAGACAGAGAGACCACGGGAGATGCAATATCCAGCCTGATGGAATGGATAGTGAGAGGTGACAGACCGTCATGAAGCACTAAATTTCAACGAAGACAACTATCTAGGCTACCCAAGCGTCTGCGCATAAGGAGGAAAAAAGGGGGACAACCGGGAGCTGAAAGCGACCCACAGGAGGCGGGGAATGGCGAGGGTAATGCTAACAAGGAGAGCCCATCTGTTGCTCTTGTCGTTCCCCCGGATACAGCCGTCGAAGGTCAAGCACACATGGAGTTGGAGAAAGAATAGGTCCCGGAGTCTAGGGGGTTGGCAAGGAAGGTGAGCTTTTGTTGTTGCTGGTCACACCCAACCGTCGTAGTAGGAGACTCGAGCAAAAGCGTGGTAGTTCGGAGTATCATAGTGGACAGGTGATCTCGAATGCAGCAAAGCGCAAGGCGACTCTTGTCGATCCAGATCCAGGTACAATTTCAAACTCAATTAATATCCTTAATTTACTTTCAGATGAGAGTTTATTATCTATTGCACATATATGTGACGTGGACTTGGGAAGTGATAGGGTAGAACGGGTAGCTAACCTTGCCCTGATTAGGTCATTAGAATCGGGGGGGAGCAGAAGGGGCAATGAGGCCAATAGTGGGGGGGGGGTGTGATAGATATCGCACCTTTTATGGAGAGGGATTTCAATAGTGTCAATGAAGATTCTATTTTGGAATGTGAGGGGACTTGGTGAACAGTCCTAAAGGAAATGGTGACTGATGTGTATCGAAACTGTAAGTCAAATATTATCTGTTTCGAGGAGACTAAACAATGCAACTCCACCACCCAGCTTCTGGAGTCGCTAAATTTCAATCGACAAATGAAATTTATTACTAGGAATGCTAGGGGGGCCTCGGAGGGAATTATGATAGGAGTCAATAATAGAGACTACGAAATACTTGACTCTTTCAGTGAAAGCTACTGTGCAACAGTAGTGGTGAGAAGATGAGCTGATGGGTGGAATCAGATGTTCACCGCAATATATGGACCAAATCAGTCAGAGGATATGACGGAGTTGTGGAAGAAAATCAAAGAGATTAGAAGTAGGTATGATAAACCTTGGATAATAGGAGGCGATTTTAACATAATCTGATATGGGCATGAGCAACGGGGAGGAGATTCCAATTATCGAGATAGAGAGGCTTTCAACAACACGATAGTCAGACTCGGCCTAATCGAAATTCCTCTCTCTGACCATAAGTTCACATGGTCCAATATGCGGGAGAATCCAAGTTTGGCTAAACTGGACAAAGTATTCATTTCTGTGAAATAGGAGAGCAAATTTAATTTATCCTTTTGTGAAACATTACCCCGTCCTACTTCGGACCATGTTCCCATTTGCCTCCACTCAGGGGGAACTGGTGAGCCATAATAGCAGAAGAACTTCTCGATTCGAAAAGTGGTAGTTAGAACATAAGGAGGCCCGGGACCTTATTACGCAAAGTTGGAATACGCCAACTAGGGCATGGGATGCGACGAAAAACATAAGTATCAAAACTCGACGACTCAGGAAAAGCTTCATGAAGTAGAACAAGAGGGCATCGGAGCATAGCAGAGCTAACAAAATCGATCTCCTACAGTGAATTGAAATTCTGGAGAAGATGGAGGAAACATCTCAGTTGTCAATAAAACAAGCAAATGTGCTTTTTGCCTTTCGCCGCGAAATCATGGAACTCTAAGAGGGAGGAGATATATAGGAGACAGAGAGCTCGAGTGAGATGGCTTAGGGAGGGGGATGCGCACGCTTCGTTTTTTCATAGGATCGCTAATATGAGGAAAAGAGTGAACAACATCTAATCACTAGTCACATAATATGGTACCTTAAAAGATATGGACAATTTAGAGGTACACATATATGGTTACTTCAGGAAGTTATTCGGAGAATTGAAACATATCAGAATCCGTATGGAAGGGCACGAAGTGGGAAGAGATAGAGGATCCATGTGCACTTAAACGGCCTTTCACAGAGGAAGAAATTAAGAAGGCAGTATGGAACTTTGGAGTAGAAATGACACCGGGATCGAATGGATTCCTGATGTTCTTTCGCTCATTTTGGGAAGTGGTCAAGGGTGATCGCGTGCGTCTTTTGGAGGAATTGTACGAGGGGACTATAAGACTAGAAAGGATCAATTACTCACAGGTGGTTTTGATTCCAAAACGGGATTTGCCATCGAAAATCGAGAATTACATACCAATAGCCCTTATGAGTAGTCCGTTTAAGATGGTCTCCAAATACTTGGCTAACAGGCTGGCTCCACAGCTAGAGACACTGGTGAAAGATTACTGGTCAGGTTTTATTAAGGACAGAAACATATTAGAGGGGGTGGCTCTAACGAAAGAAGCTATACACCAATGTACCAAGAAGGGGCAAAATGGGTACTTGTTGAAATTGGACATCTAAAAGGCATATGATATGTTAGATTGGGAGCGCCTTAAGGAGATGTTGAGGTTCACAGGCTTTGGTAAGCGATGGCTACTTTGGGTTGATCTAAGGTTGAGCTCGGCCAAGGTGCAAATCCTACTAAATGGAGTGCCTGGAAAAAAAATAGTGTGTAAGAGAGGACTGAGACAAAGGGACCCATTATCACCCCTCATGTTTGTCCAAGCCATGGATGGGCTCAACAAGATGTTTGAGAGAACCAACGCAGCTAGTTGGACCAAGGGTCTGTGTAATACAGCTTCAATCAAAAACTTACAATATGCAAATGACATGCTGTTATTTGGGAATTGTGATTAAAAAGAAGCAATTGTAATGAAATGCATTCTGGTATGCTTTGAGACATGGTCAGGTCTCCAGATAAACTACCATAAAAACTCCGTAATTAATCTAGGGCGAAGTAATATTAATATGATGTTCATTCAAAGCTTCTTTGGATGTAAGGAAGTATCTTTGCCTATAACATACCTTGGGATCCCCATAAAAAAAACCAGACTTCTAAGAAATGATTGGTATGATTTATTGGATAAGATTCAGAAGCGTTTGGAAGATTGGAAAGCCAGATCACTGTCTTTGGGGGGCATCTAACTCTTGTCAATATAGTCTTAACGGCGATGCCTACATACTATATGTCACTCTTTATCTTACCCAAGGGGGTCAGGACGAGAATCGATAGAATACGAAGGTGTTTCCTCTGGGGAGGAGTGGGCAATACGGGGGGCTATTATAATTTGGTTTCCTAGGGGCAGGAAGCAAGAAGGTGGGTTGGGGGTTATTGATATAAGAGTTTTTAACCTAGCGTAGATGACTAAATGGTGGTGGAAAGTCATTGCGAATCCGGAGGGTATATTGCAGTGGGTAATAAATGCAAAATATGGACCGTCTAGAGGATCTTGGAGATCGAAGCCACGCAATTACTCATGAGTCTCAACATTTTGGAAGGATGTACAATCGACATTTGACATCACTGCTTTGAGCATCGATTTCGTGGTGGGACACAACTCTCAGGTGTCCTTTTGGTTGGATAGATGGTGCTCAAGCATTCCCTTGGCGAAAGAGTTCTCGAACCTGTTTGAGTTGGCCTCGAATAAGGGGGCAAGTGTAGAGGATTATTGGCATCAAGGAAGATGGAGTTTAGCGATAAACAACGGTCTTTCTATTGAAAACAAAAGACATCAATTATTGAAGTTCACATTAATAGATCTAAGGCTGAGAGAGGAAGAAAGAAATCGACCTATTTGGAGATGGTCCAACTCAGGATTATTTTCAGTTAGGTCCACATACTCCATGTTGATAGATGGGGATTGCCGAATGTCACATGCGAAGATGATTTTGCAAACCAAATGCTCCCTCAAAGTCAGAATTTTCGTCTGGCTCGTAGCAAAGGATGCTATTTTAACTTGGAACAGTCTCCAAAGGAAGGGATGGAAGGGACCAAGTATCTATATCCTGTGCAAATCCAATGAGGAGGATACTACACACCTATTGATGGGATGTACTTACTCTGCATCAGTTTGGGACATGTGCACACACCGATTGAAGTTCATGTCAATGACGAATGAGAGGGAATAGGTGTGGTATAGGATACACTCGGGCAAGGTCAGGAAGCACCTACATTCCATCACCATAGTGGCTCTGTGCTGGAATATTTATAGAGAGAAGTAGAATTTTTGTTGAGTTGTCGACACTGTCAGATGTGTGTACATCACGTACTTATACGGATATTTTGTTTTAGGCATGATTACTTTCTGACGAGAAGAGATTGCATTTGTCAGAGGATTTTTCGCATGATGATATGATGACGCCATGACAGAGCATCTGCTGGAGGGGAAGGAGGAGCGTTGCTATTTGTCTGTATGCTAGTACTTGTGTTGTATTAGGATGTAGATTTTTGTATTTCTTCTTACTGTACGTTCTCTTCTTTTGTTCTCTTTTGTACTTCGACTGTTCTATTATGTCTCATTAATGGAACGCAGAGGATGCTTCACCCGCCATTTTAAGTCAAAAAATTAAGAATCAAAAGCTATAACTGAATTGATGAATTCATAATCCTTGGCCCCAATGAATTTGTTGTCTTCAAGGATTTCGAATTGCCAGGCCATATCTAAGCCTAAGGTGCGATGAATGTGACTGAGTAATAAGGGCATTGAGGGCAGAGTTAACACAATTGCTGTATTAGCCAGCAATAGTTTTGAGGAAGTTTATCGTTTTAATGGAACGTGGGGGGCAGTTGCTCACCGTTTACTTCAAAAAAAAAAAAAAAATTTTGAGGAAGTCAGTGGATTTCTCTAGCAATTCTGTGTTTGTTGATTGATCTCAATGATCTGTTAATGCGTACACGTTCCTTTCTAAATTATGATACTTGAAATGATAGTATCACAAGTGAGCTGTGTGGCTCGGACTGTGATCGAGTTGCACTGTAGTTGCTATTATTTAACAAAATCTGGTCACTACACCGATAATTTGATAATTGAGATGTATATTGTATGTGGGAGGTGGAGAAGTTGGTTCACTAGGCATATCGTTGTCCAACTATAATACTAAGCACAATGTGGACTAGCAGCACTCATTCTAAAAAAAATTAAGAAAGGAAAGAAATTATGCATAGATTAAAGAACAAAACATTTAACATCATAATCTACTGCTTACATCTGGTTAGTAAACTTACAGATGGAAGATGAAACATTGATCTAAATAGAACATATACAAAATGACAATCAAGAATCAAAAGCTATAATTGGGTTCACGATAAGTTTTTTGAATTTCCAAGTCATAAGCTAACAAAACATACTTGTGATCAATGTTATTATGAGTTAGAGTATCAGATGAAGAATTCACGCAATTATCCTAGAAATAATAATCGCGAAATTTTCAATAGGAAAAGGTGAGATAAGCTTTGCTTTTTGTTTCCTTGGTAAAAATTAATATGTACATGCTATAGTTTTATGTAGACCTTTGAACTCTCTATCGAGCTTTCTCTTGATGGCTCCAACTTTGACGCAGGACGGAGGCTAAATTAGGGTTAGGGTTTTGAAATTAAGGTTTTTTCTAGAGGAATTGGGGAAGAAATGATAAATTGGGGAAAACTTTTGGGATTTGGGAATCCACCCAGGCCCACGCCCACTCTCCACGAATTCACGAGAAAAGATTTTGATTTAGCGAATTCCACGCCAAAAATTTTTCAAGAAAATTTCAAAATTATTATCTTTTTTAATTCTCCATACAAACCCATATATATAAGAAACTTTAACAAACCAAATCCTAATAGAATCCAAAATCCTAATAAAATCAGAATTCTAATAAAATCATAATCCAACCAAATATTCTAAAATCCTAAAAAGATCCAAATCTAATCAAATCTATTCCTAAATCAAATTTGATCTCCATCAAACTTCCTATTCATGTAACAAAAGCATAATGGTTGATAAATTCTTCATAAACAAAATCTTTGAATTTCACATTAAACTTTGATCCATATTTCATTTAGCGTATTTTCTTTTAATTTAACATGGTAGCATAGTTTCTTTCCATATTTCTTAGGACTCACCAGCATATTTTGTCTATAGTGTGGTGTAGGAGGACAGATGAGCTCGTAGATGGACCCAATGCATCTCATATCACACCCTCCGCTCTTGACCGATGGGAATCGAGATTGGAGGACCTCTTTGCCGGCCGGCCATACGACATGTTTGATGCTGCCTTATCAGATACTGTTACAAGGTTCCCGATTGACATTCAGGCATGTTTTCAATTTATCTTTCTATTTTGGTTTTCTCTACAAACATAAAAATGACATTAATCTCTTACAAACCATATAAATATTTCTTTCTTGCATTACTACTTAGGCTTTATGTGTGGACATTCCATTCTTTTTTCAGCCATTCAAGGACATGATCAGAGGAATGAGGATGGATCTCAAGAAGTCGAGATACCAGAACTTTGACGAGCTCTATCTCTATTGCTACTACGTAGCTGGAACCGTGGGATTAGTGAGTGTTCCTGTGATGGGGATTGCACCCGAGTCTCAGGCAACAGCAGAAAGTGTCTACAATGCTGCCTTAGCTTTAGGAATTGCAAACCAGCTGACAAACATATTGCGAGACGTTGGGGAAGAGTAAGTAAACATCCACCAAATACTTGTTATTAATGATTACGAAATAAGTATGTAACCTGTGATATCCAATTCAGTGCGAGAAGGGGCAGGATTTACCTGCCCCAAGATGAACTTGCACGGGCAGGCCTCTCGGATGAGGATGTGTTCAACGGGAAGGTGACTGACGAATGGAGGAGCTTCATGAAGAGCCAAATTGCGAGAGCGAGGATGTTCTTCTGTGAAGCTGAGAGAGGAGTGTGCGAGCTGAGTCAAGTTAGTAGATGGCCGGTAGGATAACTTTTAGCATATTCTGAGATTGAATGTCAGCTTGTGTGTGAGTAGTCAAACTAATTGGCTCTCTCATTTCTGTGACCGTTGCAGGTTTATGCATCACTGTCGTTGTACAGGCAGATACTGGATGAGATTGAAGCGAATGGCTACAATAATTTCACGAAAAGGGCATATGTTGGCAAGGCTAAGAAGCTACTGGCATTGCCCATTGCATATGGGAGATCGCTGACTGGGCCTTCGATGGAATACCAATCAAATTTTGCTTGTTCGGACCATAGGATAAGATAGCATAAATAGGGCTGTCGCTATATACAATAATGATGCAAGCAGGAATATCTTGTAGAATATCTCTCTCTCTCTCTCTCAGGAATATCTTGTAGAATCTCTCTCTCTCTCTCTAATTTTGTTACCTAGCGGTGGAAAGCAAAATGAGAACGAAAATTTCAGTCTAAAGATCATATGAATTTTGGTAGTCTGGTTTTTTTTTTCTTTTTTCTTTTTTTTTGACTAGTCAAAGTCGTGTGCACATGTTTCCCGTAACAATATTCCAATTAAGTTGTTGGGAGCCGCATGCAAAACATTTTACGAATTAGAGGGAGATGGTGTTGAGTCTTGACCACCGTGACTGCAGCCTCCCTCGAATCACGGGTGCAGTCCTCAATCAGAAAATAGGACAGCATTATCATTGGATATAAGAAGTTGAGTTACTGATATAGTAGATCCAATAGAAATATGAAAAACTCTAGAATATATAGTTATCAGTGATGGGATATTATCACTAACAAAAATTTGACCTCTTAATTAGGTACGTGTTCTTCTTTATTGACTCAGGTAAGTGATGGGATATTATCACTAACAAAAATTTGACCTCTTAATTAGGTACGTGTTCTTCTTTATTGACTCAGGTAAGTGATGGGATATTATCACTAACAAAAATTTGACCTCTTAATTAGGTACGTGTTCTTCTTTATTGACTCAGGTAAGAACTCAAATTCTTACTGATGACAATATACCATTACTGCAAACTACATATTCCAGAATTTTGCTTTTGGTGAGAGACTGATTCTTGTTTAATCTGAATGACGAGTGCACAGTAATCTGATTGACTAGTGCTTTAAGAATTGAAGAGGAATGATGATGCCAGTAGAGGTAAAGCTTATTGGTGAGAAACTTATACGTGCTTAATCTGATTGATGAGTGCATAGTGGAATCATTAAGGGGATCCAAATTCTTACATGAGAAGCTCTGGTTCTGTAACCGAGGAATGCTAAATTAGATGCACGTACAGATATATCCAACTTCTAATTAGACAAAAGGTAGATATTTTCAATTAGTAAATTATTGTTGGATAAGATAGTAATTATTGAAGTTCAGCCGGACAAAATGGTCAGCATGATGTATTTTATTTGTTCAGTCAATAGAAACTAATTATTTGTATGTGCAAGCACTGTTAAAATATTTATTACATACTCTGTAGCTTTCACTATTGTACATAAAGTTGGTTTTGTTTTGGTTCGTTATGTAAATCGTTGTACTCTAAAAGAACTGTCTGAAAATTAAAGTTCCGTACATGGAAAAATAATGATTTCCTAGGAAAAATACCAAATTTGATGGCTTTTCAATATCCTAATTAATAATCGCCATAATGAAACCTACCCTTTTTGTTTTTTTCTTGAATGAATATAAATAATGTCAATGAGTATTCGCTTAAGCGATATTATCCTATATAATTTGTGAGAGGTTCTGAATTCGATTTTCTATAGGAACTCAATTTAGATAACGTTGTCAAAAATTATATGTGTGTAAGTTTGACTAGCAATATAAAGAATGATGTATAAAATAATAAGATATAATATATTAATAGAATAGCATATGCAGAATTGGGAAGTATAATAATTTTTAAAATATTGTTTCTCTAATATTTTAATAATTTGGTAATCAGGATAGTGATCATGTTAGAAATAATAAAAAAATAAAAATAAAATTACCAAAAGCTAATAATTTACTTTTGATGATTCATTTTTAGCTAGAAGAGTTTAGATAAGATACTTTTATAATGTAAAAGTAACATTCTTTTTCTAACCACATTTTTTGCAAGTGGACTCCACGAATTCTAGTACGTTGAGCACACCTCAGCCCCTTTTTAGTTATAATGATATAGATAGAAATAAGAAATCTAATGTAGTAAGGATAAGGAAGAAATAGAAATGCACTTATATATGCGATTGAACAATACATAGTATTGTTCAACACGCCTCAATCCCTTTCGATTATAATGATAGAAATAGAAATAGGTATCTCAATGTCACGAAAGCAAAATATCACGCTAAAAAATTTAAGTGGAAAGCACCAATGACACTGATAGTATGTAATCGTGTTCGAAGAAATTGAATAATATATTTCAGTTTTCTTTTTTTTTCTTTTTTTGAAATGTTTACTTTGGCCATCCTCCATCTAATCTGTTCTGTATTTATTTATTTATTTATTTATTTATTTATTTATATAGTTGAAACGGCCAAGGATGCCTCTTAGCAATTCTTTTCCTTAAAAAAGTTTTTCTTCATTTTTTTCACTTTTTTAATTCAACTAACGGAAGAAATTGAAAATGACATATATATATATATATATATATATATATATATATATATATATATATATATATATATATATATATATATATATATATATATCAATGGTTTTTTAATCAATTGTTTTAATATGTAAATTTAGTAAATGACGGACCATAAACTATAATGCTGTAAAATTGGATGAGTAAGAGATACAAATGAGCAGTCAGTTTAGATATTTGGATTTTATTATTCAGAATGATGGAAAGATTGATAATGATGTTAACCATATGATACAAGCTGGCTGGTTGAAATGGAGGAGGGCAATGAGAGTTTTATGTGACCGTAACATTCCGTTAAGACTGAAGAGAAAATTTTATAGGACTGCTATTAGGCCAGTTTTGTTATATGGCACGGAATGTCGGGCTATTAAGAAACGCCATCAACAAAAGATAAGTGTAGCAGAGATCCGCATGCTCCGCTGGATATGCAACAATACTAGAAGAGATGAAGTGAGAAATAAAGATATTCATGCTAAAATAGGTGTAACTCCCATCGATGAAAAGATGTGAGAAAATCACATACGATGGTTTGGTCATGTGCAACATAGGCCTACAAATGCACCAATTCGACGAATTGAGTTTATCAGTGTATGACAAGTTAAAATAATGAAGGGAAGACCGAAGAAAATTTGGATGGAGGTGGTACGAAAAGATATGGATTCTAGAGATTTAAATGAGGAGATATTACTTGATAGAAATGAATGGAGAATGACTATCAAAATGATCGATCCGGCGTGATTTTTTTTTTTTTTTTTGTTCATATAACCTACCCCAAATACTTGGGATAAAAGGCTTAGTTGTTGTTGTTGTTGTAATTGTTTGAATATGTAATTTTTTAAAAAAAATATATGTTGTTGCAATAATTAACCTTTTTTTGAGTAAATAATCCATCTTAGTGCCATTAATTTAAATTAAACAAAAAGATGAAGTTTCTGGTATAAGGAAGGAAGTCAAAGGTAAGCAACCAAATTTCCTAATACACACCTTTGCACTCGTTTTCCAAACTTAATTAAAGGATGAGAATTATCTATCTTACCGGTTCACAATTTTAAACAAAGATACGAGGGAGACAAATATCAATTTTATATTATTAAAATTAATAAAGTACTGCCAACTTGCTACACATTGTAATACAATTTGAAAAATGGTTGTCCGTATGACTTTTTCGACATAGAAGCCAAATGGTTTAAAATTAGGAAAATATAGAAAACACAAAGACTAAGGAAATATTTTACAGTATGAAAAATTTGGAAATAATTTTTTTTTTAAAATAGAGTCAAACATGCAATTCAATTTTTTTTTTTTTTTTGCTTTTAAGTTTTTTATTTCAAAGGAAATGCTCGTTCGGTGTTTTTAGAGGAAAAGTCTTCGGCCGTAGGGGTTGAAAGGTCGTAGTCTTGCAGAGCTAAGCATTGGAAGTAAAAATGATTAAAGAAAAATTTTCTAGAAGCAAAAGCTTTGATTTGATCATACAGATTCAATAACTCATGACGTCTTTCTCATTAAAAGTTACATATGGATGTTACGTTTTACTTATTGAGAGAGAAAAGCATGGAAAAAAAAAAAAAAAGGCTTTTTAGTTTTATCAGAATAATAAGTAAGCAAATTGAGTTTGAAATAGAACTAGAATGGGTGTGTACCCTACTATTGGAGTTTCCAAAGGAGCACACTATTTTTCCAAGTGTGCCTACTTAATAACGGTCCGGACTGAAAGTCCGAACAATGTAAAGTGGCTCACTAGGAAAGTGATGTGCTCTTTAGAAACTCTCCTACTATTTTGTAGCATTTTTTTTTTTGCAAAGAAGAATTCCACTGAGGAGAAAATAATATCGTTTTGCCTTCCGAAGTCAAAACGTGAATCAATCAAAACCATCCGCATTTGAAACCCAAAATGTAGATCAATTAAAATCATTCCCGTTTGAAACCCAAAATGTGAATTAATTGAAGCCATTCGATTTGAAGCCCAAAAAGCGGATCAGCTGAAGCCATTCGTATTTGAAACCTAAAACACAGATCAACTGAAACTAGGGATGGTAATGGACGTGCCCACGGGTCAAAATTTGGCCTATCCTGTACAAATTTTTGAATTAAAAATAAAAATTTTATTTTTCTAATTTAAAATTTTGTATAGAGAGAGTTAAAATTTAGCCCGTGAATACGTCCATTATCATCCCTAACTGAAACTATCCACATTTGAAACCTAAATTGTAGATCAACCAAATACATTAGCATTTGAAATCCAAGATGTGGATTAACTAAAGCCATTCGCATTTGAAACCCAAAATGAAAGGCAACCAAAGCCAAGCACAGATTAATGGAAACGACCTGCGTTGCTAAGAAGGTTAAACACATGTCATCATTCATAATCCGCAGTTCAATTACAAATTCTATTGATTTAAGGCAGGAGTTACAAGTTTAATTCAAGAGAATTAATCCCTCTTCAAAGGACTCTTAATTGGTCAATCGCACCAGAATTAGAACTCCAAAACCTTTATAAATAACCAGGTGTTGGGCTGGTAAAAGGGGATTGGATTATCTCTATTTAAGTATTTGCATCAAGAATCTGTCCATTAGATTTTCAAAGAGTCTATCCCTTTCAAGAGCCCTCGGGCTATTTCCAGAGCTATAGAACCCTTTAACTTGAAGAGTTCGTTACTCGGAACATCAGTGAAAACAAGATTGACAACCAGTACTACGTAGAATCCTAGCATAAATATAAAAAAGAATTAGCATTCCTTTTCTTCTATTAATGGGAAATCATTTCATTATAACTTTTTCACAAGTTCAATAAACTAAAATTTTCCAATGACGCACTGATAGTTGAATCATTCGGCGATATGTATGCGAAAATACACTAAACTTCAGTACAATATCTACTATTTATCATAATTTAACATATCACAACAATTTCCTCATAGAAAATGAACTATTATTCAAATAAAATTGGATTACAACAATTTAAAATAATAAGTACATGACAAAAAAAAAAAACATGCTGGTTTCAACTACTCTTTGTAGTTTTTTAAATATATGTTAGCTCCGGTTGTTCAATCTCTAGATCTAAGCATACATCTAATTACGTTAGTAGACCATAAATCATTAGATCTCATCTTCTTTTATAACTTCTCAACAAATTAATTAAATTCAAAATATACATTCAATTATTAAATAGTGAGATATATGAAATAGTCTAAGACATATAAGAACATTAAATAGCACGTTGACAGTGAGTTTGGATTCACTTGATCTAGAAGCCGACGATATACGATACCCCGCGACACCGAAAAGATTGAAATCTTTTAAAAGACAGCTAGATGGAAAAGATGATAGAGAGAGAGAGAGAAGAATGAGGATTATATAGATTTCCCCTTTTGTACGTGGAAAGTAAAAAAGATTAGGTGGATCCGCTTTTTATAGGGGATATAGGCTTTTAGAGGTTTCCATTTGAAAATGGAATGGAAAAAGAATTCCAATCGGAATAAATAAAGAGAAAACATGCTAGATAGGAAATTCGAGTCCAAGTTGAATTAATAAGACAAAAATGTTAAGTTGGAATGCAATAATAAGAAAATTCAATTTAAATTAAGATAATATTTTATTGAAATAGGATGAGAAGAATAATTTAAATAGATTTGATAATTCATCAAGAAAAAGTCGTGTAGTATAGAATTCAATGCAGTTTGAATTATAAAATTAAGAATTCAAATTGAGATTCAATAATAAAATATTCCAAATAGAATAAAGTACTAAAAACGCTTTTTTTTTTCTAAAATATTTTTTAAAATTAAATTTTATCTTAAATAAATCTTTGAAAGTCGAAGCTGAGTTACAGCATGTGAAGCTGACATTTGGTCTAGAAGTTCACCCCTTCTTATTTTGGGATAAGGTTGGCATAATATAGATAATATTGCTCATTTTGTAAGAGTTCCAAGTGCCATTCTTTTGAGGAGACTTAATTCGAATAATATTACAATATATATATGTGAGAGCTTAGCTTAAAAAAAAAAAAAAGGTAGGATGCATACAGCTGATATTTTCATAGTGGTGTGTTGGCACGAACTAAAGAAGATAAAATAACTAGTCAACATTGACTAATGAAAACAACACTCCAATATTATATGGATTATGCGGGAAAACATTTTTTAAAAAAAAATTATTGGTACATAACCAGACTTTGAGTTTCTATTTACTTTAACTAGAAAAAAAAAAGAAAAACTTCTATACTCCAAAGCACCATTAGCACTGATATTTGGACTCTAGGTTGATTTGGATGCTTTCAAGTGGGAGAAATTCATAATATATGAAAATTATGATTTTCAAACAAATAATGCAAGGAGAGGAAGGTATACATAAAATGAACTGAGGTACTTGGATTCAATCTAGTTGGATGTTCTCCAATGAAAAAAAACAAAAATGTCTTTTTGATGAAAACTGTTCTAAAATAATGATGAAAGTATGAGGGTAGACATGTAAATTTTACCTTTGTTGGAAAATTCTAAATGAGCACACCCCTTGACTTGGTGAACAAACTATTGGAATTAGTCTTAGAATCAGTGTCTAAACGAAAACTGGAGGATAAAAAAAAAAAGGAAACGGCAAATTTATGTTTTTTTTTTTTTTTTTTTCCCTCTAGGAGTTGTGTTACTGAGTCAGGTGGCGTGCTCAATTTGGAATTTCCTACCGTTGTGATTAGGAAAAAAACAAAAATAAGAAGAAGGCTGCTGGGCGTTGTTTTTGAAGGTATTTTACGACTTTATTTTTTAAAAAATAAGGTGTTTTCAGATAAATAAAGCACTTTTTTTTTAAAAAAACTTTTACTCCATTTCTCTGTTTTTTTTTTCCTCCAGTGAATAAAGAGACAATCTCTCTCGAGTGATATATAATTTATTATTCTTAAATTTTAAAAACTTGGACTGTGTTTGAATTGAGAGAAAATGAAGGAAAAGAAAAAAAAGGAAGGGAAAAGAAAAGAAAGGGAAATTAGTTTCCTTTTTTTATATTTGCTTAGAAAGAAAATAAAGAAGAAAATCTCATGGAAATTTTAGAACAAAGCAATTTCTTATGTTTGGTTGCTCAATAGAAAATTAAAAGAAAAAATATAATTCTAATTAAACTATAGAAAATTTTAATATTAATTTACATATTATTGATATAATTTTTAATTTTTAAATAATTAAGCATATAATAACTAAATGGTCCAAACTTTACAAAAGTTAAAAATATCTTGGGACTAAAATTACAAGGAAATTTATGCAAAAATTTCTCACCTTTTTTCTTTTTTCTCCAATTTTTTATTTTTTTTTCATTTTCTCCTAGGTTTGAGTAAGAAAAGAAAAAAAAAAAAACCTAATACATTTTCTCTAATTTTCTTTTCCTTTTATTTTCTCTCTAATTTTTCCACTAGCAAAATAATAGAAAGTAACTTTTCTTTTCCTTTTCTTTTATAGAGTGATAAATTATACACTGCTATAATACAATGTATCTCAGTATAATTAATCCTTAAGAAAAAAAAAAGAAAAGAAAAATCAGAACCGACTCCAAATTCCAAAAAATTAAAACTAAGAACACCAAACCAATCCGGTCCGATTCCAGCGGCCCCACCCACCAAAACCTTCCCAAAGAACTTGTATACTCTCTCTTCCCCCTCCCTCAGTCTCCCCCTCCCCCCAAACTTGACTCCTCAATCAATTCCCTCCCAATTTTCGAAAACCCTAACCCTCCCTCTCTCTATCTATATATACCACTATGGCTAGATCGCCGCGGGCCTCAACTCCTCGCCTTCGCTCGCCGAGATCCGTAATGGCAGAGCCCAGCCCAGCCTTACGCTGGCTCAGGACCGCCCTTTTCGTCGCCGCCGTTGCCCTCCCCCTTGCCGTCCTCTACAAGGCCGCCGTCCCTATCACCCCCACCGCATTCCGGGCCTTCGGCGGTTCCTCCATGGACCCGGCCCATGGACTGCCCTCCGTCCCCGATCTGGCCAGCGATTCGACAGGCCAGCCCGTCGGCGGCGTCGATTTGGTGAGCTTTCTCGATTCAACTTCCTCTTGTAGCACGTGGCCGCGTTTATTGTTTTTTTAATTTATTTTGGAAGAATTTTTGTTTTGTTTTTTTTTTTTTTATGTTTTTTAAAAAAGAATTTTTGTTTCCGTTCGTGATGCTTTTTTGTAATAGGCGAATGTAAATGTTTCGCAAAAAGACAGCGTCACTAATTGGGATTCTTTGGTAGCAGGAAATTCCAAATGAGCAGACTACATGATTTAGCGAGTATCGCTTTCCCATGCGGACCCCTTGATTTTAGGATGTGGTGCTCGCTAAGCTAAATGGTGTGCTCATTTGGAATTCCCACTTGGTAGCCATCTAGCGGGAAATTCTAAATGCGCACGACATTTTACTCAGTGAGCACCACATCATTCAGTAAAGTGATTTACAGCATGGGGAAAATGGTGCTCACTAAGTCAAGCGTGGTGTGCATTTAGAATTGCCCCCATCTAGCATTAATCATTACATTAGCTCCAATGACTATATTGCCCTTGGAAGGGAACTAGGTTGTGGGTCCGGTTTGGATTGCTTCTGCTGGTTTGATCCAGTATAATTTATTGGCGGTCCGTTGGGCATGCCCAGCCCGGTACGTGTCAGGTATGGTTCGGATGAGCCGAACTGTGATTGGCACGGCCCGACACCTCGGCTCGTCCGAGCCATGCCCGGCATGTACCGGCACCTTGGCTCGGGCACCTGAGTTGTGCCTGGCATAGCCTGGCACCCCGGCTCGGGCCGTGCCCGAGCCTTGGGCACGGCGCGGCTCGTGCCAGCTACAGTTCGACCCGTTATAATTTTTTTTTTTAAAAAACACCCGTTAAGAGAGCCGTTAAGGGAGGTTATTTGCAATTTTTTTTTGTCCAGAGCCCCCAACGTTGGGAGATTCTTGTAATTTTTTTTTGCAAAATTTTTCCCCCCAACAGTCAAAATGGCCGTTAGGAGGTTTTTTTGCAAATTTTATTTGCAAAACAAAACCTTTCTTTCTCTATAAATATATCATCATCTCTTCTATTTCCATTTTTTATATTTATACAAACAAATTCATCCTCTCAAAACTCTTTTCAATTCTCAACTATTTCAAGCAATTTTCAATCAAGTGATAAAAAAGTCTTAAGCAAACAAGTCTCCCAATCAAGATTCAAGAAAGTTTCATTTCTCAAGTAAGTTTTTGTTCGCTTTTTTAGCTTTCTCTCTGTAATTGGAATTTTCTACTATATCTCTCAAGGGGTTCACCGCTCAAAAGATATTTATAATTTGAAGTTTTTTATTTGGTTTTTTTGAGATTTTTTATTCGGTTTTTTCAAGATTTTTTTGAAATGGATTCATACTCGTCCAGCGCTTCTTGCTCTCAAGCCACGAGTTCTTTTTCTCATTTTTTAACTAGTGAAGAATATTAAAGTATCTGTCAACGCTTAGAACAACCTCCTCAAGTACCATTTTTTATATCCGAAGAAGAACCAACCGAAGCAACCAGACACGAAACCCAAAGAACCACTCCCGCTAAAACTGCTAGATCTGACGTATGGAAACATTTTGATAAAATAATGGAAAATGGTGTTAGAAAAGTTAGGTGTAAATATTGTCAATAAATCTATTCATTTCTTTTAGATAGCAGAACGGGTCACTTTAAAAGACACCTAGACAAAACTCATCTACCAAATGAACCACATCAAACACAAATAAGCACCTACGGAGGATCGTTAGGAATTCATAAATATAATCCTATCCATGCAAGAGAAAATTTAGCAATATTTATAATACATGACGAACAATCTTTTTCTTTTTTGAAAAACCGAAAATTTGAAAGATATTGTAAAAAAATATTTACTGACGAATTTAAAAAAGTCCCACGTTCTACATGTAAATCAGACATGTCAAAAATATATAAAGATAAGAGGGAGACTATAATAGCTATTTTAATTTCTTTAATTTTTTAAATTTCTTTAAGTTTTAAAGTTGCTATAACCGCAGATTATTGGGAGGTTATAAATAGTTTTTATTATTTATGCGTAACGGCTCACTATACAGATCAAGATTGGTGTATACAAAAAAGAATAATTGACCAATAAATAGTAGTAGAGACCTCACCAGAAGATAATTGAAAGTAAACTTTTATTTTTTTCTTTTCAAATTGTAATATCTACATTTGTTCGGATTTTCATGTATTTTCTAATTTTTTTTTTGTAATTTTTAACTCATAAATCTCTTGGAAAAAATACTAAAAATAAGTTGAGAGTGACGCCAGGGTGCTCTCCTCTCTCCGGATTTTGTATGATTTTTAAAGAGATTTATAGAGCAATTATATCAATATATTGAGATTTAATATAATAATTTTTTTTACTGTCGTTACTTCTTATTAAAACTAATTAAATAGAGCTAAATAGTCTCCTAAACTTACTTAATAATAAATTAAATTTTTAATTAAATTTTTTTAATAAAAACGAGCCGGCACGGTCCGGCTCGGGCATGGCATGTGCCCGGCGGGCCGTGCCGACGGGCTGAGCCCGCGCAGGCGTGCCGTGCCGTGCCGACGGCACGGCATGCCCGTGCCAGGCACGGGCCGTGCTCGGGCCGGGCCAGGCACGGCCCATTTACCACTCCTATTTACAGGAAAATGTTTAATTTTATTTTAATTTTTAAAATTAGAAAATGGACCACTAAAATGTTTCATGCTGAGCCTATTGAACTATGATCAACCTTGAGTAAATTTTGGGTTTTCATATACTATTCTCAAAATCATTCGTAAAATTACTAACTGCTGAATTTTTGTATTTACAGAGTAGTTAAAAGTTCAGCTTCATCCACTAGTCCAGGAAAATTTACTGATGATGTAATAAGTTTTACTCCAAATTATTAAATATTTTTAGTATATTCTAAGCTTTTAGCTGGTGGGAAATTCTATTTGAGCACACCAGTTTGCTCAGTAAGCCCAGCTTTCTTAGTCGGGGATTAATCTCTCAAACGGTTTCACACGGTTCGAGAATTAGTTCCCTAATGGTTTAACATTGTTCAGGGGTTAATCCCAACTGGGAAAAAGATATGATGACAGAGAAATGACAAACTTGTTACAACTTTAGTAGTTGGATGGAGCAAATTGGTGTGCTCAAATAGAATTTTCCCTTAGCTGGCAACTAAGACCTTGAAGCTTGCAATGACGATATTGCCCCTCAGAGCATAGATTTTTTTGTTTTAAAAAATTCTGTACAAGAAATTTTGTTGCGGCAGATCAATCAAATTTAAAATGTTGACCATGAGGACCCGGTTCTTGAATTTTCGTTGGGTGATTACAGTTTGGACGGTGTTGGGTTTGTTCTGTTTGTTTATTAATTACTATTCAGTTATTTCAGTTCAAGTATTGTGAAAAAAGGCAAGTAAAAAATGGGTGGCAAATCATGTCCCGTTGAAGAAATTGGAGCGAAAATAACTGTATTTGGAAAATAACTGTATTTGGTATTGCTTACATGTTGAGAATCATTACTTTTCACATTGACACTTGAATTAATATTTCTAACTGATTCCTCAAATTGTTTAAATTAGATTATAAATCTGCCGCCTGGTTCTTCTTTTAACAGTTAGCATATGCTAGGACTATTCTCTGAACCTTCTTAATAGCTTTTAATCCAAAATAGGGAATAGTACCAGTATATCCTAGATGGCTTATAGAGGTTTATTCCTTCCCCATTCCCCCCTTCTCAAGCTGTGTTTTTTTTGTGGGTTGTTTTTGGGGTTGGGGGGATGCAGTATGCACATAACAGGGCTTGAATTGGGGAAGAGCAAAGTGGTTTGGATCTCGCCATCCATGCAAATTTCTGCCTACTCTCAACGAATTCATGAAGAAAATTTTTTATGAACTTTAGTAATTCAGTGTGTTAAGGCTTTCTCAAAATTTCATTATCATATCATATATAAAAATATAAGCCATATTTATAGAAATCTCAAATACTCTATGTAGAAAATAAACTATAATTATCTAAATTATAAAAGATGATCCTGTTTTTGAGTTGGATTCAAACTCAACAACTCCATGAAAATAGGTCTTCGATCCCCATCAACTATTTTTGGCTTTGCAGTAGTCGCATCAGATGAATGGCAGAGGTGATATTCATTAAGAAAATCTGGATCGAGCTGCACAATCTCCTTGGTGCTAACCAAGTCAATCTAACTTGGGCTGTTTATATGAATTAACCAGATATTGCTGATATCCTCTATTGGTAGTTGATGATTATCATATAGAAATATCTTCAATCTCCTCATTATGATGCATTAGCCATAGGTATATGTGGTATGTCGAACCAAAAGAGTCATCTTATCACTTTCTTCAATGAAAAGTTGAATGAGACCAAATAGCCCTATGGTGGAAAATTGGAAAGAACATGGGGGTTCGGGCTTCGACACCCGGCAAGTCAAAGCCCACTCTTGACGAATCCATGAAGAAAGATTTAATGAATTTTGGCAACTACAATATCATATATTCCAAGCCATATATATGGAAGTCACAAATAAACTAAAACCTTGTAAAATCATAACTATTTATCAAATTCTGTCTAGAAAAATAAAAAATAATTATATTAAAAAATGAAAGATAACTTTGACTTTTTATTGGATTCAGACTCAACGTTTCCTGCGAAAATAAATCTTCCAAGTTCTTGTAGGATTCCCATCATGGTGATGTGGGAAGTTCAGCGTGAGTTAAAATGATTTCATAGTTTTACGTGTGATTTTGGAACTATAAAACTTCTCAAGTGTTGATGTAAAAATCTCGATATGTAAAAAAAAATATAATTTTGCATGTAAATAAAGCAACCATATGCAGTCTATTAAAAAACGTCTTGATACTGCTGCAGTATATTTTTCTCAATATCTAAGTGCATGTTTAGAACATCCATATTTTGGTGTAATAGCCTTTTTTACCAGGATAAAAGAGAACTAGGTTGTTCTTGTTCATATTTCAGTAAGGACTGTTTATCATGTGTAGCTTCCATTGAAATGCCTATATTACATGCTATAGATATTTGTTGCCTGAAACCTTTACTAATATAAAGAACAATTTGTAGAACAATGAGCAAACTCTATTGGAGAAAGTTCTAAAGGAGGCAGCCATGGAAGACAAAACAGTAATCCTAACCACTTTGAATGAAGCATGGGCTTCCCCAAATTCAGTTTTAGATATTTTCATCGAGAGCTTCCGCATTGGTGAAGGCACAAGAAACCTTCTTGATCACTTGGTGATGGTGGTTCTGGATAAGAAGGCATATGATCGATGCATTTCCATACACCCCTATTGTTTTGCCCTTGCTACAGAGGGGGTAGATTTTTCAGGAGAAAAAGATTTTATGTCAGATGGATACTTGAAAATGATGTGGAGAAGGATTGATTTCTTGCGTGTTGTTCTTGAAATGGGATATAACTTCATTTTCACGGTACTCTCTCTCTCTCTCTCTCTCTCTCTCTAAACCATGTCTATGTGTCTTTTGCTTTGTTTAATCCGTGCAAATTGAGTTGGAATTCAAACGAGTGAAAACATGACATTTCCATCCTTAACACGCCATGTTGATGAGAGAAATCTTTCGACTAACAAAATCAAACTTGCAACATTCTTATGTAACATGTGATATCAATACTATATTAGGCTGCAATTGATGCTTTATACTGGTTATTTTTTGTGTTTCTAATTTAAAAATTATTTTCACAGTTGAATTTGCTTGCACATTATGTTTTGATGAATAGAGAAACCTTGAAGTTTTGAAATTCTGGTCTGAATTTTTCAGATCCATTTTGTAGATAGTTGGTATGTCTAAACCTATCTAAGCGGTTATAACTAAACAGAAACTCTTTAGTTCTAACCATCCAAGAAAAAGAATTACATCATATTGAAATTAACTTCCTCATGCAAACACAAAAATTAGTAATTTACTGTGTCCTTTAGTCTTTAGTCAGCTGACTTACCTCTACTTTCTAATCTGAATATATGTTAGGTGACAATTTTGGTCTTCATTTGTGATTTTGTACTTGTTAGCATCAACTATTTCCTGAAAGCTTAAGTTGATGTTTATGTGTCAATAGTGCATGAAGGGGACAAATTTACAGGCCATTTGGAACTCTCTTCCTACCTCCCTCCTGCCACACTTGTACCCCTGTTGAGAGCTACTTTTAACCAAAATCTTAATGTAATGGATAGGTTGAAGTTGAGAAACTGAGTTAATTTGAAAATTTTTTGCTCCATCATTGTTTACTATTGGTTAACTAGCCAGCCTGTGACCAAAGGAAAAATTAGCTTACAGTCTTTTTGCTTTTGCTTATTAGAAATTTGTAGCCCATCTCTTATAGTGTCCAAAACATGAATTCTCTGATTCTTGCATTCTTTAATATCCTGGACGTGCATGTGGGTCAAGGGAGCCTAAATTAACCAGCTATCATGGGCTTCATTTGAGTTCTGATTCATATTGATAGTTGACAGCGACTTTAGTTTGTATCGGGTTGGACTGTGTTGAGTGACTCCGAGGCTTTGATTATAATATAATCCAACGTGAGCGAGCTCAAACCCATCCCAGTTATATATTATATATGTCTTGCCTCTTCTACTTAAGCCTTATCTACTTCAAACTTAAGCTTATCCTTGCTATTAACACTATTTCTTCTTACCTCAATTGAACTTTAGTCTTGTTTATGCAATCCAATCTTTAGTGACACTAACTTTCAGCACAGCCATTTTCTTAACCATCCATCATGCAGTTTAATCCGTACAGAAAATTTGCAAAATGGTTAGACAAGTGATGGCAAGAGAAGATATAGGTAGCATCCATTATGGTCCTGTGATGGCAAGAGAAAATTCCAAGTGGAAAGCATAGATATTTGAGTGGTTTATCAAGAAACAAATATGACTTCCATCTGTCCTTAACGGAAATTGTTTTTGGGAGCTTTAATGATTAAAATTTAGATGTTAGTAAGTTCTTATGCACAGGTAGTCCGATTTCCATCAACCTTACTTGTAATTTGTCCTGGTCTATCCAAGGATAATGATGGCTTTCAATCAGGACTATCTAACATCAGTAACCAATACGTCTTAAGCAACAAGAAATATGTTCCATTCAGGGCTATCACCATGGACAATGCTACTCTAGTTTTCTGAAAATTTGGTGTTCACTGCTTGTAGATGATAACCACTATGCAACCATTATCAGCTTCTTGGCCACACAAATGAACTTTGTTTTCTGGAAAAGAAACATAGTTTAGCTTGATTTTTAGAAGTAGAAATCATGGCTCTTAGCAATCAGCCACTCCATTCAAAGTATTGAAGATTGATGCAGTTAGAGGTGGTCATTGGCCAGGTCAGTTGGTTTTCAATCTCTAGCACTGAATCCGACCTTCTGGGCATTTTGAAGTAGAAATTTCTCCCTTCCAGCTCAAATAACTGCTCATTTAGAAATCTAAAAACTTTTATATCAAGAAAAAAAAAAAGAAAAGGAAGAGGCTATTATGAACAAACAATTTTAAGCTAGTTGAAGGATAATTTGTTCAACTGAATAAGCAATGGTTTGATTAGATATACACAGATTTTATTTTGCTCCATTAATTTTATGCTCACGGGATGACATATATGCGGAATAATTCAAAAACAAGATTTACGTTTGAAGTATGAATAAGTTGGGGCTAAATACAATGTTGAGAAAACTTGCATATACATTTTCTAATATCTATGTAAAATAATACTCCCTTTGGTTGACTATAATTGTCGTTTAATGTTTTGACACCAAGATTTAGAAGAGCAATCAATTTCACTTCAATCTAGGTGCAAACCTTAGAAATTCCCACCATACACTTGAGAGTGTCAGGGAAGTCCTTTTAATTCAAAAGTAAATTGTTAAAGTTGACTCTTATCATGGATATAAAAGGAAATAAATTATTAGATGTTTTTTTGGACTACAAAAAATGACACCTAAAACAGACCAAAAAAGAAGTGCTAAAAAAACACTTAAAGACTAGAACGATATATAGTTTTATTAATTGGCGGGTTTGTTATGGGTATATCAACGATAGGTTTTGGTTAGGATTGCGACAACTTTTCATAAATAGTTACAATCAAGATTTTGAATATATGTGTATACCAATGTATAACACATATATTGCGTCAGAAATTGAGATACCTGATATATATCGTGTAATATTTGTTCGATATTGTCGTTATTTCCAATATTATTGGTATGATACACCCGATATTAACAATTTTGATACCATAAATGATCAGCCAACACGAATGTCTACTTTGGTACCTTATATCTTGGTTGTAATTATACATGTTGGTGACAGAGTTTCAATTATTAGTTACATTGGTACATATCGCAAATATATTTTGAGTTATGTGTTAATGATATAGACCCCTTTGGCCCGCTAATATTGATACCAATGTTGCTAATATCGCATATATTATATATATGTATGTTATTGTTGACTTACACTATCGTAAGCCATTGGCTGACAATGACGCATATTTCTAGATTTGCAACCTTTTTTGGCGGTTCTATAGAAATTTAGTTTGAAAACTTAGGTTACTCTTCAGATGTATATATTACATTACTTATGCTTTTGAAACAATAATACCCAATAGCTAGTGATGAGTCATCTTTTTGTTTTTCGTAAGGTTAGGTTCAAGGCTTGCCAATGGCAAGCTTTAACTTATTCTTATTGTCGATTTTTCCCATAAGTTAGAAACCAGTTTTGTTTGTGCTCGGGCTTAAGCTCAGGTTTGACCTTGAGTCTTACTAATTGGGAATTGGACTACTCGGGCTAAGATGTCATAAGTTGTTTTTCAGGTACACTTTGCCCTTAGCACATGGGCACTGAGACATAGAGGTGGCGCCTCATAAGCGCTTTTTAGGCAACCTCAATATTTCGTGTGTAGCATGAATTCTAGGCTTTATATCATGTGTTCAGTTTTCTAACCTTATCACTATTTTGAGTTAGCAGCATCTACTGGGCTATTTGGACTAATCCCAGGACCCATAGTCATAAACCTAACAATGGGTCCAATAGCAAGGGCAAACCAGAGGACACAACACTTACATATTATTCTGCCCATTGAAACATGTTTGTTCAGAAGCCTAACAGACACCATTGAGTCAATCTAATGGTAAAGTTAGGAAGTCCAACATGCACATCTATATATTGGTATGTTTCGATGTCCAACATGCACATCCTTATGTGCTGCATGGTGCCAACTTTGTGCCTTGAAGTCTACGTAGCAAGTGTATAGTGCACCAACAGTGCATCTCATTGCATCCCTGGTTAGTCTAATTCTCAATTACCAAGGCCCAAAGACGAGCCAAACCACAGCTAATTCTTAATTTATGGAGATTTGGTACAGGTAGTATGTTGAAGTTTTCTTTTGGAAGGCCTCGAAACTAAGATATATTGGCAGGATAAATGACCTAACATTAGACTACTACGTATTATTGTTTTAATTACATATGTTAATGTATATAGTTTGATAATTAACCCAAGTTTTTAAAACTTAATTTTCCATAAAACCTTCAACAATCCCTTACAAATTTCCAAACTTAATCCATGAATCTTTGTGAAAAAAAAGAGGAAAGATGGATGTCACAAGGTCGAATCTCTTTTTAGATCAATTTTAAAGTTAGGTGTTTGGTATCTGATTTTGGATGCAGTACCTTACTAATAGTTCAATCACCAATGATCACATAAAACCATAATGGCGGTTTGCAACTTTGAATATGATCAAGGAGATCACCTTAGTATCTAGTTAATATTCACTAGAGCACTCAAGTTGATGTTTCTGAAAGTAGTTTCGATTTGGGATCATTGCAGTATAGTAGGACGACTTCTGCCTTAAGCTCAATAATTCTATATCACCTTCATATTCTCAGGAAAGTCCTCTTTCCTTGTCTTGTTTTCCCCCTGTTGTTCTAATAATATCCTCCTAATTTCAGAGCCCATCTAATTAGGTTTTGGGTGAGTTCTTGTCAAACCAGACCCCTGTGAGCACCCTTCGGGGCTTTAAATATGATTCTCATGAAGAAGACAAACTTAGGAATCCCGATTTGAGTTCATGTGCTCCTATTGACTTTGAACAATTTAAAATGACAAATTTGGATAGGTTTTAGATTTGTGAATTTCAATACTAAAGGTACTGACAATTAGGTATTTTTGTTCTATTTTTTTGCATGTGAGTGAGAGAAGGGGGCTGAGGTGGGGGACATACCTCATTCGTCAGTAAAAGTTGTAATGAATTTTCTCTTGGTGCTTTTCATATGCAAGTTGATGATAAAGAAATTTTGTATGACATGCTAGGTTTGGACATGGTAGAAGTTTCATGAAATCGTGGGGACATTTTATAAACATTCATTATTTGTAATATACTTGCGTTTTCTGATTGTTCCCATATATTTGGCTAGGATACTTTTGTAACAGCACCAACGACCACTGTCTATGCCAATATGTATCCGGACATTGTAGCAGATTTGAGGTATCCAATACGATATTAGACCCGATAGTATCTTACCGATATGTCCAAATTGTCAATATTTTTCATTCTTGATTTCCAATACCATAAATTGCTGACCATTATTGATACCAATTTTGAGATTTAAAGCCTTGCTTTTAACATTCTCAGCTGAGTAAATGAGTTCTGGAAGCAATTTTGTGGTCCAAGGTAACATGTAAGGTATAAGGTTAACATATCTAGTTTATAGGAGCTTTGTCATGTCTATTGCATATATTTTTGTTCATAATGCTATTTCCTAATATCTATGTTATACCAAATATTTTTTCTGCGGGATACTTACACTTGCATAAATTTTCCATGTAATATTTGATGTTATCTTTACATTTAAACTGCAGGATACAGATATAGTATGGTTCCGAAATCCAATGCCACATTTCCATCCAGATGGAGACTTTCAGATAGCCTGTGATCAGTTTTTAGGCAATGAATTAGACTTGCAGAACAGGCCAAATGGAGGATTTAACTATGTGAAATCCAACAATCGAACAATTGAATTTTACAAGTATTGGTATTCATCTCGAGAGAAGTATCCAGGGCGTCATGATCAAGATGTGCTTAATTTTATTAAATATGATCCTTTTATCCAGGATTTGGGATTAAAAATGAGATTTCTGAACACTGTTTATTTTGGTGGGCTTTGTGAGCCAAGCAGAGATTTTAACAAAGTTTGCACCATGCATGCCAATTGTTGTATTGGTTTGAGTCGAAAGATTCATGATCTAGGAGTTATGCTTGATGATTGGAGGAGGTTTATGTCTATGCCACCACTGGTAAAGAAATCTGGGCAACACAGTTGGAGGGTACCACAAAATTGCAGGTATGATGGTTAACTTTGAATTTCCAAGAATTGAAATTGAGGCTTTATCTTAGCCAAAAAAAAAAATAAAAAATAAATTGAGGCTTTAGATAATTTTTCTGTAATTTTTTTTTTAGCAAATATCTCCTCATCTTTTAACATATTTATATCTTTCCCTGTATTATAATCAATTTCATACATGTCCTTGATTCTTAATTCATTTTGCAATTATATCCTTCCATTAGCGAAGAACTAACAAAAGTTATTGATAGGAGTGAGCTGAAAAAATGTTCTTGATGGTTTCATTTACACAATGGCCTCATTTACCACATTATTCCCTTCTATCTTCTGTATAGACATTAGTAGACGCTGTCTCCTAAATGCCTCATTAGTGGTAGGAGATTGTAGCTTTAGTTCAATGGCTACCTATCCTAATGGTCTTGAAGAAAACAACAAAAAAATTAGTTGAACAGGTCATCTGGAAAGACTTGATTATTCCTAGTTGTCACTATTATTTGCTTCCAGTTCTGGAACAACTATAACTGGAAGAAAGAGCAAGTAAACAAAATTAAATGCTTTATTGGAAAAAAAAGATGGAAGATTAAGGGAGAGAATGAAAAAGTAGATTGAAAAACCAAAGTAGACTTGGATTCACATAAGAGTCGAAAGGAGAAGATGAACAACAAATTAGCTGGAAAGAGATTGGAATTCTTATGTTACATTAGTGTTATAACAGATGGTAATTTTTTGTTATTTGTTTTTGTCCCTTTTCTTTATTTTTTAAAATTTTTTTTTGTGTTTTTGTGGAGTGGGGTTGGTGGGGGGATAGATTAGGTTACTTATTTGGTGGGATCTGGATACATAATGAGCATTTTCATCCTTTCCTTTGATTTTTTTTTTAATATTTTTTCGAGACAATGCTTTGGGATTTTTATTTAGAATAGCATTTGCTGTAAATGATGTTGGCAGAGGATAAACAGAAGGAGACATTTGAATTATCACTAAAATGTCTACGCATTAATAAGAAAAGAGGAATACATAAATTTGTAAAAACACTAGCATATATAATAAAAGCCATTTCTTTATTCTGAACATTTCAATGTATATGCTTCTTTTTCTGGCTAATCTCTAACATGTAGTTATTTTCTTTCAGCCTTGCAAGACAGCTTAATTAGGATAAACAGAAGGAGACATTTGAATTATCACTAAAATGTCTACGCATTAATAAGAAAAGAGGAATACATAAATTTGTAAAAACACTAGCATATATAATAAAAGCCATTTCTTTATTCTGAACATTTCAATGTATATGCTTCTTTTTCTGGCTAATCTCTAACATGTAGTTATTTTCTTTCAGCCTTGCAAGACAGCTTAATTAGTACATGTCCAGAAATTGTTTACTGGAGAAATTAGGATTGATTCCTGTGCAGATTCAATTGTACATAATTCATGGGAGATTCTTCATTACTAGAACTTGAAGGTCAGGTTTAAACCATCATTTTCATTAATATTTACAGTGAAAATGCTAATGGGAATTAAGATCTCAGGAGAATTGATGGATGCAACTAAGCAGGTCCTGTTACCTGAACCAGGCAAGATATAATGATTTGACATGTTTCCCTTGTTCATCATGTGTCCAGATTCAACATTGATTTTATTTCCATGGATGCTTTATATGCCAAATGTTAATAGATATATTACCAAAGTATTAGCATCGACATTGATGGTCATAGATATAGATGTGTAAACTTTTGTGGAATGGTGACATTTGTATAGCGTGGAGAAATATTTTTTCTCTATGCTGATTATACACTATTTTGTAATTTTACTTATTATGAGTTCTGAATTTGCTCTGGTGATTGTAAAATAGATTTAACACCTACACTATATCCTGGCTGCTGATTTTGTTTTTCTTGAATATGGTGATGATTGGATAGTTTTTTTCATTGTTTATGAATTATGATTACTTCCTTGTATAGTCATATATTGTTCAACATGTATGATCCCAATTCTGTTATCTTTTTCTTTTATATTGATCTTGCAGATACTGATTTTTACTGATGCAACACAAGCCTGAGCTTTCTACAAATTGACAAGAAAAGTTGTTTCTTGGGTAAACCTTGCACAATACGGAAACTAATAACAGAAGGGGCAATAGAATTATAATTTAACATAGCTTCATTGATAGTAATATTTGTGTTTCCATCCACATTTCACAAGCCATGCCATCTGGGGATAATTATCCATGTTGCCACTTTTATGTTTGCAGTATAGATATAATTGACTGTAGTAGCTCATCTTTGATCTTCGTATTTTGTTTGCAGGTTCTCTGTATTCTTGGTAAGAAAGAGTAATGCGACAGCTGAAAAGGGACACTGACAGAACTTTTACACATATAATTCTACATTTGATATATTTTTTTGTAAGGAAATAAACATTTGCTTGGTAACATCAAGCAATGGTTGGTAATTCATAAATTCTCTCTATTTCCTTTGTGGATTGCTATTTTGTTACTCTCTCATGCAGAGAAAAACATCTTGATGTGAGTGTGTTTAAGTTGAATTATACAGATGAATGTTGAGATTGAATTGACTTTGTTGTATCAATTCCAAAATTCCTACATAGCTTTACTGAGACTTGTCGGGGTATTTGGTTTCTTGCGTAAGTGTGTAAAGGGGTTGCAATTGTAATTACTTATCTATTTGTAGTAATTGTAGTTACAGAAATACATTGTCCTACTTTCCTTTATAAAGATATTAGTCGACCTCTTGAAAATAAAAAAAATTAATATTTAAAACTTTTTGTAACTCTAATTACCACTTGTAATTTCAAGCCAAATATAATAATACAAATTAAATTAATTTCTATTATTGCAACAGTAATACAAGTTACAACTTAAAACATCAGTTTCAAGCAACTAAACAGCCCTGTCCTTTGAGTGCTCGGGTAAGAGTAGCATCCATCTCTGCATAGATAAATCCAAATTCCATTAGAAGAAAAATGGTTTCTGTAAGAAATTTAATTTCTCTGTTTAGCAACAAATTCAAATACAAGTTTGAAGTATTTCTTGGGCGCTCGAAGGGGAGCAGTTCATCATTGTGTTTCACAATATTTCAGAAAGACTAATTCGATCTATATATAGAGAATGCAGGGAGTTTCTAGATGGGCACGGCATATTTCCTAGTGAGCCCACTTTAAAAGTTCTCCTTTTTTACCCATTTGCCATTTATTTTTTTTTCCAAAACTGTCTTTTAAAACTCCATCCGGGACTGCTAATCCGGATGGGAGCAAACCCATCCGGATTATCAGTCCTGGATGGAGTGGGCAGGTCCGGACTATCCAGTTCGGATCTGTGCAGTTGATCTCTCTCGCCGTCGGCGAGATCTCGAAGGTCGCCGCCAGCGAGGACGACAACCACAGCCTCCTTGCGGTGGCTGACACCCACGAAAATTGCCGGATAAACGAAGAAGAAGACGGTGAAGAAGAAGAAGAAGAAGAAGAAATCAATCGGAGAGAAGAGGAATATTGGTGGGTTCACTAGGAAAAACCCTCTCTTTTCAAAAGAGAGGGTGTGCCCACTAGGAAAAGTGGGCTCACTAGGAAAAAAGTTGTGCCATCTAGAAATTCCCAGAATGTACCAAAACCTGCAACAATTTTTGCTAATTGACCATAAGAAAGTAGAAGATAAACCAATAAACCTCACTGTTAGAAATAGCAGCAGGCGTGGAGGAGGGATGCAGAGGAGATTGATGCTTCTTCTGTCTTAGCCTTTGCTGGCTGTTGGCAGCTACTTTCATTCTCCTCTGCATGCCCCTTCCACAGCTACTGTCATATCCGAGTTCCATTCTGCTGTTGCTCTCTGCCTCAAGATTTCTTATAGATTCCAAAAGGTTGGGATGGAGAAAGAAAGCAGTACAATGGAGGCAGCAGTACGTAGTAATGGTAGTAGTACTGCTGTTGATTTCTTGGTACTCCAAAGTTTAGACTGGTGGTACTGTATGTACTACTATGTGCTGCAGCTTGCCAAGATGCTGATGGGTCAGGTCAGATTGTTGGTCAAATAGGTGGGTGCAGTCAGGCCAAAATTTGAGAGGCTCAACTTGAAACTTTGACTGGGGGTTTGGATTGATCTCGCATTCATATAAGGTGGCAGTAAGATCAGTCTGTTAAGTTGAGTGCAGCTATGGCAGCATAATCAACTTCTTCCCATGTTGAGGTCGAGGATCGTAGGCTCATATTCATTATCATCCAAATGCGGAGAACTTTTCAATTGAAAATTGTACGAGCGCACGGAAAAGATGTGTTGCATGAGGACTTGATATATTTTTTTTTTCTTTTTTCTCGGACATGATCACAAACACTATGGTTTTTCATAATAAAATTCAAAAACATTCTTTATCGCTGTTAAGAAAATTTTCTTTTTTTTATTCAGTTAAGAAAATCTGATCCGCGACTTGTTACCTTGCAGCTGTTAAGCAAAAGCTAACGCATGTGTAGGAAACCTGGCCGCAACTTGTTACCTAGCACAAAATCATCATCAAAGTTAACTTTGAGCCAGCCCATAGGAAAAGTATCCCTAGCACCCACCTAGTCTCCAAGGGATCGAGAACAAGTTTCATTAGCCCCCATGAAGTCCAAAGCTCAACAATAGATGGCAAAATGGTGAGCTCTCGCTTTAACAACCAAATCTTTTTAGTTGGAGCAACCACTAGAAAAAAAACTCTCTTTGATCTAAAAGGTTTTGACTTAAATAGCAATCTATTTTTCACCTACCAAAAATTTCAACTTGTGTACATGAGGATAGACTGGATCAACTACAATATGGGGGCACCCGAATCCTCTCCGGATAGAGTTGACAACTAATATTTACAGACTGACCAGGTGAAATGCAAATTCAACTCAGCACCCACACGTGCCGAGACCTCCTTAGAAAGATGACAGTGAAGGACAACATTGTCTAAAAACTCCTCCACAGCCTCACACCAAGGACAGCCAGAGGCAACCGTGATTCTGTGTCAACGCAAGAAGGATCTCGTAGTCATGTATTCTAACTTAACCTTCCAAATCCAAGTGCGGATTTTGAGCACCGCCGCCGACCGACATATGCACAACAGATCGATAGGGAGTCAAACTAACACATTTACTTATGAGGAAGATGTTTATATCTTATAAAGGCATACCATGCCACACAATCAAATCCTTATTGGCTTGATGAGGAATTAAAATAGACGTAATTGCAGTCAACACAACCAGGTGGAAGAGTTGCTCCAATCTATTTATATTTCATGTGTAGTTCTGTAGAATAAAATGGCTCATAGTAATACTTGAAATAATCTCAGTAACATAAAAAAATTTAAGCATCATTTAATAAAGGCAACTCAGAAAACTATGGATCCTCCAAAACTAGGATAGATCTCCTTTGCCACCGACCACCACCAATATTCTCTCAATGTCTCCATACTACTTGGGATAACTTGCCATGTTCACAAAGTGCCCCACCTATTCTGTAAGTCCCGAACAGACGAAGCGACTTTGTATTTAGACTTAACTATTCTCGATCATAGCTAACTTGACCTATCAAAATATTTGGCCAACAGCTTGTTATAGCAAGCTCTCTGAATAACATCTTACCTCTGAATACCAAAACCCTTCTCTTTATGTTACCTATAAATCTAGTCCCACGTGACTAGATGTATACCCCGAGACCCATCACCCTTAGCCCACAGAAAATAACAGAACTCCTTATTAAGAGCGTCAAGAATAGACTTGGGAACCTAGTCATTAGCTAGCATGAATCTCAATATGGCTGAAAGGATCGATTGGAGCAGTATCTTCCTAGCTGCCAAATATAACATCTCACATTTCCATCCAGGCAACTTGATATAGCTACATATAGTCCATGGACTCTTGCACATGATGTATTGACTCCACCTATAGATTTTTCACCTCTTACTAGACTATCTTACAGATCATTAAAAAAGTTGGTAATGAGGTTGTATGTGTGTATATAAGATTACTATATATGAGCTGAAGCTGAGTTAAGTTAATGAGCTACTTACTGGCCAAAAACCAATAATCTTATTAGTTTTTGCAAATATTTTTTGATCGTATTCTCCACCTCCTTAACTTTTTTAGAATTAAGTTTCATAAGTTTTGGAGTTCATTTATACTGCTCTTAAATGGATGCAAAATATTGTATTAATTAAAAATCCTTAATTTTCTGGCTACTTGATAAAAGACTAAATCAAAACTAAAACCCAAGAAATTTGGTATGAGTAAACTCTAAGCATCGAGGTCATAATTCAAAAGAAAATTATAAAAAAATTATTAGAGATAGTGAAAATGGACCTCAATTCAGATAATTTATGTTCACTGTCAACTTATTTCCATTATTCTTATATGTGTATGTGTGTGAATAATAAAAATAAGCCGATAAATCCAATAAATTATCTGAGTTACAGTCCATTTTCACTATCTCCAATAGTATTTTTAATATTCTTATTTTGGATTATGATTTTGAACTCGTAGGATTCATCGTATTTCTTGAATTTTAGTTTTGATTTGATCTTTAATCGAATAGACATAAAATTAACAGTTTCAGCGAATGCAACATCTTATTTTCACTTGATGAATACACAGATAAACTTCAAACTACATAAATTTGATCATAAAGAAATTAAGAAGTAAAGATCATAATTATAAAAAAAATTGAGAAAAACATAATGAGATTATTATTTTTCTTGTCTAGCACACATAAATTAACTGAGCTGGCGGTTTATATAAAGTAATCAAATATATATATATATATATATATATATATATATATATATATATATATATATATAAGAAAAAAATGGGAGTTGACAGCTCACGCAAGTTACCTGAGTTGCAGTTCATTTCCACTATCTCCAATAATCTTTTTTAAAAATTTTCTTTTGGATTATGATCTCGACACCCTAGGGTTCACTCATACCCAAGTTCTTGGGTTTTAGTTTTGATCTGGTCCTTCATCAAGTTAATACAAAATTAACAATTTTTAATGAATAAAACTTTTGTATACACTTGATGAAAGTGTAAATGAACTCCAAAATTTATAAAATTTAATCCGAAAGAAGTTAAGGAGGTAGAGATAGTAATTGTTAAAAAAATTGAAGAAAAAATATTGAATCATTATAGTTTTGCCGCTAGCCTCACGTAACTTTTCCTAAGCTGGCGGTTCACCTACAGTAATCCATATATATATATATATATATATATATATATATATATGGGAATGGGTCACTGTCTCACGTAAATTAACTAAGCTAATGACAAACAATAGAATCAAATTATTCGTTTTCAAAATTATTTATTGAATGATGATTTCAACCCTAGGGCTCACGCTAACCCAATTTCTTGTGTTTTAATTTTGATTTGGCTTTCTATCAAGTAGATACAAGATTAATGATTTTTGAAAAATACAACATCCTATATTTACTCGACAGAAGGAAAAATAAAGTCCAATATCCATGATATTTGATCTCAAAAATCTAAGGATACAGATACAATAATTGCAAGAATTTTTTTTTTTTAAAAATAATAGGTTCATTGTTTTTTTTTCTTGCTAACTCACATAAATTTTCTAACCAACAGCACACATATATTAATTCATATATATATAAATATATGTATGTGTATATCACACACGCATACACACGCGCACATGTACATAAGCACACACATGCACACACGGTCACACATGTGCACGTGCAGACTTGCGTACATGCAAACATGTACACAGGCACACATGTGCACATGCGTACACAGGCACACATGTGCACATGCAGACTCGCACGCGTACACACGCACGCACGCAGGTGCGGCCACGCGCACCGCTGCATATCCGCACCTGCACACGCACACAACCGCACACCCCCCACCCACCCATGCACACATACACACCCACGTGTGCGCATGCATGCACACACGCACTCGCGTGCGCCTACATGCGCGCACGAACACACGGGCACACACATAAATATGTATATAGACATACACACTCTCTCTCTCTCATTACCTAGTCGTCCAATTGTCAATTTCCTCGCTCATTTCAAACTAAAATAGCATGAGAACACCCCCGCGGAAAAAAAAAAGTCAGATTTCAAAATTTGGACCATTGCTAGCCAAGTAATACGAGACAAACCAAATAAGTTAAAAATTCATAATTAAGATTGTTGGATACTATACGAAAATTACACGATAGATTTTCATGTCAAATCACCAAGAAATTATAAATAAAATATGCGGAAATATACTTGAATCCATAACAAATAATCACGTTGTAGAGCCGTGCGATTGACCTTCCAGATCTACACGTTTTCCTAAAAGAACCCTTTTAACTTTTCTCTCTAGTTTCTCTCTGTCGATGGGATACAGAAAAGAATCAAAGTCACATGTGATCTGGAGATCATAACCGTCTTTTTATAGACAAATCTGTCTATTGGTATTTCTGATTTAGCCCATCATAAAATCAGAAATTACTCATTAGATTTCTACATATAAAAGGCCAACACCATATTAGATACATTAAACCCCAACTTAATTAGATTATTTTTAATTGGGTCCAACCATATTAGACAATTTACAATACATAATTATTTCATATATATAGGCCAATGTTGGATAATGATCCAACAATCTCCCACTTAGACTATATTTGTAACCTTATAATCATATTTTGCATAATTACTGAATGAGCTCAACTTTACTGTCATTTTCGAAATGTATCTGTGTAACAACCTAATTTCATCATAAGTTACATTCTTGGTATCAGATTAATCCCAAAATGAATGTGTTGTGTTTGTCTCATTTTTCTATATTTTTGTGATTTTCTTAAAATTTTTAAGATAGTCACTTAAAATAATATTATTTTAATCAACGGTGGGTCCTACACATATTTTTACTATTCTCTCTTCTTTTGACTTGTAAAAATGAAGTTTGACTTTTTTTGGGTTAGTTTAATTTGAAATTATAATCTTAAACAACTCTAATAACCTATTATTAGTATTCATTTATCCTATACCTATTTTGTTTTATTCACCCATACCTTATTTTACCATACTTGTCTTTTGACAAGCATAACAAACCATCATCTTATCCCCCATATTCTTTTTTTATTATATTTTTTTCTTCCCTTCCTTTCATTTGTTTTCTCTCCTTCATTTTTCATTCATTTCTTCCTTTTATTTTTTTTACTCCAACTCAAGAGAAGAAGAAAAGAGAAGAAGAAGAAGAAGAAGAAGAAAATGAGAAGAAGTTATTTAGCCTCAAAATAGGCTTATCTTCTTACCCATCAAGGCAAGTAAAATTACATCCACTCTCTTGTTTTATTTCTAACTCTAATTGTTTATGGTTAACTTAGAATCTTGATTTGTTAAAACTTAAAAATATAATATCTCTATACAAAAAATCTCTGATTATTCTAGAAAAATAAAAATATGATTTTTACACTTTACTCTATGTTTATGTATCGAATTTATTATTTTATTTATAATCTCTCATTCTTAAACTACAAGTTGTAAAGTTAAACTATATGCTTAATTTTTAAATTATAAAAATGCCACATTTATGAATGTTCATCATATTGGATATAAATTTGGAGTTTTCTACATAAATTCTTTGTGTAATATAATGATTTAAAAATTATTTTCCACTTGCCATTAGAAAATAGGTAAATATATATATGTATTCATAATTATGTTTTAAAGAGAAGATTTCAAATAACTTTACATATTAAATTGTTAAAATATTTTTTTTTATACGAGATATCATGTTATGTCATAATTCTTTTTATGCTAATCCATGTTTACTTGAAAAATATATACATTAGTAAGATTTAATAAATTTGCTACTTTCCATATCATGAAATCATTCTAGAATTTGGAAAATTCATACATTGTTAAAATAATCGTTATAATAGTGTTAAGCCTATTTAATTTCTATTTTTACAATTTAGTACCCACTTACCTAATATGTGTTTATATACATAATTGTATATGTATGATATGTTTCACATGCATGATCATCAAAGATATCTTTACACCCTAATGCCCACTTACATACATGTTTATATATATAATTGTATATATGTGTGGTTTACATACATGATCATTATTTCCATAATACATTCTAGTATTTTATGACTATCATGCTTGCCTTGACATATACATACTAGTCATTTGTACAACATATATGAAAATATGTCGAATTTTTCTTATTAGTACATACACATGTCTTGACAATGCCATGGATCCTAACTTACCTATTAACTTGATTTTGACACTCCATCATACTTATCTTGATATATACATACTAGTCACTTGTGCAACATACATAAAATTATACAAGATTTTCCTTATTAGTACATACACATGTCTTGATAATGCCATGAATCTTGACTTGCCTATTAACTTGATTTTGACACTCAATCATGATTGCCTTGACATATACATACTAATTACTTGTACAAAATACATGAAAATATGCCGGATTTTCCTTGTTAGTACATATACATATCTTGATAGTGCCATGGATTCTGACTTGCCTGTTAATTTGATTTTGACATGGACCACATCTTTCTTATTACTAGACATGTATATGTATTAACCTTGACATGATTGGTTTATCATATTCCGGATTGATTTCCATGTAATATAACTTGAAATCTTGGGTTATGGGAGAACTAAAGTGTGGATAAATATTGTATCGTGAAACGTTTAGGATAGGTTGCGTAACCGAAATAGGGGCCCATCCACGGGGGCGCCCGGATGGTACTGAGCCATCATCTCTTGTTTAGTCCATATTGATGGGACGACCGATTACTCAGTAATCGGTATCTGCTTGAGTGCTTAGCGGCACGGCTGTTCAGCGCCAGTATCTTGGCCGGGTCCCGGATATGCACGGGTAATTTCACGATACAGCTTTATTTCTTCACCAGTTAGTTCAAATATAAAATAAAGTATGATATTAAGTTAGACTTGATATGCATGTATATCCCTACTTGATATTTTTACTTAATCATTACTCTTTTCCATACATGTGCATATGACTTTTACATCAATTCATATTTTACTTGTTAGTGCATATTGCACACTCCCTACGATACAGGTTTATTTTTTCACCAGTTAGTTCCAATATAAAATAAAATATGATATTAAGTTAGACTTGATATGCATGTATATCCCTGCTTGATATTTTTACTTAATCATTATTCTTTCGCATACATGTGCATATGATTTTTACACCAATTCATATTTTACTTGTTAGTGCATATTGCACACTCTCTATGATACAGGTTTATTTCTTCACCAGTTAGTTCAAATATAAAATAAAATATGATATTAAGTTAGACTTGATATGCATGTATATCACTACTTGATATTTTTACTTAATCATTACTCTTTCCCATACATATGCATATGATTTTTACATCAATTCATATTTTACTTGTTAGTGTTGCACACTCTCTACAATACAGGTTTATTTCTTCACCAGTTAGTTCAAATATAAAATAAAATATGATATTAAGTTAGACTTGATATGCATGTATATCACTGCTTGATATTTTTACTTAATCATTACTCTTTTCTATACACGTGCATATGATTTTTACATCAATTCATATTTTACTTGTTAGTGCATATTGCACACTCCCTATGATACAGGTCTATTTCTTCACCATTCAGTTCAAAATATAAAATAAAATATGATATTAAATTAGACTTAATATGCATGTATATCCCTACTTGATATTGCTATTTAATCATTACTGTTTTCTATACATGTGCATATGCTTTTTATATCAAGTCATATTTTACTTGTTAGTACATATTGCATGCTCCCTACGATAAGCGTATATTTTTTCACTATTCAGTTCAAAACATTAACTAAAATAAAATATTAATTTAGACTTGATATGCATGTACATTCTTACTTGATATCATTACTTGATCATTTAATATTTTCCACACATGCGCATACTTTCATATCCACATTCATATCTAACCTATTTGTTTATATTACACGCTCTGTACTTCTTATTGTTTTACTTGCCGGGTTTGACCATGAGCTCCCCCACACACTTAGGTACTAAAGATATGAGCGAGGATCCGCCATTGCACGATCCGTACTTTCTAGAGCAGGTTGAGCAGCAGTAGATTTGTAGGCCTCCGCTTTTGTATTTTTGGTTTGGTATGTATCACCCATTTGGGACTTTATTTCCAACTTTTATATCAGTATTATACTTGTTGCTTCTTATGTTAAATATGTATATCTTCTCTTTTATATGGCAGTAGACTAACTTCCAAGATGCTGGTTGATGACTAGTATTCAGTTCCATTCATTTCTTCTTTTACATACTTATAGGCCTCGTGCACGTCGACTTACACGTGCCCGCCAGTAACGCACTCCGTTTTCGTATCCCTCCGGAAAATGGGGCGTTACAATCTGTAACCAATCCGGTCCATCAATCATACTAATATAGGATCAAAGCAGCTTTTGTTACAGTAATCGTAAATCAACCCATCAATGGTCATGTATATCAATACAACTGAATGACATGGATCATAATGTGGATGTGTAGCATGAAAATTTCATGTAATGTGATCTTAATATGCCATTTTCAATTGGTCCTCCCTTAAACTTTATTGAGATCAAACAATATAATAATTTAGAGTGTGGATAAAACAAAACCTTATTTCTGCAGATAATACCATAAACTGAAATATGTCTATATCATAAGAGCATCTGATAATACAAACTCCCGCTAAAACTGAATACCATCAATAGACACGACACCCATACAAGCAGTATGCTCATGAAACACTTGGGTGGCAGTCCCTTAGTAAGCGGATCCACAATCATGGAGTTTGTTCCTATGTGCTCTATAGACAACTGTTCACTCTGAACTCTTTCGTTCACAAGAGAAACTTAATGTCTATATGCTTCGATTTCGTCGAGCTCCTATTGTTGTTGGAATATAGAACTGTTGACTTATTGTCACAAAATAACTTGAGTGGCATATCAATAGAGTCCACTATGCGCAGCCCCATGACAAAATTTCGCAGCCATTTCCCGTGATTTGATACCTCATAACACGCTATAAACTCAGCTGTCATAGTAGAAGAGGCTATAAGAGACTGTTTAGCACTCTTCCAAGAGACAGCTCCTTCAGCTAGAAGATATATATAACTCAATATGGATTTCATGCTATCTTGGCATCTAGCAAAATCAGAGTCAGTATACCCAATGATCTCAATCTGATCTGACCTCCGATACGTAAGCATGTAATTCTTTATTCTCTGTAAGTATCGCAAAACCCTTTTGGCTGCTTTCCAATGGTCTGCTCCTGAATTGCTTAAATACATGCCCAACATTCCTGTAACGTACACGATATTTGGACGTGTACAAACCTGAGTATATATCAGACTCCCCACTGCTGAGGCATAGGAAATCTTCTGCATTTCCTTTTCCTCAAAATCATTCTTAGGGCACTGATTGAGACTAAACCTATCTCCCTTAGCCACAGGGGTATCACCTGGTTTACAATTTTGCATGCCATATATTTTCAGAATCTTTTCGATATACCTCTTTTGTGATAATCCAAGAATGCATCGAGAGCGATCTCGGTGTATCTGAATCCCTAATACAAAAGAGGCATCACCAAGATTCTTCATCTCAAAATGCTTAGCCAGAAATCTCTTGGTTTCGTGCAATATGCCTATATCGTTGCAGGCTAGTAAGATGTCATCAACATATAATACTAAGAAAATATGTTTACTCCCACAAAACTTATGGTATACATAGTCATCGACCAAATTCACCTCAAAACCGAATGAGATGATCACTTGATAAAACTTGAAATACCATTGTCAAGATGCTTGCTTGAGCCCATAAATGGATTTCTTAAATTTGCAAACCATACGCTTTGATTCTCCCGATACAAAGTTTTCTGGCTAGACCATATATATCGTCTCGTCAATGTCACCATTCAGAAATCTATTTTGACATCCATCTGATATAACTCAAGGTTGAAATAAGCCACCAATACCATTATAATCCTGAAAGAGTTCTTTGAAGAAACCGTAGAAAATATCTCTTTATAGTCAATGCCTTCTTTCTGCATAAAGCCCTTTGCGACAAGACGAGCTTTATACCTTTCTACATTGCCTTTCGAATCCCTTTTGGTCTTAAATATCCATTTGCAACTAATAGGTTTTGTTCCTTCTGGCAATGGGATAAGATCCCACACGTCATTATCCTTCATGGACTTTATTTCCTCATTCATAGCATCTATCCACTTTTGAGAGTTAGAACTTTCGATGGCTTAACGGAAGTTGATCGGGTCATTTTCCATCACTCCAACGTCTACCTCATATTCTTGGAGAAATACAATGTAATCATCTGGCAATGTTCTTCTCCTCTCTCGAGTGGATCTCCTTAATGGCATAGGTTCTTGAGGTGCCAGAGTTTGTTTTTCTGGAACAATCTCTTGAACGGGAGGTTGTTCGACATTGTCTTGATCTATTGTGTCTTGAACAAGGTCAGGAATGGAATCCTGATCAATGCCAATAATACCTGTGGGAACATCAACACATTCCTCTTCAAAGACAAAGTCCCCGCCTGTATTTCCTCCCTCAAACTCGACATCCTCAAAGAACCGGGCATTTTCCGTCTCGAAAATCGACCTAGTCGTGGGATCATAAAACTTGTACCCCCTGGATCTTTCAGAGTATTTAACAAAGTAGCAACTAACAGTTCTTGAGTCAAGTTTCCTTTCATTTGGCCTATAAGGCCTTGCCTCTGCTAGACATCCCCAAACGTATAAATGCTTAAGACTAGGCTTCTTACCTGTCCATAGCTCATAAGGGATTTTGACAGTCGCTTTAGTTGGAACTCTATTAAGGATATATGTTGCAGTCTTAAGTGCTTCTCCTCAGAGTGATTTAGGCAAGGTAGAATGACTAATCATACTCCTTACCATGTCCTTGAGTGTTCTGTTTCGTCTTTCAGCAACACTATTCATAGTGGGCGAATCCGGCATAGTGTACTGTGGGACAATACCACATTCCTCTAGGAATTTAGCAAAAGGTCCTGGACGTTGTTCACCTGAGCCGTCATATTTGCCATAGTATTCACCACCATGGTCAGACCTAACGCTTTTTATCCTTTTGCTGAGTTGGTTCTTAACTTCAACCTTATAATTTTTGAACACTTCTAGCGATTGTACATTTTTATGAATGAGATATAAATAGCCATATCTAGAGAAATCGTCTATAAATGAGATAAAATATTATTGACCATTCCACGCAACAGTAGGAAATGGCCCACAAATATCTGTATGAATAAGTTCTAAGACGTCCAGAGTCCTGTTGGCTTCAAATCTCTTTTTGTTGGTTTGTTTTCTCTTTATGCAGTTAACACAAACATCAAAGTCTGTGAAATCTAAGAGATCAAGAATTTCGTCTGACACAAGTCTCTCAATTTTCTGTCTAGAGATGTGACATAATCTTTTGTGCCATAACGCAGCCGAATTCTCATTGGTTAATTTTCTTTTTACACCTCGAGTACTTAAATGCAGAGATTCATTAAATGAAGCTATTGTGTTGATTGAATATAGATTATTGTAACTTGATAAAGAACCGGATCCAACCACATTTGAATCATGAAACAAAATAAATTTTCCATTTCCAAATGAACAAGAAAAACCAAATTTGTCCAAAGCAGAAATAGAAATCAAATTCCGTCTAAAAGACGGTACAATAAATGTCTCATCAAAATCCAAATAAAACCCAGTTTTTAACAATAATCTAAACTTCCAATTGTCTCAACTTGAATCTTCTTGCCATCACTCACATAGATGTATCTTTCAACATCATTAGATTTTCGGCAACTCAGGCAACTCTGCATAGACGCACTGATGTGAGTGATTGCACCAGAATCTATCCACCATGTGTGTACATGTACCGAAATTAAATTAATCTCAGAACAAACCAGATTAAGAAGCATACATTTCTTAGCACGCCAAGCGTGATAGTTACTGCAATACTTCTTTATATGCCCTTCAACTCCACAGAAAAAACATCCAGTACCTTCCGATTGAATCGGTTTTTTTTGTTGTTTCTTTTGAGGTGTTGTATCTGCATCTTCCTTATCATTTTTCCTCTTTTGTTTTTCCTTATCCTTATAAGATGAGGCTAAGTGAGCACTCTCTGTCTTTTCCAGGTTCGGCCTATCCTTCTCTTGAACACAGTGTGAGATGAGCTCATTTAGAGACCAAGTCTCTTTCTGACAATTGTAGCTCACCTTAAACTGGTTGAGCTGAGTGGGGAGGGATATCAGAACCAGATGCACTAGTAAGTCCTCAGAGAGTTCAAGCTTAAGTGCTTTCAGTTTTGAAGTCAGATGAGACATCTCCATGATATACTCCCTAATATTGCCTTTGCCTTTATACCTCATTGAAATAAGATTTGTCAAGAGCGTACCAATTTCAGCTTTTTCATTCTTGACAAACCTCTTTTCAATATCCGCAAGGAACTCCTTAGCCGTAGTAATTTTTTCAGATATTGTGCCTCTGAATACTTCTGGAATGGCTTTCTTCATGATTATTAGACATATGCGATTTGACTTCTCCCACCTCTCAATGTCTCTCTTTTGTTCAAAAGAACTTTCAGCAGTAAGAGGTGCAGTGGAGGAGACCTTAACGCAAGATCGAGATCCATGACTCCGAGAACAATCAAAAGATTCTCTTGCCATGACTTGAAGTTAGAGCCATTTAGTATAGAAATTGAATTGATGTTGTTACTAATATTGGCAGGATTTTGTAAAGCTGAATCCAGATAACAATAAACAAAAATAACAAGCTCACATTAGATCATTAACCAAATAATAATAATAATTTCAAGTAAATGTAAATCTCATCTCAAGATATCGGGATTCCATTAATATTTTATCTTTGGACAACAATATTAATTTCTTAGTGATATCTTGGTGTAGTAATCAAATACTGATGATAAATAACATATCAAACAATAAATCTTCCTTTGGGCCGAGTCATTGTTCACATGTAAACTAAATAATCACCATGCATTTATTACCACAGGTACACATGCAATTCTATTAAATATTAACCTTCTTTTGGGCCGATTAATATTCATATAAGTTACATACACACAATCTTTTATATTTCAAGATAAAATCAATTTCAACAAGAGATGTCACTTTGGCGACATGTTACTTCAATCAATCTATCTCAAAATATATATCCAAAATATAAATATTTGAAATTAAAATTATACTGAATCGATCTTTAAAAATTGTCCAAAAAAAATTGACCTTAAGAGAAAATTCTTTATAAAAATATATGTGTGTATACATATATTTTTTTTTAAAACAAGCCCAAATCCAAAATAAAACCTTAATAGCCTTAAAAAAAAATTATGAACAGTAATCCGATGAACAGTAATCGGATGAACAGTAATCCATTTTTTAACAGTAATTCGATGAACAGTAATCCGATGAACAGTAAGCCCAAATCTAAAATAAAACCTTAATTTTTTTTATGAACAGTAATCTGATTTTTTTTTGTGAAACAGTAATCGGATGAACAGTAATCGAATTTTTTTTGATGATTCAACATAAAGTTGCTCTGATACCAATTGTTAGAAACCATACAAAAATTACACAATATATCTTTATGTCAAATCACCACGAAATTATAAATAAAATATGCGGAAGCATACCTAAATCCATAACAAATAATCACGTTGTAGAGCCATACGATTGGCCTTCCAGATCTACACGTTTTCTTAAGAGAACTCTTTTAACTTTTCTCTCTAGTTTTTCTCTATCGATGGGATACAGAAAAGAATCAAAGTCACGTGTGATATAGGGACCATAACCGCTTTTTTATAGACAAATATGCCTATTGGTATTTCTGATTTAGCCCATCATAAAATCAGAAATTACCCGTTAGTTTCTACACATAAAAGGCCCACACTATATTAGATACATTAAATCCCAACTTAATTAGATCACTTTTAATTGGGTCCAACCATATTAGACAGTTTACAATACATGATTATTTCACATATATGGACTAATATTGGATAATGATCCAACAAAGATTTCTATCAAAAATGGATTTTTAATTTCATTAGAGCTTGATTGATCTCAAAGTCTAATATCAAGAAGAATCTGGATAATATTTACTGTCATGGATTTGTTCCGTCTCTTGTTTAGCGGTGCCAACTCTTGCAAGTGCCATGAGATCAGTTGTGCACTGCACGAGCTGCCCAGATTCCTCCTCACAATCTGCTCGCCTCCTTTCTTTCCTTGCCTTTGTGATTTTTTCTTCTTGCCTCATCCTCTTCTCCGTGACTGCATTGCGCTTGATCCTGCAGATCGCCAACCTCTCAAACTGCACCAAAGCATAGACCCTAATTAGTCTCTAAATTTACGAATTTGTGACAAGAAATTTAATACAAGTTTGAGCCAATATTTAAAATAGTGATAACGGTAACGTAACTTTTTGTCTCTATTAGATTATGTAACATATAGTATTATGTCACGTATGTAATTCTCTATTTATTTAATAAAAATAAATATAAAATTGTATTTAATATTTATGTTAAATTAGAATATAAATTTAAAAATGCTGAAAAAAAAAGCACATAGAAATTATTTTAAGTTTCTAACAAGTTTCAAAATAATTTTTAAATTTATCTTTACAAACTACATTAAATTTGTAATTGTAATTTTAGTCATCCCATAGAAGAAAACATGAATTTAAATTTATTTATTTTCAGTTTCAGTTATTACCGATATTGTAATTTATATTTTGTAATACTCATTAATTTTATGTATAATTATATATTTTAGTGTAATAGAAAGTTTAATAGAATCAAGATTAAGAAAGAAATTTTAACAACTGAAAGAGAAGAAAAAAAAAGAACTACAACAAGTAACCAAATAAGCAATCACAAATTAGTAAACTAGCAATTCCACAAGCAATCAAACAAGTAAACAATAAGAAATCAAGTAAAGAAAATGTAACAATCAATTAATAATCAAAACAAATAACCAGCACGTCATTAGAAATTACTTAAAAATAATAGCAAATAATGTAACATAACATAATATAATATAGTACAACGTAAAACAATACCAAAAACGTATGGTTACATGCTCTAAGTTAGTTTCTACCATTACATGGCATTGGATTTTGAGTTAGGTATCATAATGTAATATATAATAGGTAACATGACGCGCTATTTTCAATATTGGTTTGAACTAATAAACTAAATTGTTGATTATTGGATCGCCCATAAAGGAGTTTGATCGAAACTAGGCCCAATAGTCCGTTCCATAAGGCGGGAGGGTGAAAGGTTAACGGAAGTTGACATGTTCCAATAAGATTTGGATAGTTAATGAAAATTCAAATTGTTTTATTTTAAACCTATAAATAGGGAATAAGATGTTGAAAAAAAGAAGGAAAAAAAGAAAAAAAACAAAAAACAAAAGACAAAGGACAGTAAGAAAGAATCGTGTTTCTGGACATACACAAGACTCCCAAAAATATCAAAATTGTTCCTAAGAATTTTTAAAACATTTGGCTGTGGAATTGCATTCCATAATTCTCGTTGTGCAAAGATCCGTGATTCACACCGGAGGTGTGGAAAAACAAATCAGGTAAGTTTATAAACATGAACCAATTTATTTGGATAATCACATATATTTACATAATGGAAGAAAGCCGCGCGCGCATATATATATATATATATATATATATATATATATATATATATATATATATATGACTTGGTTTATGGTTTGGTGGCATCAACTCAAAACGTTTGGTTTGGTTACTTTAATAAAATCCATCTCTGATTTTTTTTTTTTTTTTTAACATAATCGGTGGATAAATTTAGTAATGTACAATCAGTCAGAGAGAGATGGTAGTCGGAGAATTCTAACCGGTTTCAACCAATAGGAGGAGGCAAAACTCCGATCATCTTGCTCGTTAGAATCCGACCAACTTTGGATTGGTCGGATTCAAACAGTGCTGGGGAAGGGGTGGGGTGGGGTGAGGGCGAGAGAGATGTGGGGATGGACAGGGAGAGTGGGATATAGAGAGTTGTTGGGGTGGTCGGGAGGGAGAGGGGGAGTGGGATAGACAGCGGGAGGGAGAGGGGGAGTGGGATAGAGAGGGAGGGGGAGCAGGAGGGAGAGAGTGGGGAGTGGTCTATATATATATATATATATATATATAGAGAGAGAGAGAGAGAGATGGGGAAGGAGAGGGGAAAGGGCGGGAGGGAGAGAGGAGAGGATGCACGTTAGAATTCAATCGAATCCAACTGTCTTCGACGGACGATTTTTCCATCCATAGGCTCCAATCGGACTCTTCAAACTCTGACCGAATTCTGACCAATTTCGATTAAATTTATTAGAAATAGTCAGACTTGGAAGGCTTGATCAGCACTAGGTAAATTCATCTCTGCGTTCTTCATTACAAAATCTAGCACCACCGATTGAGAGAGATTCTTTACCTCAATCCAGGAACATCAAAATCTATTTTTTTTCCTCTCCCTATAAGGATTGTCATGTAAGTCCGCAAGATATTCCATGAAAATAAATAAATAAAATAAAAATTTCCCCGTATTAATTTTGCTCAAGAGAACTTCTCTATTGTTCTCACTCATTGCCTCGCCTAAATCTTTCAGATTTAGTAGAAATAATAAGTGCTAAATTATAAAGAGAAATAGATTTGCAAAAAAAAAAAAAAAAATTGTAATTCTACCTCGTCCCCCTCACGACCAGCCGTAAGGGTGTACTCGTCCATGACCCAGCCAGAGGACCCGCTCTCGTCCTCCTTAACGTAGCACAGTGGCATCACATACCCAACGACATGCCCTCTGTCATCCTCCACCGGTTTCGCCGTCCCACTCGCCTTCCACGTCCCGGCTCCAGCCCTGCGAGCCACTCGCCTCCCTTTGTGGTGCTGCGGCCTCCTCGGCGTAATGTAGTAGGCCTCCGTGCCCAAGGCGTACTTGAACCTCACTGGAATTTTCCATGGCTCGGTCTTGTAGACGTCGACAAAGCAGAAAATATTGCCAGAGGCGATAACGGGATCATTGATGCTGATGCGATGGTAGACTATGTCGTGGAGATAGTTGACGAGCACGTAATCCGACGGGGCAAACTTGAACCCCGCCGGTACCCTCTCCAATCTCAACTGTTCAGAGGGAGTCATATGCTATCGTTGTAGAGGTTTAATTTCTCAAAAAAATAAAATAAAATAAAATAAAATAAAACACAAATATTGTTGCAGGGGTAAGCTGGACAAGAAGACTTGTCGAGGGTTATATGTATGTTGAAATCCCACCAGATTCCTGGTCCTGTTGGATTTAGGACCCCAGTCCCTGTCCTGGTTTAATTTGGTGGCTTTTGTTGTCTCCTAGTCTAAGTCGATTTAGATTTGCTAGTACAACAACAACAACAACAACAAGAACAACTAAACCTTTTATCTCAAGTATTTAGGATAGGCTACATGAACCAAAAAAAGAATCACGCCGGATTGCTCACTTTAATATACCTTCTCTATTTATTTATATCAAGTAAAATCTCCATATTTAAACTCTAGACTCCATCCATATTTTCTTTGGTCTTCCCTTCGTTCTTTTAACTTGTCCTATATCGATACTCCCCACTTCGAACTGGTGCACTTGTAGGCCTACGTTGCACATGATCAAACCATCGTAAGCGATTTTCTCGCATCTTCTCATTAATGGGAGCTACGCCTATTTTAGCACGAATATCTTCATTTCTCACTTTATCTCTCCTAGTATTGCCGCTCATTCAACAGAGCATGCGCATCTCTGCTACATTTATTTTCTATGAATGACGTTTTTTTATAGCCCAACATTCCGTGCCATATAATAAAACTGGCCTAATAGCAGTCGTATAAAATTTTTCTTTCTTAACAGAATGTTATGGTCCCATAAAACTAGCGTTGCCCTCCACCATTTCAACCAGTCAGCTTGTATTTTATGGTTAACATCATTATCGATCTCTCCATCATTCTGAATAATAGAACTCAAATATCTAAACTGACTGCTCATTTGTATTTTTTACCTATCCAGTTTTACAATACTATAGTTTATGGTCCGTCATTTACTAAATTTACACTCTATATACTTTGTTTTAGACCTAATCAATCTAAAACCTCTAAATTCTAATGTATGCATCCACAACTCTAAGTTGACATTTACCCCTACTCTTGTCACATCAACTAAGACAATATCATCAGCAAATAGCATATATCAAGATATCTCATCTTTTAGTAAGCTCATCTATCACTATAGCAAATAAGAATGGACTCAATGCAGATCCTTGATGCAATCCAATCTAATCCAATGCAATCCAATCTAATTCACTATAGCAAATTAGATTTGCTAGTAGGGGTGTACAATCCATTAGACGGGCGGAGATTGGAGAATTAGGACTAAATCCAACTAGTATGAGGAAACGAGCCTCCAACTGTCTTGCTTGACGGAATCCAACCGATTCTGAATTGATCAGATACAGTCGGATTCTGATGAAGTCGGTCCGGGACTTGATTTTAGCATAGATGGAGAGAGTTCATTACCATGGATGCCTGTTACTCAGTAGTAGGCCTCGGTGTCCATGCTGCAGCGTAAGTACTGATGATTCCTTGGGAGGTTCCAGGCCAGCGACCAGGACACAGCCACCAGGCTCAGTAGTGTAACTGTGTAATGGAACCTGGATCATCCCATTTAATTCTCTACTAGGGTTTATGCTAAAAAAAAGGAGAAAAAAAAAAAAAAGGTTCTCAACTATAGATCTAGGGGCTGTGACTATCTTATAGGATGCCTAGGCCGGACTACTACACTACTCCGACTAACACTTGGAGCAAGAAGTCACACTAATTAACTAATGCAAATGCATTGTACGAATCAGCGTCCTAATTGGAATCCTAGCATGCCAACTGCATACACGAGACCAGTCGCTCAGATTATGAGTCTCCGAGTTAGCTACGTTTTTTTGCTAACCATAATAGAGCGTAGGTCAATTTTCAAAAGGAAATTAATTAGTTAAAATTACTAGCAATAGTCTAACTACACTAGAAGAATCCGTACAGCACAAAATTAAATATGAATCACGCATACAACGCAATATTGGAAAGGATTCATGCCTTCACAAGTAATATAGTAAGCATTTTCATGCAAACAACCATTTAAACAAGAATAACAAGAACCTCCATTTTAAGCTTCTGTCGTATCTTTACACTACAATGACATTTTTTAGGAAGAGATTATCTATAAATACTCAAATATTGGCCTGAAAAGAATTGATGCTAGTCTAAAGGTTGATGGCATGAAAAATCACTACTCAAACACAAACAGAAACTACCTAAACGTAAATCAAGCACTTTCTACCCGTTGCCTCTTAGCAGGACCAGCATCATCCTTTTCGACAGTTTTTGATGCTCCATTCTCAACATTTCCTGCTTCTTGCGTATTATTGTGTGAATCCACAAAAGACCACCCTGGAAAATCTGATGATTCCCAAAATAGTGCGCCTGGCGTGACCTTATAGACTGCAAGGGGGACCTGTTTAATTCTTCGGCTAATCTGTAAAATATAAATTTCAAAGTTCGTCAACTTTCTAAAGCAGCAGCTTGTTACAAGTTATCATAACACTGTACTAAGGTTAGCATCTGAATTGCTTAGCAGAATATTGTTTGTGGAACAAAAGGAATAGAGAAGCATTTTCCGGTTAAAGTTTGTAATTGATAGGCACAAAAGAATTTAGAAAATAAAGTGCATCAGAAGCTAACCTCAGCTCCGAATATTGTTGTGTAGGAACCAGTACAGAAATCTGCAACAGCCACCTCAGATGTTTTGGCCCTTACTGTCAGGTCATTCTCCAAAGAAGTAACAAATCTGATTTTTCAAAAAAAAAAAAAAAAAGAAAAAAGAAAAGAAAAGAGGAATACCATCACAACAAAAGCTAACCAAATGGATACAGGGACAACAGAACAATGTTAAGGCATGGATACCTAGAAACTGCAGGGCAGTAATGATGACGGAGAGTATCAATTTCCCATAAAGAGCTTCCTGTGGCAGACACGTTCCAGTTAGTACACTATGTGCAAATAAGGTCCCACGGTGAATATTTCGAGGCACATGAAAAAAATCTGCACTGAATGTATGATAAAATAACATTCTACAAGATATAATTCGTCGTGCACGTTATCTAAAAGATCGTGCAAATGTACGCTTTAAAAAGACTGTACGCCTGTATAGCATATATATATATATATATATATATATATATATATATATATAGTAAAAACAATAATTTTACTTTACTTCATTTCCATGTGTTAGTTTGTCATATACAATCAACTGCATACATATATAGAGTTGAATAAACTGTAATTTAATCTAACATCCTGGGAAAGTATACGCACTAAACATACACTACATGTTAGAACTTTCGCAAAACAGTGTTTATGAAGCTAAGTTTACACATATTACATTATTTTGATGTCATAATACCATAGCAGATTGATGTAAAATTGTACAACTTACTATACATTACTACTATAAAAGAACCATACTAAAAGAAGACTTGTCCAAAGCGAATTCTAATCATCAATTCTTTTAATTAGATCTCAACCCAAATTTAATGTTCAAATTAATTCTAATCGAATTAATAATTCAATCTACACTGTCAATTTCAATCGAAGTTGTTTTTCTCCAGAGCAAATGCTAGACATCAATTCTTGTAATAAATAATGTCTAGGCATTTACATTTTTAAATTAGAAATTAATTCTAATCAAACTCATCAATTCTCATATTTGATCTAAACAGTTCAATTTTAATCAAAGTTATTTTGTCCAATTAATCCTTACTACCATAAAAGCACCGATTTAAGAAAATGCTTTATAACAGTTTCATTAAGAAAATAATCCCAATATCACTCTCAAGCAATTCAATTAGAATAAATCCCAAACAGCGATTTAATCAAACTTAATCATATTAAATACCTCTATTTATCCTTCCCACTCCACCCATGATGAGACCCAAGGCTTTGCTTTCTTCTTCTCCCAGATAGAGATTTTCAGCATCGACGTGCGCATCGTAGACATAAATAATGTTATCTAAACCCATGAGACCTTCAAACTCTGTGGAGACTATGCCCCGATCCTCCTCGACAAAAGCAACTGAAACTTTCAAGTATCTTTCCAGTCTGATGTGATGGTCTGTGCCAGATTTGTTGGGGGAAATATGATGAATTATATCACTCTCTGAAGATAAATTTTGTTCTTTTTGTTTCTCAAATTAGTGGTTGTATTTCGAATCGTAATCCCAATAATTTTTTACAAATCAATGGAGCTGGTACAGTTTGAGAAGGTCTATTTTATGATTGGGGATTGGAAATTTGAATGATGACGCTTTGAATTTATGGGTTTCTAACAGGCTCTGTATACATATGAATTTGGTGGGTTTTTTTTTTTTTTTTTTTGTGGGGGGTGTTCTCTGCACTGGATGATTATGCCCCATGCCCAGTTTGTTCATGCCATGGAGCTACTAGAGCATGAAAGAAAGGTTTTATTTACTTCTCTTTTTTTTGTGGGTTTTTCTTTTCTTTTTTTTTTTTGGGGCTGTGGATGATTATGCCCCATGCCCAGTTTGTTCATGCTATGGAGCTACTAGGGCATGAACGGAAGGGTTTTATTTACTTATTTTACATGTTTACTGTTACTACTTTTATTGGGTTCTTGTTTTGGGTGGGTGGGGGGGATGTTTGGTTCTCTGCACTGGATGATTATGCCCCATGCCTAGTTTGTTCCTACTAGGGCATGAACGAAAGGTTTTATTTACTTATTTTACATGTTTACTGTTACTACTTTTATTGGGTTATGTAGTTTATGCTATGGAAACTTTTTTTATTTTTGGGTAAATAAGGGCAATTTCCAAGCCAGTTCTCGAACTAATGGATGTGAAAGATTTAAACTTGATTCATGACAAGTATTACTCGCTGGTAAGCAATAGCTAGCTTAATAAGGTTTTATACTCAACAACTCTTTCTTTTAGCTTATTTTATATTGATCTGAATTTGTCTTGTGATACTATAGAGAGAAAAAATAGCTTCTCTTTTTAAAACTAGGAAAAAATTTATTTGCCTTCTAAAACTTTTCCAACATCATTGCCGCCACCCCCACCATCATTATTATTATGCCTTTTCCCATCGAGATGGGGTTTGGCTCTAGAGCAATGCTCCATAAAAAATTTGAAAAAGTTTACAACTGGCTATCGATATGACTTTTCAAATCTAATCATAATTAGTGTCAATCTTCTGGCCAAGAATAAGCAAGAGAAAGGACAAGTTTGCACTACCAAATCCTCCTAGACTAGGATAAATATCTAAAAAGAGGTGAATAGCTCTGTTTTCATCCTTTCCTATCATTAGATTACAGTGTTAGCTATATAGAAAAGCTGATTATTGCATTCTCTCAGACCAACATCGAGAGAACAGGCAAATTGGTACATCCGTCCGCACAAATCAGCCAAGAAACCACAAATTGGTGTGACAATGTGATCAGTCGTAGTTGCTTTAAAATGCATACCGGTGCAGGCTTTTCCGCATCCAGAATCCTAAATAAATATTCCATTTCATTTGGACAAACATCATGCTTAAGTTCATGACAAAGTCTTCTTTGTTTCAGGAATTATACTCACATTAGTTTGCGCTAGCAGGAAGATTGGGATTATTGGCTAATGGTTAGCATAGATCAACTAAGATCCTAGAAACTGGCAGTGCAAGCTGGCCACTGTAGTCAGTTGCTTTACAACATCTATTAAAGCCGTATTAGAATCGTGTATCACAACATATATATAGGTATTATTTATAGGAGTAATGAGTACATTAATCTTTCAATCCTAACACCAAAAGAATAATAAAAAAGAAGAACTGAAAGAAGATAAATAACACAATATTATAAATTAGAAAAAAATATGTTTTTATCAGACAAAGCACAGGCAATGGCAAAGAAAAACACAAAATATTCAACAAGTAAACAAGTTCTATAAAAAAAAAAAAAAAACAAATAAGAATCTAACAAGCTACATAATTTTCTGCTTGCAGGCATGCCTAAAGAAGCTAATTTAGTAGTAATGGTATAACTTTTGCTGACACACAAGGAACGCAGGTAGAATAGTTGCTAACTGTTTATTTGATACAATAAGAACTATTTGTAAAAGTTTGAATCATAATTTGATCCATAAGAATGATTGCAGACAGATGAAAGAAACCGGGTTGCCGTTTTAGTTAATAAACCAATCAATGATGCTAAAACTATTCATTGAACATTTTTTCATGGACATCTCCTGGACTCTTTTCTCTAATTCATCATTCTGTAAAGGCTAGATTAAAAAAAAACCACCATTAACTTTCTAAATTAGAGAAAGTGATCAAAATAATTTCATTGAACTATCCTCAGTTATTGTTCTTGATTGAAAATGTCTAATGACCTTCACATGATAAATTTCTGGATGAAATTGACTTAATATATCACATGTTTTACACGTAGTACATTATATGACATTTTAAGGAGGCAAAACAACAATTACTATTAGTTGAAGATTAGGAAGCATTTTTAAGGCAAAACAGCACTTTTCCATTACGGAGTATTTTGAAGATTTGAAAGTTAATGGTAGTTTACCATTATCTTAAAACCTATGGTAGTTTAGCAAGAAAACCAGGAATTTTCATGGTAATTTTGTGTAATTTATACTTCTGTAAATTACGTATTCTTAGTTCTATCCAAAAAAAAAAATCTCTCTTTATCCCAAAAGCATAAAATAAAGCTTCAAAGCAAACCTGAACTTGGACAGAATCCTTCCATCATAAACAAGGTACACCCAAAAAAAATAATCAATCATGTCATTCTAAATGAGCAATAATTTGGCAGAAGACAGAACTATGTACAAACAAGATGAGGTTGCAACTTAAACAACTAGAAGAAGAACAATAAAGTAACATGCCCAACAATATGAGCTATCATTGTCAAGGGATCAAGAAACTTACGCATGGCATTAGACTTGGAAGGGTCTGTCTCGTCACTTCGAAATGGATCAACACCTTGCTTCTCTCTTTGCACATCAGGGCATACATCAGTTACGCGCACATCCTCGCTAGAATTATCGCCTACCACATAAGCACCTCCATTTTTATCATCATCAATTTGCTGTAGATACCCCAACGTAACAATAAGAATAAAGCAAGGGAATAATTGAAAAAAAAAAAAAAGGAAACCAGCGGTTTCCTGGGAGACCACCAACAATCCAATGCAGAACTCAAAACATTAAAACCTAATGTCAGGAGAAACCAGTACGATTAGGTAAAACTAGTGCATGAGCTAAAAAAATATTGCATGACTAAAAATATATTAATAAGCTTACATAATTAATTATGCAGACAAATTAATTAAATTAATTTTGAGAGACCTTCTATATGAAAATGTTATTCTAGTTCCTCCTATATGATACTATTTTTTGTGAAAACTCTTTAATGGAATTAAATTTTGTGAAGACTCCTACTTATTTTGACCTATCCATTTGAGTAATGAAATCTGCACCTTCAAATATAAGTAAACCAACTAACATTTTGAATCAAATATATGTTAAAATTGCCTTTATTAAGGAAAAAGCAAAAGCTATGGTCCAGTCATAGGCAAATTTCACTCTCTCTCTCTCCACTTCTCAACTTTGATCTCTCTCTCCCATTTAAAATTTTTTTTCCTATGTTTATATACTTTTTCCTCCCTTAAATCACAGTTATACCACCCTCTCATGCTTTGTCCAATAAAATTTGCTCATTTAAGTTATAATAATACATCAACAAAGATTGAAGACTGTACATTCCTAAACCATATTTTTTTTTTCCTTAAAGCACTAAATGTGCAGAAAAATAATCATTGTGCCCATAAGTTATGTCTACTACAAGTTAAATATGTTTTCGTAGATATTAGATACATATATTTTAAGATATATAATATGCTATTATATCTTTGTCGAAGATATATTAGCAATTTAGCATCCTTAATTAGAACTTATTTTCTTTCTACTATTTATCTTTTGAAAGTTTGACCAACTCTTTTAATGAAACTACTCAGAAAAACATACTTACTCAAACAGTAGCTGACATATCATATGGGCATACTATTATTTTTCAGCACACTTGCTACTATCCAAAAAAAAATTATGATTTACGAATGCAAAGTCCTTAATTTTTTTGATGCAATATTATAACTTATGTCATTGAAAGAAGCATGAAAAGGTATGGTAACTGAGGTTATAAGGAAAAAGTGAGAATAAAAGAAAGATATTTAGAGGGGAGGGAGGGGGGGGGGAGAGAGAGAGAGAGAGATTCAAATTTTAGAAGTGGAAAAAGAAAAGGTTTGAAATTTAAGATATGATTGGACCATATCTTGTCTTTTTCCTAGAAAAGACAAAAAAACTTTCTAAAAAAGAAATTTTGCTTTCACGCAAATCACAATATTTCTAGCATCTGGGTGTGCCACTTGGCAACATAATAAAGGAAGAGAGAGAAAGAGAGAGAGAGAGAGAGAGAGTCCCTCTTGATTATTATTATTATTATAAATAGATTAGAAAACTCCAAGCAATCAAAGGTGCCTTAACTTTCAGAATTACAAGCCGAGTTTGTAGTGGATGGGTAAAGTATGAATCACACCTAGTTTGATATGCATGCATGTACCCTTTTTGGATATGTGCCTACACAAAGAACCTTAAGAAGCAAAACAATGAACATAACAATTCACAATGTGTAAAATTTTAAAGATAGAGCCTACCATACATTATTTTATGCATATTACCAAGTAAATGGAAATAACTATAATAGGCATTGTTTGTTCTCTGACATGGACAGAAGCATAAATTGTAAGTGTTTGGTTTTTTTTTTTTTTTTTTTTTTTTTTGTTTTGTTTTTTTTTTTGGGGGGGGGGGGGGAGGGGGGGGGCGTGGGGGAACCTTATTAGCCACACACACACACACGGGGAGGGAGAGAGAGAGAGAGAGAGAGAGAGAGAGAGAGAGAGCAAGGTACCTTATTAACCAAAAAATTTATTGAGGGATGTCTTCGCAATAGATTATGGCTTAGAGCAATAATCAAACGCTCCCCTGATGGGGTCACTGAGAGAGCCAACCTACTCAACTTCTTTGCAAATGCAGCAGCAAGATATGCTGGAAGATGTGAAGATTTCAAACAACTATCTAGGAGCTAAAAAAATATCATTAAAATAGAGGTCAGGTTGCAGCAAATCTAGCAATTGTTTAAAATGTAGAAAATATATGTAGAGTTTTACAGATAGTTAAGACACAAGAAACAGAGTTAAGAGCACAAAAATAGACAAACTCTATAAAAGGCAGAAAAATATGATGTGTGATTTACTGATGAGTAACACTATGCAGTTATTATCTGCTAACCATTCAAAACCATAATATTAATAAGGGGAAATAGGCATTCACAAATGAACCATACAAAAACATTCAAAGCACCAGAAGCATTAGCAATATCATCGAGTTCTATAATCCGAAGGACTTTGAGATGCGGTAAGAGTAAGAAGTATGGGCATCACTTCTACATGTAAAATAGTTATATAGTCTGGAGTTCTACTGATTTTATGGAATGGTTTTACGTGTACCAATTATATTAGGATTTGGTGTCCTATATGCAAGCAACACAACACTTCCTGGATATTTTTTGAATATTTGTTTGATATCTCAAATGTATCTGCAACTGAGGAAACACACCCTAAATGTGCCTTCAGTTTTAAAATATATTTTACTTCCGACACTTCCCACAAGCATCATTGATTAGACAATTACAAATTTTGCAATAATCTTCTTTTTTCAATTGTGTAAATAGTATTAAGAATAGTTGGACTATGTTAACATACAATACGAGGAACATTAATCTCTTCAACAGAAAAGGAGGAAGAAAACTAAAACCACAATATATTCCTAAACATTCATTCAAATATATGAACTCTATATAAAAGATGAAACTCTCAATACCTAACTGTCAGCCTGATGACAACTTAGGAAGTAAATATTTGTCAATCACAACAGTTGGCAACACCAGAAGACCAAATTATCAATTAACAGCTAAAGGGACTTAGTAAAGTAAAACCCCCAAGAATTTTGTAAACTAACAAAGCGCCTAAAGCTGCAAGTGTGTTCAGGTTATTGGAAGGCCCAGCCACTTTGCTTTGAGCCAGAAATTGAGATCTAGACCATTCTCATGGGTCCAAAACCTATATCTGAAACTTCACATTGGTAAGATTTGGAACAGCAAATGTGGAACCAGCCAGATAAATCCAAATTAGTTTAACATTTTGGTTTTAATGATAAAAAAATGTCAATCATGATGGATCCAACCTGAATGATGAAGAAAAGTATCATTAATAACCATGGACCAAAAAGCAACGGAGGCAACAACAAAGGACTGTGTAATTTTTTGCTTAAGAGATTGTGAGATGACATTATGTGAAACAACATGACTGCTTAATGTTGATGGAAATATATCTCTTTTTTTAACAACAACTTCTTCCAGTAAAGTAATGCTTGACGTATCCACAGCTGATCAACCATCAAAGGATTTCCAAAATGATTATGTTTAACAATGCTTTTAACTAAAAATTGCATTCTACGATAAAAAGTTCTCTGTCATGTACGACAATCCGAGCAAAGCTGTACTTATGTCCCGAAGCAATATTATGATAAAGTCAATTGACTCAATTCTCTTGGAATAATTTACCTGAATAATTTACCTAAATAATGAATTAAATTCTGCACACTAGTAGAATAAATCTAAGCCAAACTATTCATGTCCAACAGTAATGTTATATGTCAAAGAATTAACGGGGTCTTTAATTTTAACAATGAATGGCAGAATTAATCATACTATGGTAAGAGGAAACATGTCCATAAATATGAATATAACAGCATAATTACAATGTTACATGTTCCGGTGGCTAGAAGCAGTAAAACCTGATCACTTCATGCCAGGAGAATAATATATCCATAGCCTTCTGAACAGTGAATTGCCACTGAGTTTCTAGATAGCAATAGCAAGCAAATAGAGATTATTAAAATGTTTCGAACATAAGCACATGGTATATAACTTACTTGGAAAAACACTGCTCGATGTTTTGCCATAAAAACGGCGGGTGTTAATAATGCATAAAGTTTTTCATAAAACTTGGGATACTCAAGGCCATGCTGTGTCATAAGAATAAACAGGCCACTAAGAGCCATGACGCTGATGACACCCCCAATATCATACGATCTTGTTAGAAAATCACTAGAAAATGGCAAAGTTCAAATATGACTTCCATCAGATCACATAAAGGTGTAATAATATACAGAATAAAGTAAATTATTGAATGTTCAGTATATATCTCACCATAAGATAGCAGGATTTGCCATAAAAGGGAGCACATTCTGATGAAGAGTTGCCACAACCTGAAGATTGAAAATGACACCAACTAAACTCAGACCACAAAGTTAGAATATAACAAGAACAAGTTAATAGATGAACAAACTTACTTCAATATCAAGAATATCTAAATAACGATTAAATCATCTACACATCAAAATGAGGTTGGTCTTCTAGTGCACAAAGACCCAGGAGAGATTACTCATATTATACAACCGGCTATCAGCGCGACTTTAGCCCTCTAAATTAGTGTATGGAAATTATCCAAAATAAAGGGCCTTGCCATGAATCTATGAAGCATGGACACTTCAAAGTGAGATTCGTATTTGCGTCAAATATGTATCGGACACCGATACTTTGACAAATAATTGCCGATACATATTAGACACACCGAAACTGTATCGGATTTTAAAAACCAAAGAATTTAAGTGTTAGAACCGTGTCCACTTTCAAAAAATCACGCAGATAAAGAGTCGAAACTGTGTCTACTTTTAAAAGTCATAAAGATAGTGTATTGAGCACTACTTAGCTGTATAATATCTAAAAAGACAAAAAAGTTCTTTTAACATAAAAAAAATACTAAACTAATATGCCCCAAATGCCTTGCAAAGATTGAGATTTCAAATATTTTATTCAATGTACTATTGAATTCGGATTCTTTTTCTAATATAGTTAATTAAAATATATATTTTAAATCATTAAGATTTTTTTCTTTACTTTCTAACGTCAGTAAACATGTCTTAACGATTATGAGTTTTGATACGCATTATATATATATATATATCACATGCATAAAAAAAAATGTGCATATGTCTGTTGCCATGTCATTGTATCCCCGAATCTTACTCACATGCATAAAAAATGTGCATATGTATGTTGCCATGTCATCGTATCCCCGAATCTTACGTTTTAGGGTTTACTGTATTCCCATGTCCTTGTCCATGCTTCATAGCCATGAATCAATGAAAGTCAGCTAGTAAATAGACATTCCTTATTGGCTATGTATTTTATATTATCACTGAATTAAAAAGTAACACTCAATGTCCTCCTAGAAAAAAAAATAACGCAAATTATGCAGAAGGATAGATCTGCAATAGGGAACCTCAATTCCAAGCCACAATATAAAGACAGCCAGTAGAATACATCGATGAAAAAATTGACAACAATTAAGAACTGAGGTTTTAGGAAGATATTGCTATAAGCAATGTAATGTTGTACTACAGTGAAGATAAATTCCATAACAAGGACAAGAGAACACCACGGTTAATACCTACAAGTACTGCAAACCTAAGGACTGATTTCCTTCAAGCAGAAATAACTCCAAGGTATAAGTAATAAAATAACAACCTACCAATCAGAGAGAGCAAAAATAAGAACTAAAAAAGGGAAGGGAGAAAAAAATAGGCATAAAAGTTTGGCTCCATGATTTCATGTAAGCTTAATAAATAATTCTTAGGAGTATTCTATTCAAAGGATTACAGAAACATGGCAAAATGATATTATTCACACTATTTTGAAAATAAAAGGTGCTTGCTACCATTAAAAGATGCATACAATCATTTCTATAACATAAAAAACATGCGCAAAATAAAATGCATTAAGTTTTTAAACAAAGAGAAGGTTATGGTTCATAAAAATGGCAGAAATATTAATATTGGTCGAATAAGATTTTGATGACAGAAAATAAGTTAAAGAAACAGCTTTAAATGTTGGGGAAAAAAAGAAATAATAAAAGGATGTTGCAGAAGTTACCTCCTTGTATATGTCGACAGGAAGTGGTAATCTAAGAAATGATAGCCATGCATTGGTGAATTTTAACTTAATTTTCTTCAAAATGCGGTTAATGGCAGACACCTGGTATATGTAGAAGTCAACAATTTATGAGAAAATACTTCGTGCATCATAAAAAGCATACCGGCCACAAATTATTATTTAACAGTTAAGTGTAATTAGAGGATATTCTATGGAAATATAGTAAACTGATTTGTATTAAGAAAGTATACCGCACAAACGACCACTCAGATTGCAAATTAATCTTTCTAGTTGCCCAGATATCTTAGTTCTCCATGGAGTTCATTATCTTCACTTGAGTTGAGGGGCCATACACCAGGCCAATTACCTACTCTTTGTGATTGTCCAATGTAGACCCCGCTACTATGATTTGTGATAATTGCACCAAGGTGCACTAGACCATCCATACTAAAATCTTCCCGACACTAGACTATTTAGAGAGTATAAATTATAAAGTTCAACTCTTCTGTTCCACAGGCTTCTGGAATGCATTATTTCTCTGTAAAAGTTCATAGGATGTGCTGAAATAGCGAAAGACAGCTCAGCTCACAGTGATAATTTCAGGACATCAATTAAAACAATATATCCTGATTAACCTTAAATACTGTATACTATCACCAAAAACATGGAAAGGTTGACAATATTGGTTAGTCATCATTGACTACTCATACCACTTCTCTGGATCATAGTCTGCTTTATCAAATTTGGTAATTCTTCATGTCTAAAAGGGTCTGTTTTTGCCAGTTTAATAAGAGATTACACCTGACATGGAAAACCATATCATATTACACTTGCATGTCAGCTCATATTCATTACCAGTCTGTATTATAACCTAATTAAGCTAGAGTATGAAGGGTCCAATGTCAGCTTGTAAATTGGCTCCGATATCTTGACTTGTTGCTCTTTTGTCCTCAAAAAGATTGGAGTTTTATATGCATTTTCTCATAATATGCAATAGAAGAGTTTTGACAATAGTACAGAGCAACAAAATGTTGGACCTAAAGAGTAATACACTATTCTAATTCACAAAGAGAAAATGGTGAAGAGAGATGAAGGGCGAAAGTTTAACTGTTTTGTATTAAATGGACTTGATCTTGTATGAAAAGTGATGGTGCAACTATAGAAACAGGAACAGAACACAACTCCATGTGATCATGCAAACATGAGAATATGCATACGTGCATGCATGTGTGTATGTTTGACATATGTTTGTGTGTGTGTGTGTGAGAGAGAGAGAGAAAGAGAGAGCGAAAGAGACTGCAGATGCTGAAATAAGTGACAGCATGGCGCTTGCTCCTTTTTTTACCCTCACGAACTAAATTTCAATAAAAGTAGGTTCAATATATACACAGTATTAACCTCTGGTAATCTCTAAAATAGGTGAGAAGCAGAAGCATTATCAACTTACATCACTGTGCATATTCTTTGATTTTTGGGACTTTGCATCCTCAGCCAAGAGGTTGGAAGATCCTTTTGCTGTGTCCTTTGATGTGACACCTACATAACAATAAAAGCACATTACTCAGATAGTGAGAAAGCTTGCAACTTAAAAGTAATGCCACAAAATTAACAGAAGAGAACAGATACTGTAAAATAGGCATTAGGATTGCATATCTCTGAAAGTAAAACAGCATACATGGACTCTTGAAAGTGAAAAAGCAACCAAGGGAAGAGAGAACTTTAAGCTAAGCATCAGAATGATACTTCAGCAGTAAATCCAAGTGAGACAAAAATGAATTATAGACTTAAATATTCTGAAGAAAAAAATGAACCATAAAAACTATGATCAGTTTACTGAAATCTAAAACTAACACCTCAACCAAGTTGCATGCTCCTGCACAATCCTTCTAAAACTAACACCTCAACCAAGTTGCATGCTCCTGCACAAATATTTCTATTTGTTCAGGGAGAAAGGTACTTGAGAATATTAGCTCAATACTAGCTTTTATATCTAGGACCAACTAAACGCTTATGTAGAAAGTTACTGTTTTTGTATTTTTTGGACTTGAGCCTTTGATTATACATCTATAGATTTAAATTAAACTAAAACTAAAAGTGGTTCCAGATCTACGAGTTTACACCAGCCAAAAATCTCAACCATTTTGAGGATATATGGATCTTACTTTGTCTATAGCTTATACCCAAACCACATCCAGCCTCACTAGAGAACTTTCAAATCTCTCATAAATCCTAAGCTCACAAAAGAGCACAAGGAAAGCATTTATTTTCTTTTGATAGGGCAAACGTACAACAACAACTAAACCTTTTATCCCAAGTACTTGGGGTAGGCTACATGAACCAAAAGAGAATCACGCCGGATCGATCACACTAATAATCCTTCTCCATTCATTCATATTGAGTAATATGTCCTCATTTAAACCTCTAGATTCCATATCTTTTCGTATCACCTCTATCTACGTTTTCTCCGATGTGATTGATAGGCAAACGTACCTATCTCAAATGTTGGTATACTTATCAACTTCTCCAACTAGCATATAGCCACAAACTTATATTTGACTATATGTGCACGGATGCATGTCTTGGCTTCCTTGATTCTATTATAACACATTTAATTGTTATACAAAGTACCATAATAGAATACTAAGGGCCAAACCTAAATTATAGAAGTTTAAAATTTAGTTGGACATAGTCCTTCCTTTAGTTTACTTCTTAGACTTTTTTTTTTTTTGTATTTCCTTGCATTTTCTGTAGGCTTAATGAAAAAATTTACTGCATATCCATTTAAATGGATGAGCCCTCTTTTCTCTGGTTTACTGAGTTTGGGATATATTCACTTGCTAGCTTCCCATTATATGGTTTCCTATCCTCTCTGCAGAGCCAAGTTCTCTCATTATCAAGGTTTGAGCCAAGTAATGGATAAGACATAACTGAAATAAAATTAATAGCAAACAATACCCAAGTATGACAATTCAGACCAGAGTCCTTCCCCACCATGGCCCTCCCCTTGGCCATACCCAGACTTAGAAAACCGGCAGGAAAGCAAAGATCATTAGCTCTTTATAAGTTTTTTGTACTTGCTTCTTCCCTTTTTTGAGTGTGGATGTTGGGTGGGGGATATAATAAGTTAAACTTCAAAATCATTGGTTATTTAAAATGTTTTGATGAACTAGAACGCCTGCGTATCAGAAACTTCAAACAGATAATATTTACAGGAAAGCTTACTGGGACACATATAGACAAAAATAACTAATGAATGCTTATGCCACTGTCTAACCTTCATGCCTGAAAAATCAAAATAGATGAAGCTGCAGCATAAATTAACAGCTGGACTAAATATCGATTATATTCATAGATAAGACTAGACTGTGGTTCTACATTGGCTTTAAAATTACTAAAGGAGCTGGTTATGCAGTGTCATCTCTGTCCCTCTCCCATTTCAGAAGCCACAGTGGGTGGACCACTGTTAATTTTTTAGTATGATACATGGTAGTGGTACAGGGACAGAGCATTCTATTTTTACAGTACGTACTATAAAAGGGATAGATTTAATTAGATCAATAATTGAGTTTGGACAGCTTACCAGGTTATCTTGATAATTATGCATATACATGTATGTTGCGGGAGGGTGTTCGAGCGGGTGGGCATGTAGCTTTTTTTTAAGACGCATCTATACATGATTCATATTAAAAACAAAAAGTTTTTTTATCGAAAAAAAAGATCGCAAGTTTCTAGTTAAAAACTGAATGACTAAAACTTCAAGGCTTCAAGCTCTAATATTTAAGTTAATAAATAAGACATGAACAAAAACTATATAGTAAAGCAACAGTTTGTTGAATCAATGAGTAATTACAGCTCATCCTTTAGGTGTTGGGTCACTACATTAGGGAAAAAGTATCAACAATGCACCACAAACTGGATCAAATCCATTGAGGGATAATGTGAACTAGGTAGAAATGGAGGGACATATTTGAAATTTATACCATATCAGTCTATCACACACATGTAGATAGTTCTCAAAAGCACAGGTCTGGTAGTGAAGGTACAACAAAAAAGACAGTTCAATTAATGCATAGTTAGAAGTACTAAAGAACGTCAAGGGAAAAAATGAAATACATACATCAACCTTACCTGAACTAAGAAACAATCAAGTTTTCCAAAAGGATGGTAAGAGTTTCGTATGAGCTTCAACAAAGGTTCCTATTGTTTTCACTACTATTATCACAAACCCATGTTTCCCTTGTATTTCTGAGCATTTCTAATACTTATCCCTTGAGTATGAAAATTGTTCCCAAGTATTCTCGTTGTGTTTCCGTGAAATTTCAAGTATCTTAACCAATTTCCAAAACAAATTTTCTAGGAGACGTGTTCCAACTATGGAAAGAGATTTCAGGTAGCAATTGTATCATCTATTTTAATTAAAAATTATGGCAACAAGGAATAAAATAGCTTTAGCTGAAGCTTTAAGTCTATTCTACTTTTTTAGCATGTAACAAACATGGTTTGAGGATACTTACAAGGTTTTATGCAAATCAATAAGTTTGCAACTAGCACAAGTAACAAAATTATGAAAATTGCAGGAGAACGATGCTCACCCAACAGGCTCCATATCTCATGATCTGGTTCTTTATCCCCTGACTTTACAGATGGGATGCGTGACAATATATTGTAGATTATACGCACAGCCATCTCCAATTGACTACACAAAAATGTAATTCAAATGAAAAACCGAAGCATTAAGCACCAGGTTGTGCATAAACCATCAACCTTTTTATGGAATAGACCACAGTGATTATAAATACTAAAATAATTGCACATACAAAAATTTGAAGCCAAAGGTTTATTAGCAAAGATGACTTAAATGTCTAACAACAAACTATATAGATAGTTACTGTTCAATCACCGGGCCAGACTCCTTGCAATAGGATAAAAAAATAATAACAATGTGACAAAAGTTAATAACTTACAATTGTAATTTTTTTTAGGTAAGAGTTAGGGAGCAAGAGTTGTGAGTTTTAAAAACAAATGGCAGTATGTGCTAGGAAATAGGTTTTTGATGGTTATTTAGATTCAGATAGGTTAACAAGGATTAGAAATTTGTACAGTGAAAAGGAGGATAGAGAAATTCCACCTATTTGCAAGAGTTAGAGAGTAGGAGCTATGATAAAAATAAGCAGTTTTGTGAAGTTGTTATTGACAATTCAAAAGTAAATTGGAACTCATTGTTACACCCGAAATCTTGGGCTCATTAGGCATTTTGGTAAGAGTTAGCAAGAGTAAGCATAACTCTCAAGCGAACTCTTGTTTGCAAAAGCAGCCTTAGAATAATCAATTAGCATCTAAAGCATTCTCCCCCAGCACTAAGTTTGTTATTTTATATAGGTACAAAAAATTGCCTAGTCCAATCAGTTACTCTCATTGGTCAAACTCTCAGGAAGTAAATTACTTCCACCATCGAGAGGATAAATTCAAACTCCAAATACTTAGACCATTTTATTTGAAAGAGCAAGACCAGATTTTACAGCATCCCTCCAATATATATGTAAGTATACTTAAATGTGTGCTTAACATGGTGCCAGGCATTTGAAAGATCTATGGCCTTGAACCATTCTCACTTAACCATTTTTGAAAATAATGGGGGAACATCCCTGTCCATCAATCGTAATTGAAAACTTGGGAGCCTATTGGTCTTTGTTGCTTAGACCATACCATGAACACAATGTAGCCTGCTAGATTTAACCATTAGGCATTCACAAGAAACACAAGTACAGCAGGAAATTAAGTATATATAAAATTGGTGAATACAGATCGAATCCTCATATTTATTACTCAATATCAAACTAAGATTAGAATACTCTGAATTTAGTATCTTAACAAGTTTGGGTCAAAATCTATAAAATGCAAGATTCGTAATATTTTGCAAGAAAATAAATAACAATATATCATTCCACAAACAAAGAAATAATAGGAAAACATTGTAAATGGACGGGAATGCAGCATCAGCCACGACTGTGCCACTTGAGAAGAGAAGAGAACCATATGTTGGCCCAAGCTAAGGGGAAGTTAGTTGATTTACATAAAGAACCAGTGAAAATTCCATATTTTTTCCACTCAACTGTCAAACCTTCCCCTTCCCCCCCCACCCAAAGCCTCTGCCTTTGGTAAAGGCTGGATAACATCGCAGTAACAACCAGCAATCAGCACCAGCATTAGACGCTAATTCCTCCAAAGTTTTGTTTTCAGAGTCTAAAGTTGTATGTGTACGCATTCCATTTGGCATAGAAGTACAACAGCAGTAAGAGGATATCTAATAAAGGCTTGGGCTCTCATTTGTACACCAACTATGAGATTCTTCCAGTGAAATACCAGACTTATCAAATTCGAAGAGAAGTTATAAAAAATTGGGGTTTTAAAAAATAGGAAGCAAAGGGAAGCATAGAACAGTCTCTTAGTATCAGTTTATCTCTGAGGTGTTGACTCAACGGACAAATGCTCAGAAGCAATAGTCCACAGAAGCGGAAAGAAAGAAGAAGGCAAAAAACAGAGAGGAGAGAAAAGAAAGAAGAAAGGAAAGTGAAAACAAAAATTAAAAAACATAACAAATTTACTTTCCAGACAGCAGTCAGGAAGTCTAGAAGAAGCTGCAATCACACTAGCGGAAGCAGAAAAAAGACAGCAAGGATATCTTATTCCTTCTCCTTCCTTGGGCAATTTTCTGATGACTTACTCCTTAAGGTTACAACCCTAGATTCCATTTTTCCATTGGATTTAGGAAATCAATCGATTAGCTTGTTTGCTAATGGCATTTGTGACTACAATCCAAATCCAAATGATTATAATCCCAAAAGTAGCATAATCCTTTGGATTAAAAAAGGGAGGTCTTGACCTCTCTTTTCTAATCTAAAGGATTTCTCTTATCTAATAACTACTTCTTGACAAGAACTTAATTGCTTGCGATGAAGTTTTAACACACACCCAAACAAATTTTTGGATCATAATCTTAAAATTCTTTTCCAAAGAAACACATGTGCAATCCAAAAGACCATTATCTTAAATAACATCCAAAGGATTTTTATCCCAGTTATATGACAAGGCATTAGTTTGTTATTCCTTTTCTTTCTTTGTATCAAACTCAAGCATCCAATCAGATGAAAGAGTAAATTAAGGCTCAAAAACTCGTCAGGCTGATAAATAGTAGGAAATTTCAGTGTGCGTACTTAAAGTAAGGGAATCATCTGGGCAGCTGGGCCCTAAATCCACTAATATTATGGTAAGCAATCCAGCTACCTTAGCTTCTTAAATGGCTAGTTAATTGCTTTTTCTGCTCCTTTTTAGAGTGCAATTAAAACTTGAAACCCATGCTAGATTAACTGCAACAGATAACAAAGGCCAGCATACTCATTTATCAACTATAGATGGAGCTAAATTCAGAACTTGTGATGTCTTGTCAATATAAAGTAGCAATGTGGGTGACATTGACAGACATGTAGTATTACGATAGTAGCAACTAGCAGGAATTATAAATTTATCTAGCTGATATCTAAGTCAAGCGAAAGAAATTATCTTTTTTAGCAATTCTTAAGCTTACCTTGATTCAGACAGCTCTTCTTTATTATGCAAATCTGAACTTTTGGTCTCATTACTGGTCATATGTCTCAAGTTACAATCCTTAGCAATCTTATCCAAACTTGTATAAGTGAAATAACTGCAATCAGAGGACAAATAAAGAATATAAGAAAACAAACTACCTATGGGGTCAATAATTAATTAAGAGCAGAGATTACGAGTAGATAACTTTAGGCGCTATGGTGTTCTATTTCTTGCTACCGAGCACTTTTGAAATGTGACCAAGAGTAAATGACAATTACCAAGATTAAATTAAAAGGAAGACCAATTATTTTAGCTTAGCTACATATTGCCCTTTTTATTACTTATTTGAGCCATGTGGCACTACGGATATTTGGGTAGTATAAATGCCAGTATGACACGAATTATGGGAGACAAATATATGATTAAAATGTTCACACTTCACATATGGAATTTTCCGTACGAAGTCATTCACAAACCTGAATATTAACAGACAGGTTATATTTAACATATATGTAGTTTTAACTTTTAAGTATCTTTTCCTGCTCATGACTCTAATAAATAAATTTCTAAAGAAATGTTCATAGTTTTAGAGCAATAGGATCACTAAATCACTAAGTTAATGAAGTCAAAAATTTGAAGGTAGTCGGCTAGAAACTAGCTTTCAATATGGAACCTAATGTAAAGGAAAAGATCTCATTTTGTTATGTGCCGGATCTCTTTGGCAAATCACGAATCGATTCGTTTGTAACAGAAAGAAAATATGTTTTGTTTTTATTTGGACATCTTATTTGGGCTACTGGATTTATATTCTTAATTTCCTAGTATGGGCTACTGAATTTATGTTCTTTATTTCCTAGTATGGGTATTTGCAAGAACTAATTGAAATTTTAGCATGGACTCATGGACACATACCTTCAACTAATCTGATTGAAAAAGAATACATACCAAACATCTAGATACTTGAAATACTTTGTTCCAAGCAAGTCTAGCAAAGAATCAACAGAGGATGTACTATGTACCTGCATTTGATCAACTTTCATAAGCAATAAAACATAAAGAAGGATATGCATATTATTTCTCTCAAAAAAGGATATTCATATTAGTAGAAATTGAGATAAATGGAAATCAAGCACTGTAATCCAATCTGAAACATGAACAGCAAAAGGACTTGTAACTGAATCATCCCTACAAGAGAGTAAAAGGAACATAAAACTGGTATAAGGCTTTAACCAATTTTTTTGGTTAAGAAAATCATGAATCAAAGAGTTCCTTTCCTAATGGATATGAGCAACCCAAACTCTAGGTATTAATTATACATTAAGATACAATTTGGAAATGGTATGAGAATGGGTATTAAGGCATATGAAGTCGAAAAGTAGCCTCACCTGTCACGTATTAAAAAGCAACAAACTAACTTACACCTCTTATACTGGATGTCTCTCATGCTCTTTTCTTTGTAGCTTAAGTTATAACTCGGTTTCACTAGGAGGATGCTATATTTGCTCATAACCAAAATTTGCACATATCCTTATGTTAGATGGTTCCGATAAAGGACCTCATTAGGCCGAGGATATAACGGTAATAACCCATCTAATTTCTGCGTTTGGCAAGTAGAATGCCATTATCTTGCCTTGTACCATTTCCAAAAAGTAAATGATGTGGAAAAAGATATCTTTCTTTTTTCCTTCTTTTTTTTCATTACAATAATCAAACTTCTCATGAATTTCTCTCAACCACAATACAATTTATGCCAAAAAAAAACTTACAATACTATGAAGTAATCGATGGTAGATAGCGGATTGGAACTTCCCCTCCTTTCCCAGCTTCACAAAATCCATAATCGCATCCAACGCCACATCCTACAAGCCACAAGGGGAATTTTCCCACTAAATTCAACCCCAAAACCAAAAAGAAACCACCTTTCAAGAAGATTCTCACCTTAAGCGCCTCATCGAACCGTGAATCAACCGCAATCTCAATCAGAGAGCTCACGAACTCATCGAATCTTGCACGAAGCCACGCCTTGTAAACAGCCTCCGGATCCTTCTCCTTGCTCGGATCCGCCGAGGTTTTCGAGGGGATCTCCGGGACGAGGGGGACGAAGAAGGACTCGAGCGAGATTAGGGCTTCGAGAGAGAACTTGAGAGGCGAAGAGGGGGAGAGAACGGAAAGGAGAGTTGGGAGATTGTTGACGTGAGCTCTTGATGAGAGGAGCTGGTTGCCTAGGGTTTTGACGTCCTTTAGGGTTAAGGTTTCGTCGGTTTTGGCCATCCTCGACTTCTTCTTCTTCTTCTGTTTATCTTGGATTGTTGCCATAGATGAAGAGAGGCGGAGGAGGCGATGAGAGAAAGGGGCGGCTTGGATTGATTTCTCTGGGTTTTTGTAGGGCTTAAGGGATCTTACAGTTCGGGAATATCTACAGGAGCACACCATTTTTCCTGGGAGCCGGCTTTTCCCAGTTAGCATATAATTTTTTTTTTATTTTATTTTTTTATTTTTTGTTTTTTTAAGGAATAAATTTTCGTAGTGAGCATATAAATAATTTTCAAAATGCCCAACTCCTCTCTCGTTCTTATAAGATAGAAAAACCAATCAAATTCCTTCTCTTCCTCTCTCTTGAGCCCAGTGAGACTGACCCATTGTTGTCGCTGTCGCTCGCGACCTGCTTTTCACTGCAAGAGCACACTGAAAGGAGGACTTTTCACTGCAAGAGCACACTGAAAGGAGGAGAGGAAGTCTTAGATTTTTGAGAAAGAGATAAAAAATAAAATCCTAATTTTTTATGTTCATTTTAAATATTTGATTTAGGGAAAAATTAAAAAATAAGGTTTGATGAGGTTGGTTTAGTTAAGCCTGCGAATAAATTGAAAAAAAAATTATATTTTATTATAGTGAAATGAAAGGCTTAGTTGGGTAAAAAAAAGCTTAGATTGTATTGTTGCTATCGAGAAATGTTTGCCGAATTGTATAACAGTTTAAAACCATAATGACCAAACCTAATGTCCTTCCAGTATCATGTACCCAATTGCGAAACTCGTCTCAGTTTACAAAAATCTACAATTACAATATTTCAGTTAGACTTCTCAAGCAAATATAATACATTTAACATGCATAATTTTCTATGTCACCATACCTCATTTGTTGTAAATTCTAAACTGTAATCAATAGCTAACTCGTTTTGAATTTGGCAACAATATGTTGAAGTATCATCCTGTAACCCTCCAAAATACACAGAGTAATATTTAATAATTAGTCCAATACAAGATGAGAAAGATTTAAATAAGTAAAAGGGAAAAAAATCATCCGGGATATTGAACTCAAATAGTCATGTGACTGTCCGGAATACTATCACCAACTACACTCATTGGTCGGATTATTATCCTGTCTAGTGAGTTAACATCAATAGATTCTCTGTTCAGGATATTAATCCTGAACACAAATAACATTGTCCGCTGTACAAAACATGGATATACTCTTCATTGTCAAGAATCTTAAACCCGGACAGCTTAGAAATCCAAAACCGTTTTTCGATCTCACTTCTATGCTAATTAAATCTAAAACTTAAATTGAAAAACGTAGAAATTTGAAGAGGATGATGGATTAATACCTCCCTAAACTTTTGATTTTCGAATGGGACCAATGCTATGTTGGGTATCTCTATTTCTTTCGGCGTAGACCCAACAAAAAAATTACTCTTTTTTAGGATTTCTGATGAAAACAGAGATGATTGAAGCCAATTATAAATTTTAATTTCAGAGATAATTTACTAAAGAGGGAGTAAGTAAGCAAGAGGAATTGGGATTGGGTTAAAAAATCAAATTTTTTCCCCCCTTTCTTTGCAACTCACGCCGAAAAATAGTAGAAGGTAAAAAGGTTGAAAAAGATGGCACTTATGTCCTAAAACTTGAATTTGAATGGTAAAATTGTAAATAAAAGCAAAGTTTTAAGTGGGCTCGTGCTACTCTGGAAATTCCCTCTGTTAAGATTGGAGAGTTTTTAGTTAAGCCCCTGCAAATTTTATTTCTGGACAAATGGAGACAGATTATTGAAAGGGAATGCTTGTTTTGAGCCGGGAATTAGTTTTCAAACCTCTCAGGAATTATTACTCTAATAACTTTAACATTATTCGGAAACTAATTCTCGATGAGAGCACAAAACAGGTCAGAAAAGAAATGGCAAGTTTATATTTTTTTTATAATTTTAAGAGGTGGTGCTCACTAAGTCAAGCAATATGCTCATTTAGAATATCCCTATAAATGAGGACGATTTTCATCCTTTAAAGCTTTGAAGTCAAAACGCGATACAAAGAGGTTTGTGTTTTAGCCTTTTCGTGCCTTGAAACACGGATCGCAGATCTTTCTGACTAAGAATTCACGTTTTAGATTTTTGGCAATATACGAGGTTTCAATGACTCGCATTTGCTTGTATTTAGAGATGTTTTTCATTTTTAAACATTATTTTAAAAAATATGACCCTACGAGCTCTGCGTTTTAATTGTATAAGGATAGTTCTCAACATTAACCTTTATTTGGTTTGAAACGCAAATTGTCTTGTTGATCCGAGATTCTCTTGTGCTGAAATCGAACTTTGGTGCCCACATCTTTTATCTCTTAGCCATTAAGGCATTGAAATTGGAATGCGACTCAATGACGGTCGTGTTTTAGTCTTTTTTTTGCTTAAAATGCAGATCTTTCTCTCTAATTGATAATTCACACTTTAGCCATTTTAGACTTAAAATACAGATATCTCTTTAATTAAGGATCCACATTTTTATCATAATAGTGATATCTTTAAATATTCTCCTTTTTTGTGAGTTACTATCATTTTTCTTGGCAACAAGGCCTAATGAGGTGATTCTTCTATAGGTTTTATCGGGCATTAGACTGACATTTGTAACTATTTGATGCACTCAACAATTACTTTCCAAAAGTACTAAAAGTTGGTAATTGGTCGTAATAACTTTCTTCATTTACTCTCATCACAAGGCACACCCATACACATTCTTCATTTGTTAGTTACATCATCATGTTCCCAGTTTTCGATTCAAATGGACTTGAACTACTTATTCTCATTCCCACTTAATTTTTGAAAATACTTGGTCTTATTGATATTTAATCAAATTAGGAAGACGTGTTTTTTTCTTTATTTCTTTCTTTTATTTTTTTTATAGAAAAAAATAGGGGTATTTACTGGTTTGTCCCTCAAATCTTTATATATTATGATTTTGCCTCCCAAATCTTCATATTTAGGATTTTGCCCCTCAAATCTCATAAGTTACAACAATTTAGTCCCTCTCTCCAACACAATTAAATATTTGACCATTTTACCCCTCTTTTCCTCTTCTATTTTCCTCCTCTCTTCTTATTCTCTCTTCCTCCTCTCTTCTCATTTTCTTCATTATTTCTCCTCTCTTCTTTCAGTATTTAACTGTGTTAGGGAAGAGAGGAGAAGAGAGGAGGAAGAGAGGAGAAAGAAGAGAGGAGAAATAATGAAGAAAAGGAAAAGAGAGGAGGAAGAGAGAAAAAGAAGAGATGAGGAAGATAGAAGAGGAAAATAGGGGTAAAATGGTCAAATATTTAACTGTGTTAAAGAGAGGGACTAAATTGTTGTAACTTATGAGATTTGGGGGACAAAATCCTAAATATAAAGATTTGAAGGGCAAAATCATAATATATAAAGATAGATTTGAGGGACAAAACAGTAAATACCCAAAAAAATAATTAGAAAGACAAGCTCTGTCAAGAAAAGGATCTCCTTGTTCAGTTGAAACTTTGGAAGTCTTGTCCTCATTTTTCTGATTGCACTTTCATGTGACTGTTTTTAGGTCAGGTTAGTTTTTTTCCTTATTTTACATGTTGGATAATTTAGTATATATTATTCAAAAGATGTATACCAACAAAATTGCCAATAGGGTATCATGAGATGTTTATGGTTGTCCTTTTCCTCGTGCATCTCAAATAAAATTTCATAAGAAAATGATAAAGATAATGGCTTATTTTCAAAGTAAAATTATGATTATCACTCAATTAATAAGTCATGCATGAAAAATAAATTTTACAAACATTTGATGAAAATTATGAATATTATAGTTATTGGAGTTTATGAGACAGTGGATGAAATAAAAATTAACGGAAGAAAGACTGTGGATAAGCAATGGTAAAAAGAACACTACGATGAGATAAAGATTAAAAACTAACCACTTCATGGTCCATATATATATATATATATATATATATATATATATATATATATATATATATATATATAATGGGAAATTCATCGACGGTGAAGAGCATTCCTTCACGCCGCTTAGGTAGTGTAATAAAATTATTACACGTGGCGCCCCTCAAAAAATAGTTAAGAAAATTTGAGTGGCATCACGTGTAATAATTTTATTGGGACTGTCGTTGGGTCACCTAAGCGGCGGTCCACTAGCGATGAATTTTTCGTTTGCTCTTTCTCTCTCTATATATTCTACTCCCATATTGCCTAGATTGGTTTGGTTTCCTATCGTCAATGTCAACAACATTTTTTATTTGTATTCCACTAGGTAGTTTGTAAAGAAGATTACTAGGAGCGGCAAAAAAGAGCAGCACACTATGAGCCTCACAGTTTTGTTATTAGGTTTGTTCAAATCGTTCTTATTTGATTTGAATTGTTGTCTGATTGGCCTTACTTGATTTGAAGTTGATTAAATAGAATTTAAATTATTTATGAATGAATTTACCGTCTCTTTTAGCTAAACCTTCTACACATTCTATTAAGGGAAATTCTAAATACGCATCACATTTACCACATTTTACTGGTGAGCACCACATACTATATAGTAAAGTGATTTACAACATAGGGGAAAATGAAGCTCACCAGTAAAATATGGTGCGCATTTAGAATTTCCCTTCTATTAATTAGAAACAAACAACGGAATAATAACCATTTATATGTTGTCATTATTATAGCCTCCCTCTGCCTTCTGTGATCTTACTCTTACAATGCTTAAATCTCAAACTCTCAGTCCTTTTCAGTTTATGACACATACGCGAAAGTGAGAGTCATATAAGCTCAAGTGATTCTGTATTTGATGTATCAAGCCCCACAGATAAGAAGTATGATTTATGATCACCAACGAATAGTCCTCAGAAAATACAAATTAACTTTAATTCAATGTACATGATTAAACTACACCCACCAAAAATCACTCAGCCTACATTCTTTATCTTCCTGTAAAAAGACTCCAATGCTAAGAGAACACAATATCTTTTACAAACTACATGAATTGACGAACCTTCAAATGTTGAAAGCCCATACAGAAATCAGACATGATAGTCCAAAGCCCCTTTGAGTAGATGCAAGCCCTCCAATGAAATGCTTCTCCGAACTCGGGATTTGGGGATCTCAATGCGAGGGGGTGGATCAGGTGAGAAGCACGCAACCACCACGGTCAGGTTATCGCAAGTGTTTCGACTGAGGGCCTCCTGTACCAGCTCCCTCGAGCACCTTTCAGGGTCATTATGAGCCATGAGCTCTTTCCTCGCTATTGTCACTGCACACTGGCTGCTCATCACATCCCATAGACCATCACAGCCCATGATCAAGAATTCATCCTCTTCTGTGAGTATTGTCTCCTGGAGCTCGGGCTCAGCACTCAAGGGGCACAGAGAACCTTTTGGGCCCTTCATGTGCCAATCGCCAAGGGCCCTGGCTACAGAAAGCTGGCCATTCAGATATCCATCATAGATAATACCACCTAGCTTCTCAATTCGTAGCCTTTCACTGTTGCAGTTTGGTTTGTGATCTCTGGAAAGCTCAACAGCTCGGCCACGCTTGCCTAGCACAGCTCGGCAGTCACCTGCATTAGCAATGAGCATAGTCCTGAACAATGCAGGAAGTGAGGTTTCAGATTTGAGTCACTACAAACCACGATCAAGAAGTAACAGTAGAAACAAAAAATGCCAACAGAACTCAGAAAGGCTACTAAGATCCTAATTTGTCATTCTTGAGTGAATTTTGTTAGAATATAAAATATAGCGGAATAGCCCATATCCCAAATCACAACTTTAGAGTTTTTGAAACTTTAATATGGTATCAGAGCAATTCAGATTTAAATCCAACTGAACATGCATTTAGTATACTTGCTCAATTTCGTGTCATATGTTTATGATAACAGTTTTCACCTGCATAAAGCATTAAAGCCCCAAGGGCAAGGTGCTTGACAGGTGGCGGCTTGATAATATAACTTTCAGCCTCATCACAACTTCAAAATTTTGATACAGTGGAAGAGACTTTAATATTAAGAGGGAAAAAAAATTGCGTGTAAAATATGATCATAATCAGTTGTCATAATTACAAAGAGTCTATTGGTAACTTTCAATTTAAGTTAGCTACATTACCAATGACTGCAAATTCAGAAAAATCAACGGAAATATGAAACAAAGGGTATGGATGGGCAGATAACATTGACACCCTAAAGCAATAGAGAAGACATAAATATAATGGTCAAGTTCCTTTTATCGGCTCATATCCATTTACTGCATATAACAAGTATACAGCTCTTAGCCCACCAGGGTAATACATTATGAAGATAGTTATGAAGTGAACTCTTATTGATAACTATTGAATTAAATGGGCTCTAAATTATTTCCAAATAGAGTATCAAATTGGTCATTGAAACAGGCATTGAAGAACTTTGTCAAATACACCAATCTATTTTAGTAATCAATAATGAGATATGGCTTCAAATATATTTAATAATGTATCTTGAATTTTAGAGAGCATATTGATTCAGTAAGGGTATTATGTAGCCTGAAATTCACTTCCACCAGAAATTATAACTGTCGTACAATTTAAAGCACGAAAGAAATAAAAAATGGTAAAGACATATATATGTGAATCTAACCTTCCAAAAATAAGGGCAGTAAGTGCTGTAGTTCCCGAAGAGCGGTCAAGCGAGCGGGAATCAGCGAGTGCATGATCAGCTCTTGCAAATGCATTCTTTATGGCCTTATCCACACAAGTGGGAAACTGAGCATCATCGAGTATGAACTTGAGAATATTCTTCTGAACAAATGATGCTGCATCTTTACCACCATGGCCATCAAATACCTGCTCATATGAAATAATGCACCTTATGAAATGTTCAATCACAAGCAAAATCTACATATCCTGGCCTTTAACGAATCATCAAATACTGGACTATATACAAAATCATTAATATACTAATAGTGTGGATCTATTAAGACGCTGCAGAACAGATGATTTTCAAACTCTAACCGAGAGTAGAAACCTCATTAACAAGTATGGCACATAAAAAGAAGCAAATATTTCATCAAACTTTTTACAAGTTCCACAAGACCATAAAAGAGAGTTCCACATGACACAACTAACCCCATAAAAAGCTCCTGGTGATGGAAAACCTTCTGGTGCACCAAGATGCTCGAAGAGATTATCGATGCAAATGTGTTCATCTTCCATGTAAGATTTTGGCCCAATTTCGGACCAGCTTCCGGACCGGAACACAGGCAAAAACCCGGACTTCCCATCTAACGGAGATGCCAAGTCCGGAGATCCAAGATTCAATTCCTACAAATGAAATACACTCACATTGAATCTAAAACATATATCAACTGCATTCATGAACATATAAATGCATGGAACATACAAGTCCAGGGGGTTCAATGAATCGCACCGAGCTGGTGCAATGCCTTATGACGGAGAGGTGGCGAGGGGGCTTCCCAAGTTTCATCTGTTTCATGCCCTCCGGGGACTCCGGATCGTCACCATCCAGACGAGAACCATCTTTCTTCGCTGTGTACCTGCTCTCTAGCATTGTAAAAGGGGGCGAACAATTAACCTCAGCTGCCATCTTTCCCCTTCTCAAAATTAACAAAAATAACAACCCCCCAGCATCCCTAACTCTTCTATTTCAAATCTTCAAGCTAAAATTCCAACGAAGTTCTGACATTTCAGAGAAATCCCCAAAAATTCTTACTGATCCCAGGATCTAACCGCCTAATTCATCAACAATTTTATAGAACATTCTAATAAATTCACTAAAGGATCCAACTTTATTGGTAATTCTACATTACTAACGAATCTAAATGCAAATTCTGGAAGATCAGGTGACAATATTGAATTGATTTCTATAATTAACAAGGAAAACAAAACATAATGAAAGAAAATAGAAATGCATAGATTTAAAGGAACCGTAAAATTGGTAATTACCTTTTTTTTTCTTTTTAATTTAATTTACTTTCCGTTTTTTGTTTTGGAGTTTAATCTGAGAGGATGGGAAGATCGCCAAAAGGATCGGAACAAAGAAAAGCCACAGCTTTGGCCTGGGTAGTTCTAGAGAGGCACACCAATTTTCGTAGTGAGCCCAGTTTTCCTAGTGAGCCGGCTTCAAAAGAAAGGGTTTCTCTGATGAGCACACCAAAAAACTTCAATTTACCCTCACTTTCTTTCTCTCCCTCATTTCCTTTTGGCTGTGTTTGGATTTTGGGAAAATGAAGGAAAAGAAAAGAAAAGGAAAGGAAAAGAGAAAAGGAAAGAAAATGATATGAAAATTGGTTTTTTTTTTTTTTTTTTTATTTGATTAAAAAGAAAATGAAGAAGAAAATGTCAAGGAAATTTTAGAAGAAAACAGTTTTTTATATTTGGTTACTCAATAGAAAATTAAAAGGAAAATATAATTCTAATTAAACTATAGAAAATTTTAATATTAATTTACATATTATTGATATAATTTTTAATTTTTAAATAATTAAGCATATAATAACCAAATGGTCCAAACTTCACAAAAGTTAAAAATATCTTGGGATTAAAATTACAAGCAAATTTCTGCAAAAATTTCTCTCCCTTTTTCCTTTTTCTCTCAACTTTTCTTTTCTTTCCTTTCATTTTCTCTTGGATTTGAAGAAGAAAAGTAAAAAGAAAAAAAACCTAATACATTTTCTCTCACTTTCTTTCCCTTTTATTTTCTCTCTAATTTTCCCTCTAACCAAACAGTGATTTTTACATATCTGTCCCTTACATCTTTAAAAATTAGAACTTAGTCTTCTAAATCTTCATATTTATAATTTAGTCCCCAAATCCTTTAAGTTACCACAATTTAGTCCTTCAGCCATATTTTTGGTCCGAAATTCCCGTTATACTTCTGAGTTACTCATCTCTTTTTTATTCATCTTCTCTTCATCTTCTTACTGAATTCCCCTCTTCATTCTTCTTTTCTCTCTTCCCTCCCAATTAATCTCTAAAGTGAAGTAACTCAGGAAATCCAATTAATCTCTAAAGTAAAGTAACTAAGATAAACACAATAATAAGAGAGAATAGAGAGAGAGAAAAGAAGCATGGAGAGGGAAACCCAATAAATAGAGGAAGAGATGATGAATAAAAAAGAGAGGACTAAAATGAAGTAACTCAGAAATATAACGGGAATTTCGGGCCAAAAATATGGCTAAAGAACTAAATTGTGGTAATTTAAAGAATTTGGGGACTAAATTATAAATATGAAGATTTGGGAGACTAAATTCTAATTTTTAAAGATTTAAGGGACAGATATGTAATAAACCCTTCCCTTTTTTATCTCCCCACTTTCCTTCTTCTCTCTCACCTCTCCAATCTAGGGCCAGCCAAAAAACCCACTCCTCCCTTTCTTCCCTCTCCCACCTCTTCTAATCATTTCTCTTCCTCTTTCTCTTCCCTAAATCCAAGTGAACCCAACTTCTCTTCTCTTCCAGTTGCCCGTCGTCGCCGATGATCCAGCTGACAAGGCCATGTTGTTCGGACTGTGAGTCCGTACAGCATGACCGGGTAGACTGGCTTTGTTCGGACTGTCAGTCCGGACAACACGGGTTTTTTGACCGGACAAATGCGAACTCAAAATCCAAATAAAAAATCCTAACAACATTCTATCAAATTTAAATCAAAATTCTAAGTTATATTTGGAATAATCTATACAGGAATGATAGAATCATACCTGAAGAGGATTTTGATCGTCGAATGGAGAATGGAACCAATGACATGTTTATATTCTCTATTTCGTATGCTTCGACACAACTCAAAAATTCCTCTTTTGTAAAACTTCTAATGAAATAATATAAAAAAATGAAGCAATGATTCGACTTTAAAATAACAAATGATCTACTAAGATCAAGTCAAATGAAATGGATTTTAATTTTAAAACAAATACTCACTCACCTGTCGCGCGGGAGAACGAGAAGGAACGTGAGGTTGAAGGAGAGGGCAAAAACATCTAATTTTTTTAGTGTCAAACTAGAAGTTTTAAGGGGAAATTCTATTTGCGCGCGGTATTTTACTCTTGGCACCCTGATACTCTTTACACTAAATTCTTATTTTGAAATACTATCATTTTACTCTTTGTACCCAATTTTTTTTCCAAAAATACCCATTCTCCTTTTCTCTAACCGCTCACCCGTCCGATCCCATTTTTATCCTTTTTTTGAGTTGGATATTTTGGTCGGAAATTAATACCCGACTAAGAAACATGCTGGTCGGGTATTAATACCCAACCAGCAAGCGAAGTCTCCCTCATAAAAAAAACTAATTAACAATAAGTTTCAAACAAATATGCATAAAATCTAAAAAAAAAAATTAAATCGTATCTTAGATTTATTCTCTGACACCAATTGCACATTGGAATTTTTTATTTGCATAAGAAAACTCAAACTCAAATTCCAAATCCAAATTTCACTTGTCACGGTGAAATCAAAAAATTTAAAATTCTTCTAATTTTTTCAGGAAAGCTAATGTAAAAAAATTTTTAGGGATCAAGAAATCAAATTGATAATTTTATAGGAGATGTATTTTTATTAAATACCAAAAAAAATTATTTAGAGTTTTAGAGAGAAAATAGAGAAGTAAAACGATGAGTCGTAGTTCTAAATTTTAAGAAGTTTTAGTTTGGATTTTATAAAAATAATTTAGTAAAAAAAATAATAGCAAAATTATAATTATTTATAAGTTTCAAAACCGTGCGTCAAGAGTAAAATGCCGGTGCAAATAGAATTTCCCAGTTTTAAAGTGGGCTTACTAACAAAAATAAAACTCCCTTTTGGCCTACAGGCTTTTATACAGGCCCTTTGGTTGACCGGTGGTAGCAGGTCGACCGGTGGCCTCAAATGTCATCAGAGCGGTGGGGCCATGTGGATGACGTGGCGATTTGCAAGTGGGTTTTAATAGATTCACTTCGGTTTGGGATCGTGTTTCTCGGATTTGTGCGGCTGGAGGATTTTGGCCGTTGGATTGGGATGCCCCTAGGTTTGGACGGTTGAGATCTTCTAGGCTTTTATATCCTGGGCTTGGCTTTGGGGGCGTTAAAATTGACGGTTAATTATTGGTGTGTGCACGTTTCAAAAGATGATTGATTGGAAGGGAGTTTGGTGTTCTCTGTTTCTTTTTTTTTTCTTTTTTGAAGAGGATTGCGGAGCAGAGAGGCTTATTGAAATTCTCATTGAGATTCTAAGATTGGAGGCTTAGCTTATTTTTTTTTTGGGAAAAGATTGGGAATCTAATTTCATGGACTATCAAAAGAGTGGAGCCTCTGTTAAAAATAGAATTTGAATACTTTTTTCAGCATAAGACATAGAGATATTTTTCACACAAAATGGATAGAACTATTATTAACGCATCTTAACTGTTCATTAAAGTAGTGACCGATTAAAATATAATCTAAACTAATATCATAATAATTTACTAATATGTACTTGATGCTAGAAAACTTAATCATTTATAAATTTAGTGAATGGTTGAAATTGCACAGAGGACAATTCTCATCATCTTGTACAAAGAATGAAGACCGGACCCCTACTTAAAAATATGTGCTATGGGCACCAAAACTAAGTATGTTTACAATTTATAGAACAGAAAACAGCAATAATAAAAACAAGAAGTCTTGCTAGAGTGAGTCCTGCTATCTGGAGTTGTGGATCATACCTCACTCCAAAAAAGAAATGAAGACTTTTTCCTTAAAAAAACCATGCATAAAGTACAGATAATATAATAGTTATATTATACTCTGAAGTCCACCGAGTCAAAATCTGCAAAGCAGTCGTATGAGATTTTCTCATGCCCCCAGCATTGGGAGATGGCTACAATTGATCCGCTATCTTTAACAGATCGACAATCACATACAAGGAAAGATGACAGATGCATTTGACGTCACTTGAGAAAACTATAAAACCAATTTCGACATTGCCACAAAGGAATGCAGAATTTCTCACTTCATGCAACTGGAAGCATAGATTACGGCCGCCTCATACATGAATTAAAATAGGCAAGTGTTCCATAAAAATAGACACACTAGTCTGAGCAAGTACGGGACATAAATATCATGGTTGATTAAAAAGGAGCATCACAAATATGAACAGATAGCAAAAAAGACATCGGTCCAAAGTAGCCATTTTCCGTGTGAATGCATAGTTGAAAGTACAGTAAATTACATAATTTACATATTTACACTAGGCACAGCCATTGAATCTTACAACAGTGGTATAAGTTGATGATATTTGCAAAATTACACCAAACTTCTCTAAGAAAATTTGTTTCTGAACCAGTCCTCATCACTGCAGTACGCACATACTACTTTGTAGACTTCGATCAGCAGCTTTGGGAATCGACTTGAGAAATACCTATCAAATCCTTCAGGCACTGGCCCCAGGTTTTTCTGTCAAGATAGGAAGAGAACTTGGAGCATGAATTGAATTAAAGCATCAATGCAAGAACAATAAGCATAATGGTGACTTGCACAATTCCTATGACCTCTCTTGCAGGCAAGGTTAGTCTGTTGCCATGCACAACCACATAAAATCAATCTATTCTGTCATAACCAAATGTACCAAGTGGTCACAAGGAACAATAAGAAATAACCTATTATAGTAAAAACTGGATACATCCATCCATTTCATTCTAGTTCCAAACAGTTGAACCAGATGAATAGAGGACAGGGCTTTAGTATTTTCGTGGTTATCCTCGAGAACAGAATTGACACTATGGAAGAATGGTGCAAGTATAAGCCTCTCATTCTATAAAACTCCCAAAAGGCAGTGAAGTCAAAAATAGCCTGCTCTTAGCTTCCCTCATATTTCCTCTCTAACCAGGCTCATAAGAAAGTTAGAGCCCCTTTTTAGTTTAAATTGTTGGGAGCAAAATAGCAAATCTTGACATATGTCACCTATTATGAATTGAAAAAGTGTCCCAAACGTTCTAAAGAGCAATTCAGAGAGAAGAATATTGACAGATGTCACCTATTATGAATTGAAAAAGTGTCCCACCTATTATGTTCAACAGGGATTGCTGATATATTTGTATGCAACAAGAATTTCTGATAATTACCACTATATAACTAGTATAGCTTCTAAACTTCGCAACCAGATTTTTTTTTTGGGATAGATATGCCTTCCAAACTATCATTTTCAACCTTGGATTAAAGGTGACCAAACTTGGGGGTCTTGTCCATATGTGATTCTCAGTTTGATAAATGACAAACTTTACTTGTAGTATGACATGTGTGGTGGAGTATGTGCAATTTAGATAGATATATAAGCGAATCAAACAAATCAAAAATTGATACGGCTAACACAACCGATGCAGCTGATTTGACAGTGATATAGCTGGAATCTTATGATGGTGATAACTACAAAGTTGTAGTGCTTGGAAGGACCTTCAAAATAATAGTAAGTTCAGCTGAAACGGACTTCATATGGAGAAGTTATGGCCGTATCAATAAAGAGAAGAACGACTAGAAATCAGGAGCTTGGCAAAGCCTAAACCCACTAATGGCTCCACCGGTGAGCCACCTACGGCCCCATCAATGACTCCATAAACTAAGTTAGCCAAAGCAACCACCGGAAGAGTCACCGATGGCAAACATCACTAAGACGCACCTAAGCCAAGTTACTTGAAAAGCCATTGATGCCCCCACCAGTAGCCCCACAGATGGCCCTGGTAACAGCTGTAGGTTCTAGTCGATTTTATGGATTGGATTAGGATTCTACTCAGATTTATTTCTAGACGATCCAAATCTTATAAGGACCCTCTGAGATTAAAGGCTATAATTTATTACTACAAAATCAAAGAATGTATTTATTTGGAGAAAGAAATCAAATCTATAAAAAAGGGCTTTTCAGAAAAAGAAAAAGAACTGTCGGAAAATTTTAGAGAGTTTTGAAAAAGATGAGATATTTGGTAATTTCAGCGAGCTTCTTCATTATCCCAACACTCTGAAAGGCATACTTCAACATAGATTGGGTATTTTGAGGAGTGTTATTACAGTTAGTGCTCATCTTCGCCGTCTTCATTGAGTAACAATCTTATCCTTCGACAATATCTATTATGGCTGTAAGAATTTTTCAACTTGTGCTTTAATTGATATTTAGTGTTTAGTCCTAAAACTTACTCTTTACAATCCTTGTGACTGGTTTACAGTCCGCTCAAGTCGAGGTAAATTGAGGTATAACATTCGTGTGTTATTGGGCGTATATGGCATATTCAAGTCGGATAAATTGAGGAACACTAGTGAGCCTCTAGGGTTACACTCTGTATAGAAATAACTTGTAATTGACGACTAGTTTAGTAGACTAGAGTTTCATCATAACTACTTACTAGATCGGACTTGTGATCTACAATTTCCTTCACTATTAGTGGAAGCTCCTCTGTTAAGAAAAAGAGAGGACATAGCGTTATCCTGAACTACTATAAAATCTTGGTGTGTTCTGTTTGTATTTGATATATGTGGTTGTTTATCTTTGTAATAACCCTTCATTTTTTTTAAGGCATAAATAATTCCATTAAAAAAATAAATATGACCTTTCACATTTTTAGCCTCCCAAACCTTACATCTCTTATAACTCTCAAACTTTTCATATTCTCTAACTCCTAACTCATTCATTTGTCTAACTCTCATCCTTTAATCTTCTCAAAAAATTATCCACATTAAACCTCCAATTTAATTCTCTTAACTCTCCAAATTCTTTATTTCCTCAAACTCTTTAAATTCTATAACTTCCTAAACCATTCATATTCTATAACTCCTAAATCCAACACTATATAAACCAACCTTTCTTCTCAATTCAATCTTACACTTATTCTCTAAAATTTCTCTTTCCCTCTTACTTTGTTGGAACATCTCGTCAAACCATTGCCGTTGGCCTCACCGAAACTGCCACCCCTAGCCGGAGCTTTGCCAGGGAACCCTATCTTCTTTTTTTCTCTTCCATCTCTATTATTTGAGATTGGTAAAACTGTATTCTTAAATTCCTATTACATTTATCTTATTGGATTCTAGAATTAGTTCACCTACTACTCAATAATCCTAATAACTTAAAAAAAACATCTATTATCTTATAAACTCAATAAAATCGATTTAGACCCATTTCTCAAATTCAGACCCGTTAATACTAAAATCAATTTTGAATGTGCTATAAATATTAGAAAAATCCATAAAAATAATCTAAATTCATATTAATTTGTTTTTAATATTCTTAGAATATTTATAATGTGTAGATTGCTCCATTGAATGACATCGGAAAACAAAATTCAGATAAGTTCATTTTCGGATTCACTAATCATATTATTTTATATACATGTTGTTTCAATCATATTATTTATTTTGTGTAAATTAATTTGTTATTTTGTAGGAATTTATCAATTACTTATTATGTTTCTTGTTATAAAAAATATATTATAAATTGTCATTAAATTTAAATTACATAGTATACTTAGATTTTAGAATAACCATACAATATTTGATAAATCACATAAAAGTCATAATCACGGAAAAATACTGTTTGTGATATCATTTTGTATCGGTGTTTAGAAAAGTTGTTTTGTATACACGAAAAACCTCTCTGTATCTATATACATGTCTGGCCGATATCTCTATGACGTCTCAAATCAGTAAACCCTTAATATAACTAATTGTGATTTATTGAATAAAATATAAACTAAACAGACTCTATAAATCATATTGTTAACAAATTAATAAAATCCGATTGAAATATTATACCTTATATGATCCATATATAAGTTATGAAAATCAGAATTTAGACCTATATGGACATACTTAAATGACACTAGGTTAGAATAGAAACTGAATAATGGAAATATACTTTATTTCGACTGTAAACTTGTTAAGTTGTATAACTAAATATTTCGCACACCCTGGGTGCGTGATGATTTGCTGAATCATACCTTACTATTATTCTTATTTGCCGACAAGTCCGACTCAGCACTGGACAATCCATGTGACCATTTTTTGGGTCTGTACAGGAAACAATCGAAGCAATGATATCTCATCACTTAACTTTTCCAATTACAGAACATCCTAGATAAAAGTACCCATGTTATAAAATTGACTTCACTATATGACATTAGAATAAGCCATATCAATTGACATCATTATACCAGACATCTTGTTACATATTAATTTAATATTTTCTAAGACTTGTGTTATTATCATGTTTAAACATAACTGTTATATTATACATTCTTTTTGCATATTTTGTTTTGGTCGCAATCTGACGACCGGGATGTGCATATCCAGAATTACCGATGAACACACAAAACTGATGCAACATCTGATGTACTTTGAAAATCAGGTTGAAACTCAATAACGGATTAGAGATTCCCTGTTTTTTTTTTTGTTTAGTTTTATTGTATTTTGTTTCAACTGTATTTAAACTTCATTCCAATTAGTGAAAAGTCAAACTTTTGTTGAATTTTTCTATCGTAATCACTGATATTATTGTGACAAATTTATTGAGGCTTTAGCATATTCAAACCGAATATGTTGTCGGCAATGTTGAAAATAACACGTTATGAAACACGTTATATTGTGTTACGTAACCTAACGGAACTTCAGCGCTACGTAACAACTGGAAATAACTCAGTGCACCATAACAGTATGTTTTTAATGTTATTTTACATTATATTACATAACGTTACGTTAAATTACGTTATGTTACGTTATTTACAATTATTTTTTAAAGTAATTTCTATATTGTTCTTAATTATTATTTTGATTATTAACGAATTTTTGTAATTTTCTAACTTGATTAGTTGTTGGCTTGTTTGATTGCTTGTAGAATTACTAACTTATTAATTTGCAATTGTTTTTTTATTCGCTTATTGTAACTCCTTTCCAATTGTTGAAATATCTTACTTAATTATATTGAATTTTTAACTGAACTGAAATCGATAATTACAAATAAGATAAATTGAATATTACAAAATATAAATTACGGCAATAATAATAACTGAAATTGAAATAAAAATTAAAATCTTGTTTCTTGTTTAAATAATAACCGAAATTACGGGTTCAGACTTAATATAATTTATGAAGATAAATATAAAAATTATTGTAAAACTTAATATAAAATTAGAATAGATTTTGTATTACAAAATAATTTTATATTCTTTTTTAGATATTTTAAATTTATTTTTCAATTTATAAAAATTATTTTATATAGTTTTATATTTATGTTTAATTAAATAAATAGAAAATTTGCATAACCTACGTTATGCATTACGCTATATGCTACATAATCTAACAGAGACAAAACGTTACGTTACCGTTATCGTTATTTTAAACATTGGTTGTCGGTACCTGTTACACATACTTGTATACCGTATATCGGGAGCGCGGCATGACAATCTTATTCTGCTACATAATAACTTTGATATTTTTATAACTAAATTAAAATCTGGTTACAACTCTATTCACCTCTCCCCCCTTCTAGCGGCTTACATCTATACTCTGAACGATCCCAACAACCAACATTTCAGTGACCATTACCTCAAAAACATTGCATTGATCAAGTTATAATAATTATCCAACTTTTTGCTTATCAGATCATTTTTTTTAAAATATTTATTTAGAAAAAACCTTAGCCTGATTAATTACACCAGTTAAATTCCCCGATCGGCATTGGTGGGAATCGAATCTGGAAGCCTTGCTCTTGCAAGCAAGGGATGTTAACCCGCTTTCACTTAATCAGACAGTTCGCTAAATATCAGAAGCTCTATGTCAAAAAGTTTCCAAATGGAATTGATCGAATTTTACTTGCTCTCAACCTAAAACTAAAGCCCTTATAAGCGGGTGAAAGGTCTGCACGCCAAGGAAGCTACATTAACCATTGGCTTGCCTAGGGAGACAAGCCAGTCAGTGTTCAGGCTTTAGAAAAGCCTACTCCAGTGATGATGCTCATGCAACCAGAAATCATCCTCTTACTCACTCTTAAAAAAAAAAAAAAATCTTGACTGATTGTGAACACAGGCTGTTGGGCACAGCAACAGTCCAAATCCAGACATGAGGACACGATAATATATGTATGTTTCATTTAATTTTTTGTAAATTTGATTTGAATAGTTATGTATGAAGTTTGATATTCACATATGAAAAAACACAATTATAGTAAAATTATCTTTAAACCAATTTGGTTTTGTCAAGAAGGCCATAGCATACTCCATCGCCAAAAGGAAAATTTAAGATAAGTAGCAAATTACTTATTTGTAAGTGTCAAACACGGACATCGGGCAGGGACTGTCAGACACGCCAATTTATTTTGGATAATTTTCCTAAATGTCATTGGTAATAGTCAAATATACACTTCTCTTAGGTAAAATGTAAGCCAGGGACAAATCTAAAGCAAATACATGTGAAGTAGTGAAGGAACAAAATGCAGTCCATATTTCAATCCATGTTCTTGAGCAAGTCAGCTAAGATGTACTAAGCACCAACTCCTACATTTGGTTGGGAATTGGGATGCAATTGAAATCCTAAAAATATGGCGGGAAAAATATTACCACTCCAGTGTTAATATTGATACCCCTAAATGGATATACCATGCACATGGACCCTTTTTTATCTGGATTCTAGTTCTCCACTTTTTGTTGGAAATTGTTACCTCAATTCCATGTGGAATTGGAACATTGGAAACCTCAATTCCAGCAAAGAATCTAATTTCTCACTTTTCACAGATACACCACTAACTTAGTCAGCAATATATCTGATTTGCTTGGGAGACTCTCTGATCATCTTATTAGGGGAAAAATTATTGAATCCACTTTTTGTTAGAAATTGTTACCTCAATTCCATGTGGAATTGGAAACCTCAATTCCAGCAAAGAATCTAATTTCTCACTTTTCGCAGATACACCACCAACTTAGTCATCAATATATCTGATTTGCTTGGGAGACTCTCCAATCTTCTTATTAGGGGAAAAATTATTTTGCTTTCACCAAGAAATGGATTAACATATAGAGATGCAAGAATAAATAATAGAACTATCGCAAGTCAAGGCAAACCTTGAGTTCATCTGACAGTTCGCTGAAATGATTTAGCTTGTTTCTTATAACACGTAGAAGATCACGTGTGCATTCAAACTTATACTTTCTATAACGGTTCAGGTCTGTAATGAGTGCAGCATCCAGCTTTTCACCCCATTTTCCACCAAACACCACTGGCGCAACATTTTCTAATGCTTTCGGGAGGTCAGATTCACTTTCTCTATCTTCTAATTCTACACGGTCACTAGTCTCTCGAAGAAATGATAGTCGCATCTCAGAATTCCAGAAGAAAGGGTGATTCAGTACTTTTACTGCAGTCGGCCTGGTGTAATAAAGAGAAAACCAATAACCATCAAAACTGAGAAGAAAGGTCCAAATAAAGCACATATATGACTGTATCAAATCCCAAACAATTACAAAATTAAATGATTTACTTGCCTCAAGTCTGGATCAGGGTCTAATAACTTTGAAAGAATATCCACAGCTTCAGATATATGGTTTACCAAGAATAGGTCACTTTCGTTTTTCACGATGTTAGAGTCCCTTTCAAAATGATTGCCAAATGGATGTCCTCCTTTTGTAATACAAAAGAAAAGAACACATCCTAAACTGAATAAATCTACTGCACGTGTCTGGCGTCCATGAAGTAGTTGTTCTGGAGCTTGCCACCCAGCGCTACCGCATCCTACAGTATATAATTACAAGTAATTGGTTAATACTTTAGGAGTTTTCTTTTTTTTTTCCTGTAATATGAATCAACTGTTTGTGAGCATCAAAATTGAGACTAAGTTTTTAGAAGGGCTCACCAGTTGCATGGTGGCCTATGGAAGACATATCCTCAAGAAGACGTTTACTAATACCCATATCAGAAAGTTTCGCACTTAAAGACTTTCCAGTGCTTATCAAGACATTTTGCGGCTTCATATCCCGATGAATAATTCCAAGTTCATGCAAATGTGCAAGACCAGCTACTACATCCCTGCATCAAAGCAATAACACACATGAGAACAATCTTATCATATCCATTCCACTTTAGAAACCAAAAGTGCAGAAATAGAAACATGAACCCAGAAAAAAAAAATGAAGAGTGAATGCAAACAAACAAAACAATCCCTACAAGAGAGAGGAAGCATGATGCTTTTTTAGTCAGCAGGCATGGGGTCAGGCTCAGGCTCCGCTAACATAAGGATAGTAGTGAATAATGACATCGTACTGGACTTGCAGCGTTTTCAAAGGCAGGCTTGGCTCTGTTAACATAAGCATAGTACTGAATATTTAGCACAATGTCATAGATGTCTTGCATGAGACTAGCAGAAAGGAGCACTAAATGATGGTCAGCAATTGATAAAAACATTAGTTTGTTTTGAATAGGAATGTGAGTGAAAGAGGAGGTGATAGCACAGCCCGTAGTAAAATAAACCATATCGCCCAGGCCATCAACCTGAGGCTGCATATGGTAGCGGCACCTAATGAAGAGGGGAGAATCACATCCAGTAAAAAGGTATGGCAGATGTAACATGTTAGATTAGAATACTATTTTGTATTTGGGTTTAGTTTGAGTTTAGTACCACATCACCTATTGAGTGGTTTATGTGGAGTTGAGAGCTCTATAATATATGTAATTCTCTTACTTATGAATATTGAGATTGAGTTTTGATTCTCAATACTTTCTGATATGGTATCAGAGCAGATTTGAGAAATAAATCTCAACCGTACGATTCAATTACCTATCAATCTCAATCATCCACTAAAAAAAAAAAAACCTACCTTACCTATGACGGCTTCCTTCAAACAAACCCCTAACAGCAGAGGCGCGACATCAGCAAAGCAACAACAAAGGCACGGCATCAGCAAAGCAGCGTAGCCAGCAGAGCAGCAACAGCGTAGCACCAGCAGCGCAGAGATTTGCCTTGGACAGTCAGCAAATCTATTTGCCCTGAACAATCAACAAATCTATTTGCCCGAATTTTCTTTGCTCAAAAATCGCAACAGGTCTATTGCTACTATTACTCAAACCACTTCACTATATTTTGTGTTTTCCATCTTTTATATGGCATCAATAATTTCAGGTGATTTATCTACTACTAGTACTACAATTATTACTATGATTGAGAATTTATATCCAAAAAATCTTACTGCTACTACTGTTAAGTTGAATGGCAATAATTATCTGTTATGGACTCAGTCGTTCAGACTATTTGTCGGTGCTCAAAGAAAAAATTACGTATTTACTGGATGATCCACCAGATGCACACAATCCTCTATATTCTGATTGGCTTGTTAATAACTGTTGTGTGATTACATAGCTCTTTAATAGTATGAAAGAAAAGTAAGTTCTGGTGTTATGTTCTTGAAAACTGCAAAAGAGATTTGTGACACCCTTAAAAAAGTATATGGTAATGAGAAAAATATATCACGAGTTTTTGAACTGTATGAGCGCTTGTTTATTCTCAAACAAGACAAATGTCTGTATCTGAGTACTACTCCACTCTCCGACGCATATTGGATAAGCTTGAGGTTCACCAGCTACTGATTACAGATCTCAAGACCTTAAGACAATATCATCAGGATCTAACTGTTGCAAAATTTCTCTCCGGATTGGACTCCTCTTTATTGACCCAGGTGAGGAGTCAAATTCTTACTGGTGATAGTGTTCCATCTTTAACAGCGATATATTCTCGAGTTCTTCGTGTTTCTACTGGTTTTACTATATCAGCATCTCAAACCCTTACCTCCAATGACTATTCTGTCATATTTTCTGGTCGGGAACGAGGCCGTGGCCGTGGTCGCGGTCGTGATTCAGGAGGAGGTCATGCTCGTGGTGACAATGGTGATCGAAACTCCGGTGGTGGACGAGAATTCCGTGAATGTGATTACTACGGTAAGAAAAATCACATAGCTGCATACTGTTGGAAGAAATATGGAAAATCAGAATGAGCACAAACTACTACTACTATACTTTTAACAAAAGATACTGTATCGACAATGAATTCTGCTAGCATTTCGGCATTTTCAATGATGGTTCAGATTCCACAAAGTGAACTTGACAGACTTCTCCGTTTTCAATCCACCGTGGCCAGTCTGCATGCTACTCATGCATTCTTGTAAGGTACTGATACTAACATTACTTCCTCTAACCAACCATGAGTTATAAACTCTGGAACTTCCTCCCATATGACAGCTATTAGAAATAAGTTTCTCTCTACATTTTTCATATATATACCCCCTATCTATATTGTTGATAGCTCCTCTTATTTAGTTATCGGTGATGGAAAAGTTCACGCTACCAATTCATTAACCCTAGATAACGTTATTTCCAATTTTTCTTTTAGTTTATTGTCTATTAGTCAAATCATCAAAACTAACAATTATTCTATAACATTATTTCCTACTTACTGTGTTTTACAGGACCTCCAGACTGGAATAAAGATTGGTACGGGGCATCAGCAAAGGGGGATGTACTATCTTAATGAGACATCACCTACAGAGTTTGTTACTTCCTCTTATTTCTTTTACAGTGGCATCAACATCTTAGACATCCTTCTCTCCAAAGTCTTCGTCTAGTTTTACCCAGTACGGCTGACATATCTACTTTATATTGTGAGTCTTGTGAACTGGGTAAACATCATCGCTTCTCATATCAAAGTCGAGTCAATCCACGTAGTAGATTTCCATTTGAGTTAGTTCATTCTGATATTTGGGCTCCATGTCGTTTTCTCTTGTTTAAGCGCTTTAGGTATTTTCTTATATTTGTGGATGATTTCTCTCACATGACATGGATGTATTTGCTAAGCGAAAGATCTGTTATCCCTAGTATAATTGAACTATTTTATAAAGAAATAAAAAAATAAATTTTCTACATCTATTTGTATTTTGCATACTGATAATGCTATGAAGTATATGAAAACTGATATTTCCTTATTTTGTAGTAATAATGGAATTATTCATCAAACTTATTGTTCTCATACATTCCAGCAAAACGGTGTTACTGAAAGAAATCACAGACATATTCTTGATGTTGCTCGGGTATTAATAATTCACATGCATATTCCCAGATATATATGGTCTGATGTTGTTGTGTACTTGTCATTTAATAAATAGGATGTCATCTTGCATGGTAAAATCCCTTTTTCTTGTCTTTATCCTGATACACACATGTTTCCTTTTATACTCCGAGTATTTGGTTGTACATGTTATGTTCAAAATTTATCTCCTAGTTTGGACAAGCTATCTTCACGTGCTATCAAGTGTGTATTTACTGAATACTCTAGGATACAAAAAAGATATAGATGTTATGATCCAATATCTAGAAAGTATTTTATCTCTACTGATATTACTTTTTTTTTTAGTATGTTCCCTACTTTACTTCCACATTAAAATGCTAGTTAGATACTTATCTTCCTTTACCCCTACCTGTCTCTACTAATAAGGTGGGACAAGTATCGGTACCTCATAAAAGGAATGAATAGGCGACTTATAAGAAACCACTATTGGTATTTTCTCGTCGTCAGAAAGTGCCTCCTCCCAATTCACTACCTGTTGCTTCGCTATCTCCAGCTGCAGGTCCCCAACAACCATAACATTCTTCTGATTTTGTTTTTAATCTTTCCATTACTCTTCGGAAGGGTAAGCGCTCTACTACTACTCATCCTATTTCTCAATTTGTTTTCTATAATCACCTTCACCCAATGTTCCGTCAGTTTGCCCTTTCTCTTTCTTCAGTCTCTATACCCAAGTCATTTCAGGAAACAGTGTTAGTCTCTACCTGGCAGTTGGCCATGAATGAGGAGATCCAAACCCTTATCTCTCATGGAACCTGGGATTTGATTTCGTCTCCGCCTCATGCCTGTATTGTTGGTTATCGCTAGGTTTACTCTGTCAAATATAAGCCGGACGGCTCTATTGATCGCTATAAAACCCGTCTTGTTGTGAAAAGCTTTTCCCAAACTTATAGTATTGATTACTTTGAGACTTTCTCTCCTGTAGTACATCTGAACTCTATTCGCATTCTCTTCTCTCTTGTTATGAATCTTGACTGGCCATTATTCCAATTGAATATTAAAAATACTTTCTTATATGGTGATCTGCAAGGTGTATATGGAACAACATCCAGGATATACTATTCAGGGGAAGAATGTAGTCTGCAAACTCAAAAAAACAATAGTTCTCGAGCCTAGTTTGAGAAATTTTTCACTGTAATTGCTGGTATTGGATTTCGGCATTACCACTTCGATCATTTTGTTTTTGTCCGGCATACTCATTTTGGTATTGTCCTTCTTGTTGTGTATGTAGATGATATTCTACTAACTGGGAGTGATACAACAGATCTGACTGAGATAAAGAATTATCTCAAGTAATATTTTATAACTAAAGACATGGGAAAGCCGACATATTTTTTTGGAATTGAGATAACTTATCATAAACATGAGTTATTTCTCTCTCAAAAAAATTATGCGCTAGATCTCTTGGAAGAGACCGGTCGCCTTGGGTGTAAACCTACTAATACTCTAATGGAGTAAGATTTAGACCTGTAGAGTGAAAATAATGCTTTGTATGAGAATGTCAAGCAGTATAGAAGAATGGTTGGCAAGCATATCTACTATCTGACAGTCACTAGACCTAACATTTCTTTTGTTGTAAGATTGCTGAGTCAGTTCATGCATAAACTAAGGAACATACACTGGAAAGCTGCTCAGAGATTTTTGACATATATTAAGAGCTCTCCTAAAAAATGATTATTTTATAAAAAAATATGGACATGTTAAAATCTCTACCTTTTCAGATGCTGAATATGTAGGAGATAGAAAGTCAACCACTAGATATGTTACATTTGTTGGAAATGATATAGTCAGATGGAGGAATAAGAAATATGTAGTGTTTAGATCTTCAGTTGAGGAAGAAATATGATGTAGTGTTTAGATCTTCAGTTGAGGCAGAATATCGAGCAATGGCACATACTACGTGCAAATTGTTATGATTAAAAAATTTGCTGATTGAATTTGGATTCAACTCAAAAGATCATATACCTATGTGTTGTGATAATCAGTCAACCATCTATATTGCTTAAAAACCAGTGTTTCATGATCGTACTAAGCATATAGAGGTAGACTGTCATCTGGTTCGAGATAATTTGGTGAAAAAAATAATATGTACTATGTTTACTTCTTCATCAGAGCAACTGGCCGATAGTCTAACTAAAACTATATCACCAATTGTGTTTTCTAATCTATATAACAAGTTGAGTATGATTGATATTTATATCCCAACTTGAGGGGGAGTGTTAGATTATAATACTATTTTATATTTGGGTTTAGTTTGAGTTTAGCCAAAATCAGCAATGGCAGCCTAGGCATAAAGGAGGTCTCGTTAGTGTGGGCATGGACTTACAGCACCGGTGCATGTTAGATGTCTCTAGTCAGTTGGTTACTATGGTGAGGACTGGCACCCCAGCTGGCTAGATGGTGATGAAAATATGTCATAAGAACCTCTAGTCTAAAGCAGGGTTTTGGTGTGTTGGAGACAGCTTATTATGTTTCACAAGTGACTATCAATTTCCCATATTGAGAATGAATTGTTCAGATTGAAAGGGTAATTGGAACCCATCTTTGAACAGCGGAGGTAGCTCAGTAAGCAAATATCAAAGAGACAAAGGATAAAGTAATAGATTGATACTATGATAGATTCATGAACACCACCAAACACATTCCACTGTCTGATTCAACACAAGGAAAGACCAGAATGACAGGATAAATTAAACTCCATGAAGGAAGGTCCCAGTGACCTCTTGTATCGTCATGTCGTTTACTCATTGTTATAGCCTGGACTTAAAAACCACAAAGAAAAACAGCTCGAAACCATGGCAAGAAAAATGAAGATTGAATTAACCAGATATTTTTATTATTTCAAAAAATTCATATGGATAAGAACCCCAAAGCCTCACCCACCCACCCCTGTTTTCTTAAACCATGAACACATGTACAAGGAAAAGAAAGAACTAGAAGTAGCAGCTTTAGCTTGTGGTATGAAGAGTTTTTTTGTTTACTCCATTTTGTAAGAAATAATTAAAGTATGTTGTTTCCGCCATATATTGTCTTATGATTTAATTTTAGCTAATACTTGGTTTAAAAGGAGAGTTTCTCACTTAGTTACTTTTAAAAGTGGATCGAATGCAAGCCAAATAGATTTTTTTTTAACTAGAAGGGTAGATAAAGCTAGTTGTATCGATTGTAAGCTAGTGTCAGGTAAAAGTGTAGTTACCCAATATAAACTCTTAGTTTTAGATATTCAGATTAGACAGAAACTTAGAAAAATTAAGTGTAAATTAGATCCTAAGATTAAGTGGTGGCGATTAGAAAGTAATCATAAAGTTTTTGTACATAGAGTAGTACAAGAAGCATATTTGAGGGACCATGATGATCCTAATGTAACATGGAACAAAATGGCTAGCTGCATTAAAAAGATAGCTAAAGATATATTCGGTGAGTCGAGGGGCGATGCTCCGCCATGTAAGAATACATCATGGTAGAATGAAGAGGTAAAAAATGCTATTAAGATCAAGCGAGACCTTTATAGAGATTTGAATAATAATAATAATAATGGAATAAGTTTTGAGAAATATAAACTAGCAAAGAAGGAGGCTAAGAAAGCTGTTCGGAATGCAAAAACTAAATTATATAAATAAGTATACGAGAAGTTAGATAATAAAAAGGCAGAAAAGTATATATATAGAATTGCTCGAATAAGAGAGAGAAAGTCTAAAGACTTATGTACTGTAAAGTGTTAAAGATGAGAATCAGACAGTTCTAGTTCGAGACAAATAGATTAAAGAAAGATAGAAAAATTATTTTGATAGATTATATAATGGTAGTTTTATTCAAGATTTGGGAGATCTTACTATTCAATGTGAGGAAATGAATTGTAATTTTATGCACATAATCAAAAAGTATGAAGTAAAAGAGGCTTTGAAGAGGATGAAATCAAGAAAAACTGTTGGCCCAGATGAGATTCCTATAGAGATATAGAGATACTTAGGAGGGATTGATGTGAGATGGCTAACAGATTTTTTTAACAAGATTTGGCAAATTAAGAAAATGCCAAATGAATGGAGGAAGAGTACTATAGTACCTCTATATAAAAATAAGGGCGACATTCAGAGTTGTTCTAACTATCGGGGAATAAAACTCATATGTCACACTATGAAGTTTTGGGAAAGGGTAATTGAACATACATTGCGACAAACTGTTAAAATATCGGAGAACCAGTTTGGATTTATGCCGGGGCGATCGACGACAGAAGCTATTCATTTACTTCGTCAACTTATAGAGCGATTCCGAGAGAGAAACAAAAATTTGCATATGGTATTTATTGACTTAGAGAAAGCCTATGATAAAATTCCACGAGAGATACTTTGGTGGACATTGATGAAGAAAAGAGTTCCCATCAAGTATATCGACATAATTAAGGACATGTATGATGGAGTAGTGGCCAATATCAGAACATGTAGTGATTTAACAAGTGATTTTTCTATCACAATTGGATTACATCAAGAATCTGCATTGAGCCCATTCTTATTTACTATAGTGATGGATGAGCTTACTAAAGCCATTTATAATGAGATATCTTAGTGTATGTTATTTGCTGATGATATTGTCTTAGTTGATGAAACAAGAGAAGGGGTAAATGTCAAGTTAGAGTTATGGAGACATACATTAGAATCTAGAGGTTTTAGATTGAGTAGGTCTAAAACAGAGTATATGGAGTATAAATTTAGTAAATGCCGGACCATAAACTATAATGCTGTAAAACTGGATAAGCAAGAGATACAAATGAGCAGCCAGTTTAGATATTTGGGTTCTATTATTCAGAATGATAGAGAGATCGATAATGATGTTAACCATAAGATACAAGCTGGCTGGTTGAAATGGAGGAGAGCAACGAGAGTTTTATGCGACCATAACATTCCGTTAAAATTGAAAGGAAAATTTTATAGGACTGCTATTAGGCCAACTTTATTATATGGCATGGAATGTTGGGCTATAAAGAAACGTCATTCACAGAAGATAAGTGTAGCAGAGATGCGTATACTCCGTTGGATGTGCGGCAATATTAGGAGAGATAAAGTCAGAAATGAAGATATTCGTGCTAACATAGGTGTAGCTCCCATCGATGAGAAGATGCGAGAAAATCGCTTACGATGGTTTGGTCATGTGCAACGTAGGCCTACAAGTGCACCAGTTCGAAGATGGGAGTTTATCAATGTAGAACAAGTTAAAAGAACGAAGGGAAGACCGAAGAAAACATGGATGGAGGTGATATGCAAAGATATGGAGTCTAGAGGTTTAAATAAAGAGATATTACTTGATAGAAATGAATGGAGAAGGAATATCAAAGTGATCGATCCGGCGTGATTCTTTTTTGGTTCATGTAGCCTACCCCAAATACTTGGGATAAAAGGCTTAGTTGTTGTTGTTGTTGTTTTCCGCCATAAGTCCTAAGCTACAAAGCTATTGGCCTTGAATTTTCTTGCGCTTTGTTAAATACATGTTTCAATCTGTATAGCAATCTTGTATGCAACATGGGATGGGGACCCTGAATGCATGTACAATGCATATCAATTTAACTTTTTTACTGTATGACATTGACACTATCATGCTACTAATTCCTCCAGGATTTTCACCCATGAGCAAGACAGCTATAGATATTGCTGGATTTGAATTTGACATGCCCACATCCTTTATAGTTCAAACACGAAAGCTGAAGGAAGGAGGTTTGAAAGATATAAGGTGTTCTATTTCATTTATAAATGTTAAGATTGCAAATGCTTCAGTTAAAACTCCTGAGAGGGCACTAAGGTAGGATGTGGAATGATGTATGACAATTCAGCATCACAGAGATTGCACATAACTTCAGCAAAGGTTAGAACATCTACCTTTCTCCTTTATCAATGATGATCAGAGAAATGTTGATTCTACGAAAGTCAACAACTTTCTCAAATACATAAGACAGTAAGCACCTAAGAGGCCATCTGAACGAATTTTTGCTACTTAAAGTTAGCAATAGGATTCTTTTCACCAAGTAAAAACCTAGTACTAGTTGCATGGTCTCACTGCATCAAATTTAAATTTTAAAATATTATATATAACCAGATATATATGTTGTTTATGGATCCTGGATCCTAAATCTCAATCTCCAAGTTAGTCTTCAATCTCCCCCACAGGTCGTTAAAGTTTGGACTCTACTTTATGCACTTGAAAATAATATACTACTGGATAGTTCAAGTTGAAAGGGATTTTAAGTCTGTTGCAAGAGGTGACTTCATTGTTACGTTTCTTGACAGAATTTAAATAATGGAGATAAGGATATATTCAAACTAGATGACATGAATGAAAAGTGGGTAACACAAAAAGATTATAGAACTATTTTTCAGCTGAGACTAAATTTAGATGTAACAGGAGGGCAAAGCAAAACTGTAGTATCTTATCTTCAGTTAGGATCTTTAATCTATGCGCACTTTTTATAGGGTGCAGTGATTTCCTTTTTGCCCCTTCTCCTGTGAATGTGCAGGTATGGTAGGATGGAGTAATGGGAGAAAACTACAAGCAATCTGGTATAACAACTAACATGTTCCTTGCTTTTGGGGCAGTAAAAGTTCAGAAGAAAATTATCAAGAAATCTAGAATAGGTACATAACTCCACGACATAATAGAACATTTAAAAAAACCCTATTTCCTTCACCCATGCCCCACTATAATTATTTTACCGAAAATACCAAAATTGATATTTTTAACTGCAAGTTCTACCCCCAAATAAGGAGATTCATGAAGTCCTGCAGTTTCCTACTAATAAATAGTAAAGTTCATAGTGCTTCTGTTTCCTCTCTCCCTCATCTGTTCCATCATTTTTCCTTCTCGTCGTTCTCTTAAACTTTTAGTTTCTCACCACAATTTATTTCCAACAATAAATAATGAAGTTACATTCTTCTGTAAAAGCCCCGAAAATAGCCCAGAAATGAAGAAGTTATGCCATTTCTAAGAAATAGCAAAGTAGGCTAATGATGCCTTCTACTTTATATACTCTTGCCATTTTCCTTCCCTCTTAAACTATCAGTTTCTCCATCCCCATCTGTCCTTTCTCCTATTCTGCAGTAGATATTTAGATGCAGTAACCTTTTGTTTCTAATATTTATAAAGCCTCGTGTTTTCCATTTTTCAGGTGTCAAGGCTTATGCATGCTTTTCGCTGCGCAACAGGTCATACCTTTAAAGGTCTCCTAACCTTCATATTATCACATATAAGACCATAATTACCTGCCCAAACTAACTGACAGGATGCAATACATAATTTCCAAGTTTCCAACACAACTGTTCTTGTAAAATAAACCTGGTTCTAAGCACCTTTTTTTGATAGCCCCAAAATTATGTACAAGTTACTATAACTAGAACCGCTAAGTACATGATTCATTGCAGATTTAGCAATCCGAATAAGCATGTAAAAAAAAACATTTGATTTTGACTAGTGTCCTATACGTGGCATGAAAAAGAAACAAAGGCTGTACTTCAGCCTGTTAACTAACCTCATCAGTTTTATGAGCTGAGGAGAAGGAAACCCATCTGCTCCCCATAGCTCAAGATCTATGTTGGTGCATTTCTCATATAAAGAAATTTTATCCTCCTTTGTTGATCTTGAAGTTTGATTTCCAGAAGCTGTCGGATGGGCAGTTGGATGGGCTGAAGATTCTGAGCATAGCTGAATTAGATCGCTTAGGCTGCAAGAGCATCGCTCCAGTGATATATAAACAAAATCAGCATCTTCCTCATGCCCATAATACCGGACGATATTTGGGTGCTCATCAGAAGCGATCAGGTGCCCAATCTCCTTATATGCCACATCATGATGGGCACGCAGAAGGCGCTTCACAGCAACAGGACGGCTGCAATAAACCCCTTCTAGGACGACTGTTCCATTACTCCCTCTACCAATTTCTGAATATGATACCAAAAGCTTACCAACCCAACGCCCGCCACCAACATCAAGAAAAGTATTTCGAGCCTGTGCATAGCCATTAGTCTCAACTTTCTCCATTACAGATGAAGTAACCTTCTCAGAGTTACTGACAAGGTTGTTTCCACTTTTTCGAGCTTTCCTCCTCTTAGGACTAATAGATTGTTTCCCTTTCAAATTACTCAACTGCTCATCATTGTTGACTGCTATTCTCAACTTAAAAAACCACAGCATGAGAAAGATAAGCAAAAATAGCATTGCAATCCAGGCAAAATTTTCATAAATAACTCCAGTGAGCAACATATTCGAATTCTTTGTGGCAGCATAACCCTTTATCACTAAATGAGTATTTGTATCATTGTGCAAGTTCAATGGAATGCTTGATATACTTATGTTTTGAAAATTGTCACTAGATTGGGATTGAGAGCTTCCACGTTCACAAGATAACTTATCAATACTCGGGTTAAGTGCAGCAGCATATCCAACTATATGATTTGCAGCTTCAGTTAGGTTATTTGAGAAACCGAAAGATGACTGCTTGTTATCATCAAGAAGTGCCTGAATTTCCTCACCTATTCTGACAGCGGACTGGAAAGCTTCATCACTGTTCTTTACAGAACTAGGGGCACTAGGAAGCATTAGAAGTTTTTTATCGTGAAATTCTTCAAGATAGGAATAAAATGCATTGAGTGGAACGACATCAACAGCTCCACTTTTTTCATTACCAACAGGGAGAACGTAGACAGGTACATCTGTCTGAGAACGGGTTGGCAACGCAAGCTTATCACCTATATTAGAAGATTTCCCACCCTTGACATAGATAGCACGGATATGAGAGCGAGAAAGTTGCCATAAGGGCTCCTCTGCATCTGGAATGATCTGTGCAGGATCTGTAGGCAAGGCTATAGAGCTCAGACTGTAATCTGTCCTCACAAGCATTATGTAGCCATCAGCAGCCGCTGGCCTTGATGCAACTAACTTCTCCTCAACCAAGGGCGCCCCAAATTTTGCCTGAGTGGCAGGCAACCTATGTCTAGAGAGTAGGTTGCCATTAGTTTCATTAAGAAAATGTAAAGTTGTTTCTTTTGAGCCAAAAGTAAAACTGGAATTTTCCGTGACAGCTGCTTCATGGACAAGTTCCTCAAGAGTCGAGTTAAGTTCCTAGAACATTGAAAAGAAAATGTATGAATGAAGATAATTGAAGACAACAATCAGAGAAATATTTGCTCAATAAGACATGCGAACGTACCCGACGACCAAATGCCTTGCTATATTCATAAAGTTGTCCATTTTCTCCGAAATCTATAAAATATTCCATGTCCGGATCAGCTCGTTTAGAGCGTACAAGGGGAGAACCAGTCACAAATTTCCAACGTGGCGTCGCTGGATCCTCCATAAAGTAAATAGTGCCATCTGGCTGAGCAAAAAGAAACCCAGTGTACCTGCTGATTAGAAAAAGAAGAACAAGAACAAGAGAAACGGAAAATCAGAGAGAAGAAAACAAATATTAGCAACTAAGCTACACCTAATACAAAAGAAAGGAATTTTGAGTCTGCTATATTTGAGACTCCATTATTGCGCTATGGTTATAGCTTTAGCCTTTAACTAGTTACTCAAAAAAATTCCCGAGCAAATGCAAGGAATCACCATCCAGTTCCAGGACTGTCACAAAGGCACTTAACATAAAGTTCAGTCAGCAATTTTTTACAAGCAAATAGAGTGAATGATAACCATCTAGAAAGATATTTTTGCAAAAGGAAACTTGCTCGCTGGTATGATCTTAGGCCATGTTTGGTTCAAGGGATTAAAAATGTAGAATAGGGTTAATAGTCTCAGGATTGTTAATGCTGACACTAATAATCCCTTTTATGGCCTTTAGTTTTGTGTTTGTCTAACGCGAAAATTAATACGGAATTAACTATGATCCAAACAATTGTGTATTTATTTGCCATTTAAATGTGGGGTTAAAAGAAAATTAAAATGGTTTTGATTGATAAAAAGATAATGGTTGTGTTTATAAGTAAATAATATGAACAAAAATGTTTAAGTGATACCTAAATTCAAAGAAATAAAAATGATGGATTATTAATCCAGGGGGAGCATAAGATTAATTAGTCCCAAATTGGGATTAATCCCATGGGGTAATATCCCACCTCACTTGGGCAAAACAAACATATGATTGGGTGGGATTAATTACCCTATCTCACTTAATCCATCCAAATAAACATGAGCCTAGATGATTAATAAGGGCTGAAGTACGATTTCTATGACTCATTCAGTATAACATGCAGAAAACAATTGATTCTTGCAAGTTGTAACTCTAACAACAAGAAAAGTTGCAAAGCACAACATCAGTCATTTGCCTGAGAGCTTAAAAACTTAGTAAAAAAATTATCATACTTTATCATATATTGACCAGAAAATAAGCATAACGAATCAAGAAATATCATACCATACATTAACACCAAATATTAGTAGTCCAACTAAGATAGTAACAAGCCATTACTATTGTAGGCATCTAATTCTAATTTTCTTTCCTGTTGTAGGCATCTAGTACTAATTTTCTTAGGAATAGTAATGGCAAGGAAAAATAATAAGATGAATTAACTGAGAGTTATAAAACAAGTGATTTACATATATTTTAAAGACAAATTTAAAAAAAAAAAAAGATCGAATCTTCCTTCAAATCCATATCCCACCGAAGATCAACAAGCAAGATTTTCACTTTAAATCATCAAAAAGAAAATGAAAATAATTTCAAGCTCTCACCTGTCATCGGAGCCCAAGAGCTTTCTGGACGAGGGACTCAAATCGACAGCAGATCCAAGGGCCAAAGAAAGCGACGCCGGCGACGGAGGAGAACGGGGCGGCGCCGGCGGCGCCGGCGGCAAGGTCTCCAACCCATCGCTATTTTTGATCGAGCCCTCCGGTATCGGAGGGGTAAGAGCGCCGGAGATCAAGAATCCGGCGAAGACAAGAAGGAATAGCGTGATGTACTGAAAAAAGGACTTCATTTGCGAGACCAAAGATCACATCGATTGGGGGATTCTGAGGGTCAAAGAAACCTTAGATCGAATAAGAGGAGGAAGAAGAAGCTTCTCCCTGTCTTTTTCTTGCTATAAATGGACAAAAGAATAAAATATTCGGAAAAAAAATTTCTTTTTGCTCAGCTCAGCGATTTTGTCATCGAGATGAGGGAGCCGGCGAAGGTTCCTGCCGAGGACGGCTAACGTGCGCGGCGGTAGACTTTCCACCCAAGAAATGCTAAAATGCGCGTATGGATTCTGAACGAAAACGTACGGGCACCGCTGCCCAGGGAGTTTTCAAAGTAGCACACCAATTTTGGGCGCATTCTTCCGTGTTTATTTTTTTATCCGGACTTAAAGTCCGAAGTGGGGTTCACTAGAAAAAAATTGTTGTGCTCCTTTGGAAACTCCCGCTGCCCAGAGTCAGTAAAAACGGAAAATTTTTCCCAACACTCAAGTGACTCAACTCTGTCTGGGCCCGCATGTCAGTGGTTGTTAATCGAGTAGTTTTTATAAATATCCCAATCTTTTCTTCGCACTGTATGCCCGCCTGAAAATAAAAGAATGGTGTGGGGTCGTCTAAAAATAATTAATGGACATCTAAATTTCGAAGTCAAATCCTAAGCAAAAATTTCATTTTACAAACCTAAAATGGGATTTCAAACCAGCAAAATATTTATATTTGATACTGTTCTCTCTAATTTTATATTTCCCCGTTAATTCATCTAATCTGTTAATTAATTATTAATTAGTTCTTTTATTGAGTCTTTTATCGAATTAACCAACCAAGATATGGTTAAAACTAACCAATAGTAGTGTTTCGCCTTTCAATCCTCAGTTAACTCATTTTCCCTCCTCTTCGTCCGTCGTGCCAATATTTATCCTCTCAAAAAATTAACCAACTGTCTTTGCCAAAACTGATTATCACTTCCCTATTCCAACTAACTCTTCTCCGCATTCAATCATTCTCCCATTTCTACCGTCATACATCTCCCAATTCTTCCTCTCTCTCATCTACTCCATCTGCTTATCTCTTTCTCATCTACTCCATCTGCTTATCTCTTTCTATTATATACGTCTTCCCCCAACATCTCTTCTCAGCTTAATTTGGTTTCTTATTCTCATTCTAGCACTTCAAGTCTAACTAATTCTTGTTGTGCTCTTCTTTCTTTCTCCTCCAAATTTGATAGTCAACTACTCACTATTGTTATGATTGATATTAGTAAGAAATTTAAGCTTTTAAAAATGTTTTGATTTCCTAATTCTATAATTAACACAATTCACGATATTCACCGAACTAATATATAATATAATCAAATTCAACTCTTAAACTGGTTATACAATTGTTGTAGATAAAACAATAGATTTTGTGTAGTTCTATATATGCGTGTAGGGAATAATTTACCTATACACATCTATTAAATTATTCATTTGGCTAATTGTATAGACTATCCAAACTATCAACTATGAACTGTGTATTAATCTGATCCAAATTATTGGAATTGGAATCTAAAATCATCGCTAAGAATTTTTTAATAGGACTTGAATTATAAAAATAGATGCAACCTCATATCTTGATATAAATCAAGTATCCAAACTCAATAATTCAATACTTGACTATTATGTTTTTAAGAAGTGTATCTATGTTTTTATTAAACATTGTTTTATATGATGTGTACCCAAAAGAATATTGTTTCATACAATTTTGTCCGACGTTGATATAAAAAAAATTATAATATTTTAAGTCTATTTGATTCTCAATTGGTTTCGTAATATTTTGCAATACAAAATTTAGATTTGGATTTGATAATTTATTAAATTTGGATTCTAATGTGAATCCTGACTTTTCTAGTGGATTTCGGTGGTAATTTTTTAGTTGATCAAATCTAAATTCAGGCCATCGTCGCTAGTACTAATAGTAACGAGCACTATCCTCGTAACCGTATAGGGCTCACACAAAATCTAATACAAATTTTTTTTAAAGCAACAATCTTTTTACCAACTTACAAAAGTTATATTATGAAAAATATTATTTGCCAACTCATCCAGTGAATTTGACAGCTATACTTTTCAATTATTTTTTTCTTTTTATCAGATGACTTGTCCAAATTTTGAATGAAATATTTCTTGACTTCATGCTCGATAAATATTTTGATTAAAAGACTTTTGGTCCGTTTGCATTAAGCCCAACTCAGTTGAAATACTGTCCACTTTGGTGACTATAATTTTTTGCACATGGTACAATGAGGTGTGAACATATTTTACTAGAAATATTGTCTTTAAGAAGGAAGAGGGATCTGCTGTTGCTTTTGACAATGTGCAGGTTTCAATACCTATCATTGATCAAGCAGTAAATTTGGATCCTTAACCAATAGACAATATTGTTCAACCCTTAAATCCAAATGATGAAATTATTCCTGAAGAACAAACTCAACAACCTCAAGATAATACGCCATTAAGGTGATCCACTAGAGAGAGGAGAAGTGCAATTCCGGACGATTATATCGTATATCTTTAGGAACATGAGGAAGAAAGTGGAATGATGGAAGATAATCCAATCAACTTCCATCAAGCTATGAAAAGTTTCAACTCTCAGAAATGGTTTGAAGCAATGAATGAAAAGTACAAATCAATGCAAGACAATAAAGTTTGGGAACTTGTCCCATTACCAGCTGGTGCGAAACCCATTGGTTGTAAATGGATACTTAAAACCAAACGGGATTCAAATGGTAATGTGGAAAGGTATAAAGCACGTCTTGTAGCTAAGGGCTTTACTCAAAATGAATGAATTGACTTCAAAGAGACCTTCTCTCCAGTTTCTATGAAGGACTCCTTCAGGATAATCATGGCACAGTTGCACATTATGACCTTGAATTACATAAGATGGATGTTAAGACAACGTTTCTCAATGGCGATATTGACGAAACAATTTATATGGTACAAGTAGAAAACTTTGTGTCGGAAGACTCAAAGAATATGGTTTGTAAATTAACTAAATCCATTTATGGGCTCAAGCAAGCTTCTCGTCAGTAGTACTTCAAGTTTCATCAAATCATTGTCTCGTATGGTTTTGAGGCAAATCTTATGGATGAATGTGTGTATCACAAATTTAGTGGGAGTAAGTATATTTTCTTGGTTTTATATGTCGATGACATATTGCTAGTCACAAATGATATAAGGATATTGCACGACACCAAGATTTTTTGTCAAAACATTTTGAGATGAAAGATCTTGGTGACGCCTCCTTTGTTTTAGGAATCCAGATACACCGAGCTAGTTTTAGGGGTGTTCTAGGATTGTCACAAAGGAACTATATCGATAAAGTTCTTCAAAGGTATGGCATGCAAAATAGTAAACCAAGTGATACCCCTGTCGCTAAAAGAGACAAATTCAGTCTCAGTCAATGCCCTAAAAAGAATTTAAAAATTCAAGAAATGCATAAGATTCCTTACGCTTCGGCCGTAGGAAGTCTAATGTATGCTCATGTATGTACGCGTCCGGATATTGCGTACATTGCTGGCATGTTAGGCAGATATCTAAGTAACCCCGGAATGGATCATTGGAAAGCAGCCAAGCGGGTTATGAGATATTTACAGAGCACAAAAGAGTACATGCTTACATATAGGAGATCAGATCAGTTAGAGATCATTGGGTACTCTGACTCCGATTTTGCTGAATGCCAAGACAGCAGAAGATCTACATCAGGCTATATTTATCTGTTGGCTGGTGGAGCAATTTCTTAGAGGTCTGCGAAACAGACACTCATAGCTTCATCCACCATGGCAGCAGAGTTTGTTCCAATGTGCTATATGGATATCTGTCCACTCTGTACTCTTTCTTTTACAACTAGGAACTTGATATCAATGTGTTTTGACTTTGTGGAGCTCCTGTTGTTATTGGAATATAAAACTGCTGATTTATTGTCATAAAATATTTTCAGTGGTCTTTCAATACCATCCAGAACAAGCAGCCCAGTGACAAAATTTCGCAGCCATATTTCTTGATTGGATGCCTCATAACATGCTACAAACTCCGCTGCCATGGTGGATGAAGTTATGAGTGTTTGTTTCGCAGACCTCCAAAAAATTGCTCCACCAGCCAACATATAAATATAGCCTAATGTAGATCTTCTGCTGTCTTGGCATCCAGTAAAATCGGAGTCAGAGTACCCAATGATCTCTAACTGATCTGATCTCCTATATATAAGCATGTACTCTTTTGTTCTCTGTAAATATCTCATAACCCGCTTGGCTGCTTTCCAATGATCCATTCCGGGGTTACTTAGATATCTGCCTAACATGCCAGCAATGTACGCAATATCCAGACGCGTACATACCTGAGCATACATTAGACTCCCTACAGCCGAAGCGTAAGGAATCTTATGCATTTCTTGAATTTCTAAATTATTTTTAGGGCATTGACTGAGACTGAATTTGTCTCCTTTAGCGACAAGGGTATCACCTGGTTTGCTATTTTGCATGCCATACTTTTGAAGGACTTTATCGATATAGTTCCTTTGTGACAATCCTAGAACACCCCTAGAACGATATCGGTGTATCTAGATTCCTAAAACAAAGGAGGCGTCACCAAGATCTTTCATCTCAAAATGTTTTGACAAAAAAATCTTGGTGTCGTGCAATATCCTTATATCATTTGCGGCTAGCAATATGTCATCGACATATAAAACCAAGAAAATATACTTACTCCCACTAAATTTGTGATACACACATTCATCCATAAGATTTGCCTCAAAACCATACGAGACAATGATTTGATGAAACTTGAAGTACCACTGACGAGAAGCTTGCTTGAGCTCATAAATGGATTTAGTTAATTTACAAACCATATTCTTTGAGTCTTCCGACACAAAGTTTTCTGCTTGTACCATATAAATTATTTCGTCAATATCGCCATTGAGAAACGCTGTCTTAACATCCATCTGATATAACTTAAGGTCATAATGTGCAACTAGTGCCATGATTATCCTGAAGAAGTCCTTCGTAGAAACTAGAGAGAATGTCTCTTTGAAATCAATTCCTTCCTTTTGAGTAAAACTTTTAGCTACAAGACGTGCTTTATACCTTTCCACATTACTATTTGAATCCTGTTTGGTTTTAAGTATCCATTTACAACCAATGGGTTTTGCACCAGCTGGTAATGGGACAAGTTCCCAAACTTTATTGTCTTGCATTGATTTGTACTCTTCATTCATGGCTTCAAACTATTTCTGAGAGTTGAAACTTTTCATAACTTGATGGAAGTTGATTGGATTATCTTCCATCATTCCACTTTCTTCCTCATGTTCCTAAAAATATACGATATAATCGTTCGGAATTGCACTTCTCCTCTCTCTAGTGGATCACCTTAATGGCGTATTATCTTGAGATTGTTGAGTTTGTTCTTCAGGAATAATTTCATCATTTGGATTAAAGGGTTGAACAATATTGTCTATTGGTTGAGCATCCAAATTTACTTCTTGATCAATGATAGGTATTGAAACCTGTACATTGTCAAAAGCAACAACAGATCCCTCTTCCTTCTTAAAGACAATATTTCTAGCATGATTTCTCCCCCAAAACTCAACATCCTCAAAAAATGTTGCAGTTCCCGTCTCAAAAATTGATCCAATAGCAGGATCATAAACTTTAAAACCCTTTGATCGCTCCGCATAGCCAATAAAGTAGCTGCTAACTGTTTTAGAGTCCAATTTCCTTTCATGAGGCTTATAAGGTCTGGTTTCAGCTGGACATCCCCAAATATGAAAATGCTGTAGACTGGGCTTTCGACCCGTCCAAAACTCATAAGGCGTTTTAGCAGCCGCGTTAGTTTGTACCTGATTCAGGATATAAGTTGCCGTTTTGATTGCTTCACCCCAGAGTTTTTCTGGTAAAGTAGAATGACTAATCATACTTCTTACCATATCCTTAAGAGTTCGGTTTCGTCTTTCGCTACACCATTCATGCTAGGTGATCCTGGCATGGTGTATTAAAGGACGATCCCACATTCCTCTAGGTATTTAGCAAACGGTCCTGCACGTTGTTCACCTGATCCGTCATATCTGCCATAATATTCACCACTACGGTCAGATCTGACGCTCTTTATTCTTTTGTTGAGTTGTAACTCAACTTCTACTTTAAATGTTTTGAACACTTCCAATGACTGTGATTTCTCATGTATAAGAAATAGTAGCCATATCTTGAATAATCGTCTATGAATGTTATAAAGTACTGTTGACCATTCCAAGGTACCGTAGGGAATGGTCCACAGATATCTGTATGAATTAATTCTAAGACGTCTGTAGTTCTATTGGCACCTAATTTCTTTGTTTTGGTCTGTTTTCCTTTAATACACTCGACATAAATATCAAAATCCGAAAAGTCAAGTGAGTCCAAAATCCCATCGGACACAAGTCGCTCAACTCTTGATTTAGAGATGTGACCTAGGCGTTTGTGCCCCAATGAGGCCGAATTATCTTGATTCAATTTACGCTTTGTACCTCGTGACTCCACATGCATGGTTTCATTATAGGACAAAATAGTTTCCAACAAATATAGATTATCATAAACATTAAGTAAACCGGTTCCAACAGTATTTGAATTAATAGATAACGTAAATTTATTGTTTCCAAATGAACAACAATAACCTGATTTGTCCAAAACAGAAACTAAAATTAAATTCCGTCTAAAAGACGGTACAATAAAAGTATCTTTTAAATCCAAAAAATAACCAGTTTTCAATAATAATCTAAAGTGCCCTATTGCCTCTACTTCTACCGACAGGCCATCTCCGACATAGATGCATTTTTCTGCATCACTTGGCTTTCGGTAACTCAGGCAATTCTGCATAGAAACACAAATGTGAGTAGTAGCACCAGAGTCTAACCACCATGTGTTTCAAGGTACTGAAGTTAAATTAACTTCAGAACAGACTAAAGTAAGAAATGTATCTTTTTTAACACACCAAGCGGCATACTTGATACATTCCTTCTTAGTGTGTCCAGACTTGCCACAGAAGAAATATGTTGCCTCAGCTTTCAGTTTCTTTTGTTCTGGACCCTTAGAAGCAACCTTATTATCCTTACTCTTTCGTTTGCCCTTATCCTTAGAAGTGCTGGCCAGGTGAGCACTTTCGGTCCTTTCTTGCTTCAATCTCTCTTTCTCTTGCACACAAAATGAAATGAGCTCATTAAAAGTCTATTTATCCTTTTGACAGTTATAACTAACCTTAAACTGGTTAAACTGTGCAGGAAGAGAGATGAGAACCAAATGTACGAGTAAATCATCAGATAACTCGAGTTTCAGAGCCTTAAGTTTTGAAGTAAGATGAGACATCTCCATGATGTACTCCCGAACATTACCCTTACCTTTATACTTCATTGAAATCAAGCTTACTAAAAGCATGCTTGTTTCAGCCTTATCATTTTTAGCAAAACGTTTCTGAATTTCTGTAAGGAACTCACTAACATTGGTAACCTCATCAGTTACTGCACCCCTAAAAACTTCTGGAATGCCACACTTGATGATCATAAGACTTAGCCTATTTGAACGCTCCCACTTATCCCAATAAATCTTATCCTACTGGGTACTTTCCTCATTGAGTTCATTGGGTTTGGACATTCTCAAGACTAAGTTTAGATCCATGCAGCCCAAGAGAATTATCATATTCTCTTTTCAGTCCTTAAAATTAGTCCCATTTAACATAGAAACATTGCTCATGTTGGCAGATACAGAAGTAGCAGACATAAAAGCTTAATAGAGAACAAAAATAAAATAAATCGAATAAACCATTATGCTCACATAAAACAAGCAATTAAACACTTAATCTTTAACAAATTATGACATTTCAAGATACCTAGCATAACATTAATATCAAGTTTTTGGACAGTAATATTAACTGTAAGTGGTACTCTTATTATAGTGATCAAATATTGATGATAAGTTATGTCAAATAAAAAATCTATCTTTGAATTTGTTTATTATTAACATTAGGTTACATTTATAATCATCACATATTTATCACCACTGCTGTGCATGTAATTCGGCCAAATATTAACTTTCCTTTGGGCCAGTCAATATCCGCATGAATCACATACACACAAATATCTAACACTCCGAACAAACTAATCAACACGAAAGATGTCACTTTGGTGATTTCTCGCTTTAATTAGCCTATTTAAAGTGCTAGATCAATAATTTAAATATCAATGTCATAAATTTACAATTAAATTTTTTTTTTATGAACAGTAAAATCCGAATTCTGTACAGTAAAAAATTTTTTTTTTTATTAAAAGTAGAATCCAAATTCTGTACAGTAAATTTTTTTTTATTATATGAACAGTAAAATCCGAATTATGAACAGTACAAAACTTTAAATTCAATTGATTACTCAAGGAATTAATCAAGGAGTAGGCTCTGATACTAATTATTGTAATCCGTAATAGAAATAATTTACTAATTGATAAATCTGAAATAAAAAAATAATTTTGTATATTCTTGAATCTCCTGATTAATACTATGAGTATAAAATTAAAAGCGGAAGCATACCTGAATCCATTGATGTAGAAATATTGCGGGTAGAGAACCCTTGCGTTATGATCTTCCAATTCTAACCACCAGATCCTTCCTTAAAATTCTCTCTGAGAGGATTTTGAGAAATCAGAATACGTCATGGTTTACTTAAAATTCTCTCTGAGAGGATTTTGAGAAATCAGAATACGTCATGGTATAACGGGGACCATAACCCTAAAACATACCTAAATCCATTGATATAGAAATATTGCGGGAAGAGAACCCTTGCGTTATGGTTTTCCAATTCTAGCCACCAGATCCTTCCTCAGAATTCTCTCTGAGAGGATTTTGAGAAATCAGAATACGTCATGGTAGAACGGGGACCATAACCCTAATTATAAACTGCTATGGCAGTTATAATTTTTACCATAATTACCCTTCTGTCTCTCATAGAAGTAATAATTATCTAATGGTATCTACGCAATAATCTCATGACTATTATACCCTTTAAGCCAATTAATCAATTATTAATTAGACCACAAAATTTAGACTTGTCTACATGTGTGGCCCCAAATTATAGATTAATTACAAAAATTAATCTAACATATTTTTCTAGCTAGAAAAGATTTTTTTCTTCTTCTTGGAATCACATGCTATAGCTAAAATTTATCTACTACAAAATTAAATGATGACATATTTGTAAAATCCTTAGTTTAATCTTTACTGTGAGATTTATTTTCCTTGATTAGTTAAAAAAAAAAAGATTTATTTTCATCCAATATCACATTAATTGGGATTGGAAGTCATAAATTGAGAAATGAAGAATAGCTGCCGGTTGATTTTGGAAAAATCAATGGAAACACCGCGAAGGTAGTAGTACAAATGGAAACTTCAAAATAGTCACGGAGGTAGTTTTAGAAATGGAAACCTCTAAATGCATCCCTCTAATTACTACATGCACTCTCAAAAAATTTACTTTTGTTATAAGTTTATCATATGAGATATTTTTACTCTCATATTCTCTCCCTTTCTTTTATCTAAATCTCTGTTAAACCATAATAATTCCTTCAAAACTAAAATAATAAATTTCTCAAAAGCTTTCTAAAAATCTATACAATAAATAATAAAGTTTTTTTCTCTTTTAATCAGAACGAAATTCAAAAGATTTAGAAAAAGGATCTCGCGATCAAGAGTATAACAAAAAAATATTAAATTTTATAAAATATAATTTTTTTTTTGCAAAATAAAATTTAAATAATAAATAGAATAAATAATTAAAAAATTATTTTTTCATGTTTCAATGTTTTATCGTTTATTGAAGTTGACTAAAATTTTTAGAGCGTTCAGTAGATTAGAATTTGTTAGAAGAGATAGCAAATGATTAGGATAGATGGACATTTGGAAATGAGAGGGAAAAAAGAGAAGAATAATCTACAAATTTATAAAGACATACATAGAAAAAATCTATATTTTTGAATTTCATAGGAAGGTTTTGTTCAAAGAGATTTATGAAGTGCTTATGATATTAATAATCAATTCAAAATTATTTTGCATTATACTAAGGTAGGTGTAACTCCCATCGATGAGAAGATACGAGAAAATCGCTTACGATGGTTTGATCACGTGCAACGTAGGTCTATAAGTGCATCAGTTCAAAAATGGGAGTGTATTAATGTTGGACAAGTTAAAAGAATGAAGAAAAGACCGAAAAAAATATTGATGGAGGTGATACACAAAGATATGGAGTCTAGAGATTTAAATAAGGAGATATTACTTGATAGAAATGAATGAAGAAGGAATATCAAAGTGATCGATCCGACGTGATTTTTTTTTTTGGTTCATGTAGCCTATCCTAAATACTTGAGATAAAAGACTTAGTTGTTGTTGTATTATGCCTTCACACTCCACAAAATTAAATTTGATTTCAACTCTAAAAACCCGGAGCCTGAGTCACAAGACAGCTAACCCCAAAAATAACCTCAAAACAGAACTTCCCAAAAAAAAAGAAAAAACAATAAAATAAATAATCCCAAGTTAATCCTAAAAGTTCTCCAAACGGATCTTACTCGTTCCAGCCGGAACCCGACCCGTTGGGAAACGGTGCGTTTGTGCGGACGCTGGCGCTATGCTGGAGAGAGCAATAAACAAAGTTTTATTCTCTAATTATTTTCCTGCTGTTTTTTAATAAAAAAGAATAAAATATAAACTCCGGCAGATGCCGTTACATCTCCGGCGACTTCTCGATCTCGACTCAAAACCCTAATCAATCGATCCCAGCCGTCTGATCGCACCCGATTTCGATCCCATGTCCGCCAAATCCGGCGGCGGTAAGGCCTCCTTCGACGTCCTCGCCGCCGAAAGCTCCGGCGACGAGCACAGCATCACCCTCTCCCTCTCCCCCCGCGATATTCCCGATCTGTCCATATTCGACGGTGCCAACTTCAATGGCAATGGCCGCCCCGCCCGCCGAAAGCGGAAGTCGAAGAAGAAGCGGCCCGAGCCGAACGGCCACTGCGAATCGAACGGGCTAGGGCTACGGCTTTCTTCTATCAGCGAGAAGAGATCCGTAGTCGGATCGGTGGTTTATGAGAGCTTGGAGTACGATATATCGCAGGCGAGCAGTTGTGTGTCGTCGGTGGAGTTGAGGCAGAGGAACGTGGGCAATGGGGTCAGTTTTGATGTGCCTGCGGAGGAAGTTAGCGGGATTAGGCAGAGCTCAGGTTCGGATTCAAGTTTAGATTCGATGGCGTCGACGTCTGGGCAGTGGAGGCCGGAGGAGACAATTTCCAGTGGAGGCGTTGCGAGGTTGGAGACAATGGAGAGCTTGGATTGGACCCAAGTCATGGCACAAAATCCCAATCTTTTAGGAGGTTTGCTGCTTTTTTATCTAATTAATTTTGTTATCAGTTTATGTATTGCTTGGTGCACATTTGATCTTAATTTAATTTTTGAGCGGTGTAGGGTTTAGTGCTAATAAGTATATGATCTTTTCTCTAAGTTAAGTGTTTATGATTAGTTAATTCACAGTGAAAAATTTCCTTTTAGTCGTGTTTGAATAATGAAACTTTAAATTTTTAGATAATTTGTTCCCTTCTCTGCCATTGGAAAGGAAAGTTAAACTTTGAGTTAAGATTTTCTCTTTTTAAATTTCCCCCTTATTGTCTTAGACTTTTATTTGTTTCTATTCTTTTACTTTATGACAACTGAATATGTTATCATTATCAAGTCTAGCTTTAGATTTCAATACCGCGAAAAGGAAAATGGTGTAATTTCATAATAAAGCCAAAACTTTAAGGAAGAGGGGATTAAAGTGCTATTGATGCTTCATGTCGGTATTCATTGTTCAAATATGCATTGGAGTTCCTAATTTAGCATAAGGAAGGAAGAAAAATACAATTATGTGCATGTGTGTATATGTACGTATGTATTGTGTGTGTACATGCATATTATGTGTATGTGGGGATTGCTATAAATAAACTGTTAGCTCAGGAAAGTTATATTTGTAAGCGGCGAAAAATATTTATCCCATTAAGTTTTTCAAATTTTTTTGGGATCATAAACTCTAGCTCCTCAGCTTCTTTATAATCAAATTTCATGGGTTTTGGATTTTATTTGTGGTTCCATTAACTAGATAAAAGATTTATTAATTTTGTATTTATTTAATGGAAGGCCAAATCAAAACTAAAACCCAAAAAATTGGATATGAGTGAATCCAATAGGGTTGGGTTTATAATCCCAAAAGAAGATTAGAAAAATATTGGAGATAGTGGAAATGGACTTTAGTTAACTTATGTAAGCTATAGCTCATTTTTTTTATTCTCATATACACACACACACACATACGCACATACACGTATACATATGCACGCACACACACACACACACATATATATGTATGTATGTATGCATGTATGTATATATATGCATACACACACATGCATATACATATATATGTAAAAAGTATACCTAAGGTGACTCCATAGTGAGTTGTCTATAAAGACACCCCTAAATTATAGTATGGAGGGCCTGTTTGGATAATTCGAACCATTAATTATGATCTCTACATTTAAAAATAGTGGTGCACCAAAAATTATGTAGTTTTGATATATTTTAACCTTATATTGGATAAGGTTGATAATAAAAAAGTGTCTAAATCATATGATTATTTTGATACTACCTATTTGGAATATGGAGATCATAACTAAAGGTTTGGATTGTCTACATACGCCCTTAAAGTTGAGATTTAAGGGCATCTCCATATGAACCATATCGGTAACTCCCTAACGAGATACCTTAGGTGCTCTATTCTCATATGTGCATATATATACATATACATATATATACACATATACATGTATGTATGTATGTATGTCTATATGTATATATCAATACATATAAGTTACATGTATCTATATATAATTCACACCATTTATATATATATATATATATATATATATATATATATATATATATATATATATATATATATATATATTCTAGCCAACTTTGGCTAGAGGGACGGTCAAAAACTCACCTTCCCATTTTTTTCTTTTATTGGATCCAATAATATTGATCTCCATCTCTTTGGATTCATGCATACTAAAAACTATGGGAATATAATGAGATTTGACTTTTGATCAAACAGGTACCAAATTAACGATTTTTCAAACACAAAACATTTTGTACGTATTGTTCCTACTAATCTATGGGTATGTGTGTGTGTGTGTGTGTGTGTGTGTGTGTGTGTGTGTGTGTGTGTATATATATATATATATATATATATATATATATATATATATATATATATATGTATGTATATATATGTATTACATGTACACACATATAGGGATGTATGTGCATATGCATATGTATATTTGTACATACATATAGGAAAAATTGTACCTAATGTGTCTTCATAGGAAGTTGCCTTTAGAGACACCTCTAAATTTTAACATAGAGGGTTTATATGGAAGACGAGGAAGAAGAAGAAATGTCTAAATGAGACCTCTTGATTTGGAGACAGTTAGGTACACTTTTCCCATATATGAATGTGTGCATATGTAAGTATTTGTACGTGTATATACACACATACATAAACATACATAACGCGCATGCGCACACACACACACATAGATCCAATCATAAACCGCAGAATATATATTGATGCTAGCTTAGAATTTAGAACTGTAGTTTTTTATGAAATACATGGAACTAATTCCTAAGACAGTCATTTAATTCCCCAACCTATAACTTCCCACTTGCCCACCCATGACGCACCGGCTCTTTTTCCGTTTAATTACAAACTTTGTATCATCTAACCGTGATGCAATCTATCTATATGGCGAGCATCTGAAACATGATTCACAACCACAAATTACCTACACACCGAGACCATAAATTGAGTCATTTGAAAATTCCAAAGACTGTGCAGCATATGATTTCAAGTTGAAAGGTGTTGGGCACATGCTAGGAGTTTCAGAACCACTTGATATGTCATATGAATAGATATTAGGATGGTTAGACCAATAGAACGTTTCAAAAGACCCATGTATATTTCTATAAGAGGATGTTATGTCCTGAATCTTGAATATACTATTCCTTAGATAAGACCAGGCTTCCAGCATGACAAAGACCACTAGGAGTTGTATGAGACTTGTAAAGCCTAAGAGAACCACTGTAATTGATCACTTATCCCATCATTAAAATTACAAAATGTCACATATATACAGAGAAATGAACATATATAGATATGCATCAAGGTACAAAATCTATCCTATCAGAATTGCATGTTATGGTATATATAGTTCTCTATGGTGATCCCTTGATTTTCAAAAAGAACATCAGCAATGTTGCCATATAACCCAAATAGTAGGACGTCCTAGACCGTGTAATGTAAGTTTGTTAACTTGGGAACATTTGCACCTGCTCGTGTCTGCTTCTGCTGTGAAATCATAGCCAGACGCATGCGCTGAGATTCAGTCATGCTGAGAATAAAGTACTGAACTAGGTTTTATCCACACATTAAAATGAACTTCAAACTAATTAACAATCTTGACAAGCATTACATATATGAAAGTTGTAGCTTTCTTGGATCATATATAATACAAAGTCTTGTTAACTGAATAAGCAGTATGATTCTTGAATTACCACATAGTTAAATGATACATTAGTTCGTAGGATATAAACCTACACAACAAATTTGGTGAATGTACATGATTTTTTGAGTATCCGCAAATGGAAATTTATGGTTTCATGTCATCGTGGTGAAAACATTTAAATACTGATTAATACCACATGAATTGCGTGGTTAGCTGTGTAGGAAAAGGAAATGGTCACTACAGAATATAAGTATTAAGCTTACGATAATCATGGACGTGACTCAAGAAAAGATAATTGACATCACTACTTACCTTAACTACATAGGTTGTCTTGTAGTTTGTAAAGCTCCTTGTTGCTATTTGATGTCCTTGCAACAATCGTGTAGTTTCTTCCTGTTCACCTTCTTTCTTTCCCTAAGTTGCTTCTCTCTTGCCTCTCTCTCTCTTTTCCTTTTGTTTTGTCCTTTCTTTTCTCTCTTTTCTTCCTCCTTGATGGTTCTATCACGTCGATGTCATGGAGTAATGAACCGGAAAAAGGAGCAGAGCAAATGAATAATAGTCTTTAGGATTTTCTAGAGTTTCTTCCTTTTAGAAGTGGGCCATCTCTGTAGTAAATATAATATATATAGCAAGACCTTTCTCCTTGGGGCTTAAATTCATCCTCTAATTACCTAATTCTTGTATGATGACTTGGAATAATTGATCAAGCTTTAAAACTAGTAGTGAAAAAACATGCTATCGTGATTGTGTGATGTTACTAATTTGAGATAATCACATGAAATTTAATTAATATGTTAAACAATTTTAGTAACCATGTTATACATTTCTGTCAGGGCTAATTAATTCAATCACCCACCTAGTCACCTCTATTGACTAAACTCTGATTTATCTTTTTTAGGGTTTTACACCGTGGTTTCTTATAACACACCATATGCGCATTTGAAGTTTGTAACCTTTCTCATACAGTGTGTATCTTTGCACATGTGGCATATGTCATATATTTATGTACTTTTAAGTTTATGTGGAAAAAAATTTGTCATACATGACACACACAACCATATGTTTTTTGATAATGCATGTATCATTCTTGTCATGAATGTTGCGCAATCATATTGTCACTCGGGATCTCTGCAGCCATAGAGATCAAGAAGGACAATCCGGGTCAATAATTTGCAACAACATGAATCTTCCCTCTGCCTTCTTCCTTTCGTTTTACTTACTGTTGAGGTTAAATTATTATTCCGGCATCTATCGTTTTTTAGAGCTGATATTTCCTAAATAAATTTATAATCTATTAATTGAGAAAGGTGTTGCACGTAGTAACAAGAGAAATATTTTTTTTTAATGTAAATATGAGAGATGTACAAAGAAAGGACTTATCAGACTATTTCAAACTAAATGAATAAGTTTTCAGTATGCTATGGCTTTCTTAATCACATATTATTATGACCTAGGAGAAATTTATTTACCTTATTATCTGTGAGTTTTAGTTTAGAAGCCAGTTTTCGAGTTCTGAAGTCTCAATTGTACATAATGAAGATTCGCAAGGGAATAGTATCCAAAAGATACGGTGATTAATAAATCATTTTGCTAGCAGCTTCTTCGAATGCTTTGTTTTGTGGATGAAGCACTGACTGAAAAGTTACCCTTGAGGAATGCTCTCTAATAGCTGACAGTGCAGGCTACCACACTGCATCAAAAAAGGATGTGAGTCCATAATAGTGAGAAAAACGTGATGCATTGAGATATATGGGATATCGGAACTCGATCAATAAGTGGAGTTGTTCGGGGTCACACACCCCCTACAACTAACAATTTTTAGCATAAGGGACTTATCGCCTGTTGGCTCGTCATGAAAAGCCACAAGTTTTATGACGAATGACTAACTAGACACGTCCCTCTTTCTTGCTATACTTTGAATTCAGTCAAATTCATGTAGCATGTACCAGAAGTCAATGAGCCAATCTCTTTCATTCAAGAGCATGCAAGAGAAGGTGGTGTATACAGTGGGAACTGCCAGAAGAGAAAGTGACAATTACATTATTATCTTTTTTCTTATTTCATTTGAACATGTATACTTTCACTAGATATATGAAGGAATGTTTATAATGTATACAAAATATATATAGACCACTGGATGTAGAAGAGAGATAACAAACATGGAAAAATTCCTTTTCTCTTATAACTCTGGCGTCCTCATGTCCAATTTATTTAGTCCTCACATTGTACATAGGGAATCTAAAAAGTGATGGATTGATAAGGTAGGAAATATCAAAGCGGCAAAAAGTTAGCAGGTTGGAGTTCATTGTAATTGGGTTTGAGTAACAGTTGAACTAGCCTAACTTTTGTATTTAAGATGGCCTTGCTTTGGTATCTGAGCTCATTTGAATTGATACAATCCATTAGCCTCATATTTTGGTAGCTTTTTGAAACTGTGAAACTTTAAATATACATGATAGGGATAAAAAACGAATATATGAATCAAGTGGGACTAAGATATTGTAGATCAGTGCAAGTGGCATGTTCATAGGCTCGTCGACGTATAAAGGTGCATGATAGGTACCTAACTTGCAAAAGTCATGGGCCGAGTTGAATACCGACTTTGATATTATTGCTTGTCTTGCATACACAAGGTAGAGCTAAACCATTAAATTCATATATTTGTTTATGCACACACAGATGCATATGTATGTAAGGAGTATAAAAGGTGCATGATAGGTACCTAATTGCAAAGTCATGGGCCAAGTTGAATACTGACTTTGCTATTACTGTAAGACTATTCAATTCTTATATATTTCTATATGAACACACACATGCATATGCATGTACATACATGCGTATACATGAAACTGTGCATACAGATGCACATGGATTGCCCAAACTTCCCTCGGGAGTTTTTTGGCTTTAGGTTGGTGTGGTATCTGGTGCGCCTAGCAACATACGCATTAGATTTCATCAAATAATACAATTTTTGTGACCATTATTGTGCCATGTGAAGCCAACATACAGGTCCTTAGATGTCAATAGATATTGCAAATTACCACCATTCAAACACCATGTGCACTTTTCTAAGGACAAATGAACCAAAAGAGAATTACACTGCATCAATCACATGGATGATCCTTCTCCACTCATTCCTATCGAGCAATATATCTTTATTTAAGCCTTTAGCATCCGTATCTTTCGTATCACTTCCATTGGTTATTCTTTCGCTCTTCTAACTTTTCCTAGTTCCTACTTTGATAAACCTTTTGAGTCATGTATCCTTTTAGCAACAACTTAGCTCTTTTAGCAACACTGAAGTGCACTTTTCTAGGAAGATAACAAAAAGAATCTGATTTTGTATGTAAGACCAAGATAATAGTTTTGTTCTATGGTCATTGACATTAAAAGATTGTCTGCTTGTTCCCTGTGCATTTCAGTATTGTCGTGTTCATGGCCTTAAATTCCCACTTTTTACCAAAATATACAAGGGTAAGTGCACTTGTGAACTCTAGAGAATTTGAATATGCGGAAAAACTGATCACTAATTAGCTTGTCTAGTTTGCTTAGCTTGTAGCTTATATGAATGAGCTATAGGAAATGCTGTTCATACAACAGAATTTGTATTTTTGAATTTTCATTTTTTTTTTATCACAAACCCCTTCAATATGCATGACTTTAGGTTACTGGTATTATTTTCTTGCCCACTTTTTTCTCCCCGATTTTACTATTTTTCTGTGCAGAGATACATATGTTATTTCCATAATATGCATGCTTCATCATGTCAGTTGTTTAACATACTAATTACTTCATTTATTTATTTATTTATTTTTTGTAGAGGTCTCATCTATAGAGAGATCACCCTTGAAATACTTTATGGGAGAGCTATATGGTGGCAATTCCCTTAGAAGCACAATTTCTGTAGGAAACGAGAAGAAGCGGCAGAAAGTGTATAATACTATGTTCCATGTGCCATTGAGATGTGAAAGGGTACCGATACACTTCACTCATGTTTCCTTTATATTTGCGGCTTTATTCCCAAAATCACAATATTTTTTTTTATTTACTCCCTCAAATCACTGGAGCATATGAGTATACCCTTCTTGGTACAACTCAAGAGTAAGCTACCCTTTTACCCACTTCTTCCTCTTCCTCTTCCTCTTCCTCCTTCAACCAAACAAAGAACCTCATATATGTACGAATGTGTGTATCCTATCTTGATTAGATTTGTGAGTTATGTTAGCTTTTTCTGTTTTCCATAGAATTGCAGGGAGTTAGTTATAAGTAAAATTCAGGGTGATTTAGCTATAAATTTAAAGAAAACTGATCATTATTCTTAACAAAATTAATGAAATGTTCCAATTTGATTCTGCAAAATTGGCGGATTCGAAAACTATTGCATATTTAATGATTTATGAGTAAATTAGAAAATATGTTGATATTAGGGGTAGATACGTAAGAGGCCCTTAAACCTGCTGTTACAACTGTTAACAATGGTAATTCACTATAGAAGTATCAATTGCTCTATCTATTATTGGGAGTGTATATTGAAAGCAACAGGAATAGGCCTCTTGTCTATTCGTTAACAGTGACTTACAGTTAATGCAGTCATTTTGGATATAGATCATGATATTCTTGAAAGTTATATATTTAAAAATAATGAGTTCTCTGATGTTAATTTAGGATGTTGCAGCTTATTATTGCAGGCTTCTTTTTCTGCTTGGATTCATTTTTATCATTGCTGACCATTATGCCAGCTAGAATTCTCATGATTATTTGGAGTCTGCTAAAGACCAGGTTTGCCAATTAATCACTCTTAATTCATTGGTTTCATATTTAACATTGTAAGTTTTTATCAGACAGTTGCTCATTCATTCTGAATATAGCTGATTGGTGGCCATGTTCTTCTATTTAAATCAACTCTTGTTATAGATATTGTTACATTGGGATCTTGATGGTGATGACCATCATGGTTGCATTTGGCTTGTTGTCCTCTTTTGAATTTTTGTTCTTTTTTTTATAAGTTCTGTTTGATGTTAGTTATGATCTTCTTGTCTTATATAATAGTAATAAATATGGTTTAGTTGGAAGAAAATAACTGCACCTTTTCTTTTGGTATGTTCTCTCTACGGCTAATGTCTCACTAATTCGTTAATGAATCAATCTTCAGTTATTTTTTGTGCATTTTGTTTATTTTCTGTGTCTTTTTTCTTCTCTCTCAATCCTATTTGGACTAGATGTAAGTAGGCACTTGGTAATCTGTTTGTTTTTGCTTGATCCAAGCAGTGATCATTTTGCAATTTTCTAAAAATTTAAGTATGGTGGTTCTCTTATAATTTAACTGACATCAAGGTTTGAGAACTTCGTTTCGGTTTTGGTTACAGATCCTCACTATATAAAATGTTTAGCTAGTTTCAATAGTCTTGTTTTTAGTTTCAGTTCCATTGTATGTAGATGTATAGCCCTAGTGTCATAACTACTAAATATGCTTGCTATATTTGGTGCTTTACTTATGATGCCTAAAAAGCATGTATGGTGTTGACTAAGATAAATAAACTTACGGTACTCATAAAGTTTGCCTAAAATTTAATCTGATAAATATGAATGCTGTTTGAATTATGCTTATGCTTCAAAATAAATAAAATATATCAAATTATAATATGTTAGAATTTGTGGATTTGGGATCGCTATAGCAATTGAAGGGAGACAAAATTATTGACTACTCGGAACATTAGCCCCTTTTCCTCCCTTTAACTTGAACTTTTCTTTCAACTTTTGGTGGGTTTTGGTAAGTATCATCCTAAATTTATAAAATAAATAAAATAAATTTCAACTTATACTTCAAAATAAATAAAATATATCAAATTATAATATGTTAGAATTTGCGGAATTGGGATCGCTATAGCAATTGAAGGGAGACAAAATTATTGGCTACTCGGAACATTAGCCCCTTTTCCTCCCTTTAACTTGAACTTTTCTTTCAACTTTTGGTGGGTTTTGGTAAGTATCATCCTAAATTTAAGGAAACTAGTCTGATATCTAACTATACTAGTCTGATATCTAACTATACTAGTCCGAAACTGACCGAAACCCAATGAAGCCCAACAAAAACAATTCTTTTGAGTGGTTTCGGCAAAATTGATCCGAAAGTAGCCATTCTGAACAAAACTGGGGAAATGTCAATTCTTGATTGGCATTAATTGTGTTCTGTTAGATCCTATTCCTCTCTCGTTCTTTTATGAGTGAAAAGTGGAATAGTCTATAATGTTGTTATTGAAATTATAATGTGATCTTTTTTTTTTGGCTGGTATGCATAGACGATTTGCATTTCTGTAAGCGTTTTTCTTTATCTTTGCTTGTGCCCATGCAAATATGACTTGTAGTGTATCAACTTGTTGTTTAAGAGTTGGATTACTTTAATTGTTGAGACGTAGACATTTTCACCTAGACCTCTAGGAAGATCTAATCAGGGGATCACCAACAGAAAGGTACATACTTTTTTTAAAAAAAAAAATCTGGATCCACCCCGAGATTCATGAAACAACTAAATTAAGAATAGCTCATAGCCTACGATTTAAAGCTCTTCTAGTCATGTCATCTTATGGCATTTCGCTCAATGTTTTAGCATCTATGCTTATGCTGGATTTAGATAGCCTAGCTGGGTGCTTGTGCCCTTGCTGAATTTATCTACATTGTCAATGATGATTTGTTCTAACTGTTCATGCATGTTCCACATCTATTGAACTTCCATGCTGCTTTTTTGTTACAGGAAATTATGTCTCAAAGTTTACTTTAAATGTATCCAACTACTTATATTACCCTGCACACTTTTCCCTACATCAGTTCTTGCATTGTTCTGTTGTATATCACATTATCACTTGTGAAATATCGGATAATTTTGTTTGGCAAGTCAGTTGTGAGTATGCCCAGCTCGTTATATTACTCTACATCCTTTTCTCCCATCTTTATTCTTGCATTTATCTGTTGTGAATAAGTTGTGATTATTATATAATTTATTTATTTTTAAACATTGACCAAAATATTTTGGCAGGCAGTTCCGGAGGCCAAATGCTGCTGAGTTATCTGATTTTGGTTGTTTTGTTGTATTGGCATTTGGAGTCATAACTCTACAGTTAACAGGTGGGTGTTAGTCTACTACATCTAAGATTCCATTTAATATATTTTTCCATATATTATTACCTCTTTTTTCACCAAATGTACAATTAATTGCATGGAATTAATGGTTATAGTTGGCACTATTTCATAATGCTTTTATCGTGTATCAGATATCAGTCTAATATATCATATTATACGTGGGCAAGGTACGATCAAACTTTATGTGGTATACAATGTGCTAGAGGTGAGAAAATGGAGAATTGGACTTTGTTCAACTACATCTTGTTAAATGCTGAATTTTGTTTCTTCCTTCTACATTCATGATAGATTTTTGACAAACTCTGCCAGTCTTTCGGGGAAGATGTTTTGCAAGTTCTCTTTAACTCTGCAGAGGGACTTGCTAGTTGTTCAGTAGACAGTCTAACATTTGAACTGCTGAGATTCATTTTTGATGGAGCTATAGCTGTCGTTGCCTTTAATATCCTTTCAGATTGATGACTGCTTCTTTGATTTTTATATGCATTTTATCTTATTCGATTTTTCCTTAACTAGTCATACTCGTGCATTCGTTCATTTTATTAGCTCAAGCTATAACTTTGTCTACCTGCATTATTGCACACAATAATGCTCTACTGGCTCTACTGATATCCAATAATTTTGCTGAGATTAAAAGCAACGTATTTAAGCGCCTCAGCAAAGAAAACCTTCAGAATTTGGTATACTATGGTTAGTAGTCTCCTTTCAACATTCTATTTTGTGTATGTTCTTATTATAATGCATTAAAGCAAACATCTTTTATCTTATTCCCCATTGTTTTCCCAAAAAGTATGTGACATACAGCCTTAAAAATCATATTTTGTACAGGCTTCCTGCATTCATGTGACTGACAATGCCAAAAGCAGTAGTTTTTCTAAGCCGATCTACTTCTAGGAGTTGCAATATTTTAGGCAAAAAAACTGTTTGAAAATATCATGCTCATGCTAGATAACTACATTTAAAATGTCTATATGCAAATTTGCACTTACCAATAGCATCAGTTTGAACTGAGTATTATTTGGGTTAATGGATTCCTTATTTTAGGTTTTCTGAGCAATATTTTTGCAAATAATATTCCTATTTTACCAGTGGCATGGTGTTCTGTGTCAGGACATCTGCAATTGGGGTGCCTTTTGATCCTCATGCCACATGATTTATTGTGTAGATTATGTCATGGCAAAAATGCCTGTGCATTATATGACATTGGGGCGCATAAATAGCAATAAACTGATTACAGGTACTTGTTCTAATCATGCATTTAGAGTCTGTGATAGTCTTATCTCATTCTGCAGACTTTCATCAACGTCGTTGTGCGACAGATTTCTTGTGTCTGTTAGATTGTGGCTTTCTTTTTGCTAACCTTTACAAGTTCTTCCTTGAATATTGAGGTTTTCTTCTTAGATCTTCCAAGGCTATTCCTATGTCATTTGCATAAATATGTAAGTCAAACCTTTCCAAAGTCTATGCCTCAGTTGTCAAATTTTTATACTGCTTTCAGTGACACAGGAAATTCACTGGAGGAAGTCCGCTCTAGATCTAATACTTTCTTAATCCACATAGTGTTTCCAATCCTTGTCCCAAAAGAAGATAGCAAGTAATAACCCTGGCCTATGACTTTGATCTCATCAATTTTGTTTTCCACGTTTTATCTAACAATTTGCAACTGAGGCCAGTTCTGCTTCTTTCTTAATATACTATCATAAGCAGTTTACAAATTTGTCTACACAGCCTTGTATAACAGGAACTGATTTAGCTAACATGATCATAGAGGCTGTCAAAAGATTTTTTTTAGACTCTGCAACTTCAATCTTGTGAACAAAGAATCAACTCTTTGTCTTTTTATCTATAATTTACTGTTAGGTCTTTCTATTATCGACCTTCTTTCTGTATCTTTTTGCTTAAGCAAGATTGAACTTATATACTTCTTATATGTTACTTAGGCTTTTATTGTCTTTTTGTCCTCGGCCAATTCTACGTAGGAAAAGAGGAATTGCAGGGGTCTATTTAATTTAGAAGCTTCTATTAGGACATTCTCTTATCTCTGGACTCTTGCCACCAGGATAACAACAATGGAAACAAAGTCTTTACCCAAACTTTTGGATTGGCTAGATGAATGTTTGTCTATTCACCTCTGTTTGTCCATTTTCTGGTTAAAAATATTAACTATTGTGCCCTTTTCAACTTCCCCAATTGCCTTTCAGGCCTAGCCCGCATCCTTATTTCTCCATTAACGATGATCCTGTCACATGGTTAATCATCTTAATGGCTTTTTCCATGGGAACTACCGCTAACTTCTTACAGATGCACATTTTTTCTCCATCTGTTAATGTATTCTTGCTCATTCATATCAATTTTTATTTCAGCTACACTTATTTTTTGGTTGCTTATTTTTTGGATCTTGTTCCTTAAGTGCTCAACATTCTATCCCATATAAGGGCATTTAGCCTCTTATAGATTGTTCCTTTCTATTTAATGGGTGTTTCTATCATCACATAATACTCTAGAGGCACTTCTTGCTTTAGCCATCCTGTTTATTCTATAAACTATCCACAAACACTCTCACGTCAAGATCTTGATGATAACAAATGATAGTAACTATCTATGAACTTGTGATATTTAGAACTCAATATTAGGGAAACATGAGATGCAAGTAGTCAAGTAACTAGTACATTCTTGTAAGGAATAATGTTGTATATATAACTGTAATGGCAAATGCTTAATGAACATAGTGTATCCTTTATTGAAAAATCTCAATAGAGCATCATTTACGATTTTTATGGCGGACACATAGTAGGGAGGCATATGAGAATAAGCGACTTAACAAATGAATTGTTAATTCTCTTAAGTACTATGCCATGGAAAAAACATGATGAATGATGCAACAATCTAATGCAAGATGTATAGCAACAATACGTTAAAGGCGATACGTCGGTATTAGCTGATATTTGAAACTTTGCACCATAGTTTCGGTTCATTCATATCACTAGATCCATTAAAGTATAGTATTTTCTACTACCCCTCACAGGTAATTTACTACTCAGAAGCAACTAGCTGTTTATTATCTTACTTGAACCCATATAAATTTGAATTTATATCACCTATTTTCGTGGATTGAATAATTGAAATCTAACACATACATTATTGAAGCACTAAAATCTAGTGTCTGTTGACCGTTTATTTGGTTGTCACTTAACTTTTTAGCAGCGCATCTGCATGCATATGAGAACAAAATAAATATGACATGTATTGCATGGTGCATGTATATCATAATTAGTGTGTTAGCAGGTCCCAGACATCGTATATTTGGAGGTTTCATGATGGAGTTTCTTGGTAAACCTTTACATTAACAATGAAAAGATTATGATTTCATCTAAATGTGAAGTCTTAGAGTTGGGTTGTTTCATGCAAATTTGAATTCGATGCATATAGCTGCATATAAATATGTCATCCAGATTCACATATATAATATGAAAATTTTGTTTTAGAGCACATTTTGTTTTTCTTTTCTTCACATACTCTTATTTGTTTCATATGCTATGGAAGGTAGCCATCTGATCGTTCCCTCACATATTGTTGTTATGCATGACTAGACATCGTGGAGAGGTTCCATATCACTGCATTTGTAATATTTGTGCTTGCTCAAAATATCTTGGAGGCTGAGGGACCATGGTTTGAGAGTTTTCTGACGGTAAGTTGTGCATTCTTATTTATTTTAGTAGTATTATCATTTTAATACATAACACACTTATCTTCTAAAGCACATACAGACTGCTTTTATCTTTTCTTTTGATCCCTCAGAATGCCATGCTGGTTTACTTATGTGAAATGTTTATTGATGCAATCAAACATTCATTCCTTGCAAAATTCAATGAAATAAAACCTGCTGCATATTCGGAGTATCTTGAAGACCTCTGCAGACAGGTAAATATCCGTTCTTATGTGAAACTACTTAACAGTGCAGTTTTATTAGATCTTCCAGATTTAGAATCAAGATAAGAAACATGGGCGTGGGCAAGCCAACACATGCACCACATGACATGTTGACACTCAATAAATTCTCAAAGAGTACAAATAAAACATCAATGACATTGCAGAAAGTGTCATGTACTGTACCACTTTGACAAGACGCCACAACACTTGAGTGTTCTTTCGTAACAACCAACTTAGCTGTGCACTTCAACTGACACACTCAAAATTTTAGTCTGCTTATCATGTGCAAAACAAAGAATGTTGCTTATGGTAATACTTGAACTTAAAATAGATGGAAGTCATGAGATAACCTATCCAACTATTTCTTTTCATTGTATGATGTATTCTTTTTCTAAACGAGCAAATTTGATTAGTTTATTTTTCAGCATGTAGTAAAATTTGATGATTTGATCAGGTGTATTTTGTCTTTCCTAGTCAGTACAGGAACTTTGCTTTCTTATAATTGTTATATGTTGCGCTTATGAGGTTAGAAGTCAGTCTGTGAGAGACATGATTGTTAATATCTGATGACGTCCCTTTTCCCGTTCCATTTTTCCACTGAGATGACATGGATAAATCATAGTTATAAGGATTTGATACCCTGATCTAACTGTGAAGGACAGTGATTGCTCAGAAAAGAAAAGGAAAAAGAAAAAGAACATGAAAGTACCTCATTTGCTCTGACAAGGGGATTTCAGATAATGATATCATCTCCTGGTTTATTGGTTCTGAATATAGGCTGAAGTACATTTTGGGAACAAATTAATGAGATTATCTCTATTATGTTAAAGAAGGTTACACATGGGACATTGCAAGAGATCCTGATCAAATGCCTGATATTGAAGACGATCACTGAGACCACTCTGGATATGATGGATTGCTACAGTTGTTTACATTTTCTTAATACATTATTGACTCGTGAAGTAATGAAGTGATAGTCCCATACTGATAAGGCTAGAAAAGTTCAAAGTATTCTTCCATAGCACACTGCTTTCAGTTCCTTATTGGCATACGATAGTATAGACACGTGCAAATGCTAGAGGTCACATTCCAAGTCTTTGCATAACAAATTCCTTGGCCATATCAGAGAGAGTCATACTTTTCCGTAACAGCCTGCCGTCAGGACATATCATCAATTATTATTTTCCTTGCTCATGTTATTGCAGAAAACAGGATGCCAGAAGCATTAGTTCAATCTAATGCATTAAATGCCAACTCATAGGCGTGTAAAGCTTTATATTGTATTTGATGTTTGAAACTTGGTTTTAATTTGTGGTTGGCTTTCCTTTGTAGGCTTATTTATGCTTTTGATAAATTATGCAGTTTCAGTCTGAATTTTGCTTTTGAAAGTTTAAATTCTTCAAAAATAAAAATTGTGAAAGTTTCCACAGTTTTAATGGAGGTTTCTTGTTTTAAAATATTTTCATTCCTAAAACTAAATAACTGATTGTTTTATGTACAATAATGTTAGTATTCTTAGATGGTGTTAATTTGCAGGAGTGCTTTTACTATGCAAGACTAATTAAAGTATGACCTTTTATTAATTTTTTAAATACAATCTACAGTATCTTTGGTAGAAGTACGTCTTTTCTTCTTCTTCTTCTTCTTCTTTTTTTCCTGAGACTCGTATATAAGGGGACTGAAGGGTTTAACAGTAAAATGTTTATATGAAATCTATGCTTTATTTAACTAGAAAGATCCCCATTCAGGATTGTTGATTAAGTTTTGCGTTGTTTCCAAACTTTGTTCAGACTCTAAATGAGAAGCCTGAAGAACGTCGAGAAGACCTTACTTTCATTCCTCTTGCACCAGCATGTGTGGTGGGTTCCAACCACAACTCGAATATCATGAATAATCATATAGCATAAAACATTAAATATCTCATAGTTGTTATCTTTGTTCAGGTCATCCGAGTACTAACTCCGATATTTTCAAATCTTCTTCCCTTTGGTCCCCTCCCATGGAGGTTGTTATGGATCCTCATCTGGTCGAGTTTGACCTATATCATGCTTACCATTTGCAAAATACTGGTTGGTGTCAGTCTTCGCGGACTTGCAACTTGGTACCTTGCCCAAAGACAGGAAAAGAAACAACACATTGATTGAGAGCCATCTATGGCTTTCACCTCTGGTGCATGTGGAAATCTGCTCAACATTGTGTTAAACATCCAATTCCTGTGAATTATGCGGAGCTCATGCACCATTGGCTAATAATTTGGCTGCAAGCAGTTTATCCCCAGGGGAAGAGTAAATTACAAGAAGCTGTTACTGATTGGAGATGCTTCAGCCACTTTGCATCATGAAAGGTAGTTTGAATTTCTAATATTCAACAGTAATATATTAAGAAGGAGTTCGTTCTTTCTTGCATCCTCACAAGTTGCAGGTCTCACAGATTATTTTGTATCTATATGAGATCGGCTGCTCCCAGATTTGTGGATTCTTGACCATTGCCTGCATCTAGGTTTCGACATCAAATTGTATCATCCCATCCAAGGCTGTTCTTTCTTTTCTTTTTATGTTATTTTTTTCCCGGTCAATAAACTGTGCAAGCGTGCATATATATATATATATATATATATATATATATATATATATATATATTATCACAGATCGTACATATATCCGTAAATTATCAAACAGATCGTACTTCCATTTGACAGAGTTTAACAGAAGTGTAATAACATACATATTCTCTTCACACCAAAATAACCTATATTCTTGTAAATTCAGGACGTCTGTGTTCTCTCTTTTATTCAGAGGCCAAAAAAGAACCATGAATGTTGACAAGCGCTTTTGTAGGTGCTGTGATTGATCAGTCAAATTAATATTATTTTGCCAACGCTTGTTTGTAGGAATCGAGGAATGATTGATATCTGGGATCTAGCTTTCTATATATAATTCAATTGCAGTAATACAACTGATTTAAACCTTGTTTGCAATAAGCATGTCATATATATATTCGTTGTTCTCTGATTGCTCTCTTGCGTTTCTTTGAACTTCCCTTTTCCTTTTTTTTGGGTTTTTTCAAAGTAGTGTCCTGGGGAGTAATGTTTAAAATAGCGATAACGGTAACGTAACGTTTTGACTTTTTTAGGCTATGTTGCATATAGCGTAACGTTTAAAGTAAGTTATGCAATTTTTTATTTATTTAATAAAAATAAATATAAAACAATATACAATAATTTTTATAAATTAAAAAATAATTTTAAAATATCAAAAAAAAGAATATAAAACCATTTTATAATACATAATCTATTCAAATGTTATATTAAGTTTTTTTTCACATATCTTTATAAATTATATCAAGTCTGCAATCGTAATTTCATTTATCATTTAAACAAGAAAGAAAGATTCTAATTTTTTATTTCAATTTTAGTTATTATCATTGTCGTAATTTATATTTTGTAATGTTCAATTTATCCTATTTATAATTGTTGATTGCAGTTCAGTTAAAAATTTAATAGAATCAATTAGTAATTTTCAGCAACCGGACGAGAAATATAACAAGTGAATAAGGAAACAAACTTAAATTAATACGTTAGCAATTTTACAAGCAATCAAATAAGCCAACAACTAATTAAGTAAAAATTACAGTAATTTATTAATAATCAAAATAATAATCAACAATAATATATAAATTACTAAAAAAATAATTGTAATTAAGTAAAAATTACAGTAATTTGTTAATAATCAAAATAATAATCAACAATAATATATAAATTACTAAAAAAATAATTGTAAATAACATCGTATAACAAATTACTAAAAAAATAATTGTAAATAACGTAGTATAACGTAATTTTACGTAACGTTATGTAATATAACGTAAAATAACGTAAAAAACGTATTGTTACGATGCACTGAGTTATTTCCAGTTGTTACGTAGCGTTGAGGTTCCGTTAGGTTACGTAACGCAATATAACGGGTTTTTTCAACATTGGGGACAATTCATAATAAACAATTAATGCTCCTAATTTTTCTTCATTATCATTGAAGATTATGTAGGAAATTGCAAAACTTGTGAAAGGAGATTTTAAAGAACACCCAGAATTTCTAGGGGTACACCTATTTTTTTAGGGCACCCCAAAAGAAATTCCAAAACCTAGGGTTTTTTTTTTTTTTTTTTGGGACAAAACAAATCATAGAAAGTAAGAAAAACTCTCCTTGTCACCAAAATTTTACATTTTTTCCGTAAAAAAAAAAAATGAAAAAGCGAATAATAGAAACATAAATATTTACCGAGTACTATTCACTATCAAGAATTTATTTTCCAGACACGACAAACCTATTGGGCTCGCAGGAGTATGTGCCACCATGAAAAATGGTAAAATTCTTAAGAAAAGTGCAAGAGGATAGCTTGCATCAATTAAGGCGGGAGTTGGGTTCAAAACAGCAGCAGCTTTTTTTTTTTTTTTTTCAAAAATTACAAGCACCTAGCAAGATGATCCTTTTTTCAAAATACTTGAGAGTGAGTATCTATTGTGGTTAAGGAACAGGTAGTTAGCTTCATGGCTGACGAGGGGAGTTTCTAAAGAAGCACACCATTTTTCCTAGTGAGCCCACCTATTAGTGTATTTTTGGTCAGGATTTTCTTTCTGTTGTTAAGTGGGCTCACTAGAAAAAATGGTGTGCTCCTTTGGAAACTCCCCTGATGAGTGCATGTTTCATAGAGTAGAAAAAGAAATCTCCACTGTGTAATAATTTTTTTTAAAAAAAAATTATTTACTTACTAATGCTATGGACTATATTTGGACATGGATCTCCATTTCGTGAGTGGCAATGCATGCAGAATTAACTGAGTAAGAAATATGGATATATACCACTAAAATACACCGATAATTAGTAATATTTTGGTCCTTCGGATGAATCCTTGTTGCTAAGTCAGGTGTGCTACAAGAGGCTTTGTGAAAGCAGGAGCAAGAGAGCAATCATTTTGAGACCGTTTAGATGCTTTCGACAGTTATCTGCTCCATATTTGGCCAACAGACTGTTGATAATGAGATCTTTACAAAGAAAGAGCTATAAACTAAGGTCAATAGACTATTGCTAGTTAGGGATTCAACTCCAAATCCTTCAAAATTTAAAATGTCAAACTAGGAATTTCAATGGCTTGGGACTAGAAATTTCGCCTTAAAAAAAACAAATCAATGTCATTTTTTTTTATTCAACTCAGAGCATGAAGAATTATGCTTCATAACTCTGCATTCCTCAGTCTCGGGGCTCGTCTTGCCGAAGTTTTCAATGGCCCCTCAGCAGCCTTTCGGAAGGCAGCATTCTCATCCTCTGCGGTCATACCTTTCTTCTCAACATTCACCTGCCAGGTTGACCACTGAGACGCTTGGGGTTGGCACACGAAGGGCGATGCCATTGAGCTTCCCCTTGAGCTTGGGGGAGCACCAGGGACACTGCCTTTGCTGCTCCAGTGCTTGTCGGCACAATGTTCAGTGCTGCTGCTCTTGCTCGCCTCAAGTCGCGGTGGGATGCATCCAAGAGCCTCTGCAGTTAGCACAACGGTAAAATATTTAACAAGCGAGCCAAATATTTACAAGAGATGCCTGAAGTCTTGCCAAATATTGTTTGATATTTCTGTTGCTTGGATGACAATGATAGGACCATTGTAATGTAAGTTTCTGATTCAATGGAACATTATTTACTTTTTTTGGGGTGGGTGTGTGTGTGTGTGTTGGCGGGGGGGGGGGGGGGGGGGGGGGGGGGGGCGGGGCGGCGTGGGGGGGGTTGGGGGGTGGATTATACCTTGTAGTGATTATAAGATGGTTGGATCTGTATCGGTAAAGAAATCAGAGTACATGAAAAGAAAGGCTTCGTTAATTACTGAGGTATTTTGAGATATTTTCCTATTAGATGTTGAGATATTTTACTAAATTAGGATAGTTGACAAATCTCTGATTAGAATAATTTAGAATAATTGACAAATTTTTGATTTGACTAATTGAAAATTTTATGTAATTAGTATCAATTACAGATACTATAATTATTTTTTTTCTTCCCTCCTTCACTTATAAAAAGATGGCTCATTGTACAGTTCACATAAAAAAATGTACAGAAATTTCTTCATTCCGCTTTCACTCTATTTTTTTTTTTACATGGTATCAGAGTAATCCAGATTCAATTCTTATCAGGCGCGCATTTAATTGTGGGTTTTAAAAAAAATTATACTGCTGTGTAAAGTCCAGATTTCTGTCTAAAAATGAGCTTTCAACCTGCGGGAGCATGTTAAAAAACAAGATAATTTCTCTCAACCCTCACCACAATTTTGGAGCTTTGGTATTGGTATAGTGGAAGGGATTTTCAACTATTCTTATATGGATCTCTAACTTCAAGTAGACATGCTTAGCTTAAAGATAAAAAGCTTTAACATAAGAAGTAGACATTCAAGCACTCAAAGAAATGTTTACTCGTCCCGACATCACCTCCAGAGACATCAGAAATACCTTGCGCTTACTTCGCTTTGGGGGCTTGTTTGCAGGTACGATTTTCGTAACTTTATGGTACACCCATGTATTGACCAGTTCTTATTTGGAAGGTTTCGCCATTTTGCACCTCACGCGATATACATTAGCTAGCGTAATTAGTACAAGCTAAAATTGCAACTCAAAAATGTATCTTAACATTAGCTAGCGTAATTAGTACAAGCTAAAATTGCGACTCAAAAATGTATCTTAACATTAGCTAGCGTAATTAGTACAAGCTAAAATTGCGACTCAAAAATGTATCTTATTTCAACTGAATGCAATGTACGTGCATATGGCAGGACTCAAGATTCAGACAATCAGAGAACGCCTTTCTTCAGAATGAGTCCTTCAACGACTACGTTATCAACTCTATTGGCCAGGTTGAATCTGAATGCAATAGCCCCCCTTTTTCTTTCGAGAAAAAGGAGGGGGTTCTTAGAGAAAACCCCCTGTCCAAAGCTCCATTAAGGTCGATTATGTTGGTTTATATGTCCATAAGGAAATTTTTGGGAGACAAATTGAAATTGATTTTTTTTTTTTTTAGTTGACAGAGAATATCTCCTGCCACTAATCCCTTCTCTCTCCCACTAAGATTGGCAGTTAAAAAAAATCCTACATGGATTCACCCCAAAAAAGAGAATACCTCCCTCTAAGAGAAGCACATTTTTGAATTTGAGAAAAAATTCGCTTGGAGAAAAATCGGGTATTAATTCACTCGGAATTGAGAGCGTAGCGTCGTGATAAAGTGGGATTGATTCGTTCGTGATCAATCTTCCAATCGGCTAAGGATTTCAGGTGTTCGTCGCAGTGGTTACACGTTCGATGTCGGTGATATATCCGCGGGATTCGATCGTCTATGAGGTATACTTTCGCTAATTCTATATTCAACGTCGTAGACATTTGTATTGGTATATTAGTATAGGAGGAACCGCGTGTTAAGACGAGATCCAACATATTACGAACTTCAAAATATATAGTCTGAGCCACCTTCAAATTGAGCAAAATAAGAAGATATAGACTGGCCTGATATAATTAAGAGAACGTGGCAGTGAAACATAGTAACAAGAAAATAACTACTAGGTTCTTCCATAACACCAAAATAAAACTCAAAACAATTGTATCTAGACTCCAAAATGGCAGTTGCAGGCAACAACTACTATCAATCTAAGCAAACAACTTCTACACCTTCAAGGGTGTGCATTCTGATTGGGATAAGAGACTCACCTTAGCTCATTATCTTCTCGAGCTACGTATTCCAAATCAATTAGAATATTTGATCAAGTCCAATTAGTGGGGCCTAGAGCCCTAGCCATTAACACGTCGGTGTTCTTTCGAGCTTTCTTGAAATTTTTATAGTTTGTTTTTTCTCGAAAAAGAAATTTATATAGTTTGTTGAAAGCCTGCAAGATTGTAGAAGAGAGAGGGAACCCTTGTAGTGTCATTAGACCGTTGAAGTTGTTATTGTTGTTGCACTTAAGATCTCATGCATCAAAGTTATTGTTAGAGTCAAGACTTTCCTTATGTCGTGAAACTTGCTGAATTTTTTTTTGACATCGACATGAATGGTTCAAGTAAAATATCATATTGCCATAAAACTTTATATAAGTGTAAAGAAGTGATTTATTTGTGTTCCTGTTATCAAAATGCTCTCTTGATAATAATGTCAAATTTGAAAATAATACTGAAAATAGATTTGTTCTGTCTGTCTAGTGATGACATTTTTGATATTATCTAACTGGAGTTATGAAAAACAAACTGAATAAAAACTAGAATTCACACATGAAATTAGAATATCAAATTGACTTGGACTAAGAAAAGAAACTTTATTGTCACATAGCGATGATGCGAATTTTTTTTCAACCAGTCCATGGAACCAAACTCAAGTGTTTACTTGAGAGATGGACTCTAGACGAGCTCAAATGAAATTGGATCTCTGGAATTGAATCTAAGATGAAGGGTCTTGGATTGGAAGAATGCTAACGAGGTTCGACCCACAGGTTTCTTCTGTCTACTTCCCTGGTGCAAGGGGTCAGTTTCCAAAGGAGCACATCGATTTTCCTAGTGAGCCCACTTTATAGCGTAATTTTGGTCCGGACTTTTAGTCCAGATAGCTATTAAGTGGGCTCACTAGAAAAAAAGGTATGCTCCTTTAGAAACTCCTGTTCAAGGGTCACTAGAAAAAAAAAAGATTTTATAATTCTTCGAATACCCCCCTCTTTGAAGGACACAGACACTTGAATCAAAAAGTAAAACTCGTCGATAACGGTAACATAACGTTTTGTTTATGTTAACTTATGTCGCATATAGCGTAACGCATAACGTAAGTTATGTAATTTCTTATTTATTTAATAAAAATAAAACTATATAAAATAATTTTTATAAATTGAAAAATAAATTTAAAATATCTAAAAAAATGTAAAACCATTTTGTAATATATAATGTATTCTAATTTTATATTAAGTTTTATAATAATTTTTACATTTATCTTCATAAATATATTAACTCTGCAGTCGTAGTTCCAATCATCATTTAAAAAAGAAAATAAGATTTTAATTTTTTTTATTTCAATTCTAGTTTTTATTATTGTTGTAATTTACATGTAATTTTTAATTTATCTTATTTATAACTATTGATTTCAGCTAAGTTAAAAATTCAATAGAATTAACAAATAAGATATTTCAGCAATCGGAGAGGAATTACAATAAGCGAATAAGTAAACAATCGCAAATTAATAAGTTAGCAATTCTACAAATAATGAAACAAGCCACAACTAATCAAGTAAGAAAATTACAGCAATTCGCTAATAATTAACAAAAATATAAAAATTACTAAAAAAATAATTGTAAATAACATAACACAACGTAATTTAACGTAACGTTACGTAATATAACGCAAAATAACTATAAAAACAGATTGTTACAGTACACACTGAGTGATTTCCAGTTGTTACATAGCATTAGAGTTCCGTTAGATTACGTAACACAATATAACATGTTTCTTAACGTATTATTTTAAACATTTGTACCGACTAATCCTATGTGGGTTTGAAAATCTGCTTGAAAATAAGTTCCCTTATCTGATGAATTCCGATTAATAACAAAATCTTCGCTAATTTGAGTTAAGATGTAGAGTTTGAATTTTAATTAACTTATCCCATTGGAAAGATTTATGTAATGATCGCGTGACTTCTTAGATAAAGTTGCAATTGAAATGATCCATTTTGGGAAGGCTCTCTAGCTTGATTCATTAATTTTGGGATCTTCTTCATCTACATACCAATTTAGCCATTGTGGGTCTTCACGTGGGCTATTGCTTTGTGAGTTTTGAGTGGCCTTTTGCCTTGGTTCTTCGACAATTAATTGAATTTTTGTTTACATAATAAGGTTTTGGAATATAGTTACTGGGATGGTAATGGATATATTTATATGGTCAATTTTTGCCTACACTATATAAAAATTTGAATTAAAAACGAAAATTTTATTTTTCTAATTCAAAATTTTATATAGGACGCGTCCATTACTATTCTTAATAGGTATTTAACAGTTTTATATTTATATTAGTCCCTGCAAATTGGCATTTAGATACTGGTTTTCAACAATTTGTTTCACTCTATAATAGCCATTTTGTTAATATTTAATCTAAAATATCAAATAATTATTTAATTATTAAGAATTAACTATGATAGTGAAATTAATTTCTCTAAGTTAACTAATCAAATTAAGTTCTTGATTTTTATCTTGTCCCTAGACTTTTTTCCCTCCATGTTCCTTCTCTTTTAATATAAAAACACTAACATGATGAAAAACTTCTATGAGTACTCGATATTAGTTTCATTTCTGATTATAACATGCAAAAATATTTTTGACGATGGAATAATATCATAATGGTCTCCATCAACAACAAAATATGCAAAATAGATAAAGAAGATTCCCAATGAACTAGGATGATTAACAATTTTGATATATCATATATCAAATTAGTTTGACCCCTATAGACAATGTTAAAGTTTTAAATTTCTAATTGTAATTAGGTAGATTCATTATATGATAAATAGAAACTGACGGATTATTAACAATAATAGAGTTGAGATTTGTCGAAAGTAATATCAGAATATGAAATTTATTAGGTACATAGAAGCACTAAATTTTATGAGGGGAAATTCTAAATGATCTCACAACTTGCCTAGTGAGCACCACCTCCATTTTAAAAAAGTGAGTTTTTCTTAGTGAACAACGCTTTCTTCCAAAATTCTGGGAACTTCTAAATGGGCACAAGTTTTTTCCTAGTGAGTCCAGTTAAAGTTCAGTATAAATATCAAGTTTGCCCTCAAAAAAAAATTTCCATATTGCCCTTCCTTACTCGCGTGCAGTATTTTTTTTAGCCCGTTCGGACTGTAAGTCCGAACGAATTAGGACTGTTTGGACTTACAGTCCGAACGATCCGAATTCGTTCGGACTGTAAGTCCGAACGATCCGAATTCGTTCGGACTTACAGTCCGAACGATCCCCTGCTGTTCGGACTGTCAGTCCGAACAGCGGGGTTTCGTTCGGACTGTCAGTCCGAACGAATCCCGTTCGTTCGGACTGCCATCCCGAACAGTGGCCATCAACTCGGCCTCTGAATATTCCAGTGGTTAATTGATATATTTAGTTGTCATGAAAGTAACGGCAGTGTATGGACTTTTATTATTACGTATTTATATATTAATTTTGGAATTTAGGTAAGAAAGCAAGAAAACATATAATTAAATACGGATACACATCACCAACCCCATTGATACACAGATACATCAATCAGTGGATTATAATGATACACCGACACACAATGATACTCCAGATACAAAAATATAATGATAATGCTGATACACAAATACACAGATACTCATAATACACCGAAAAAATGATATAATGAAACATGGATACCCGATACATAGATATTTCGACACAACTATGATACAATGAAATAGTGTTTATATTAAAACGAGAAAAACCGAACAAGAGAGATCATTACATAGAAAAAACCATAAATTCAACATAACTTGATATGTTTGCAAGAAATAATTTTACACTGGCCACTTCAAGTTACAATAATTATCCATATCATTACATAACTCGTGCAATGATCACTGTCTCCTTGTTTTTCTCGGGGGATTACGTCTGCTTCTGGTTCGAGTCATAATTGCCGTATCGGGTGCATTAGGAGTGGATTGATCTGGTGTCGGTTCCTCCGCTTGCTCTTGTGGTGGTTCTTCTTCAAATTGACTGTAACCGGTTAGCACGGCTTTGATCTTCGCAAGTGCAGTAAATAACAATCCAGATCGCTTCTTGAATGCCTTATCCCCTTGCGCAAGTAATGGATCGATTATTGCTTCTATGCGTGTAATTTGACTCATGAAGATCATCTTCAGAGCCTTCTGCATCAGTATTCCCTTCTTCTCGTCGTTCACTAGCATATCTAATCAAATTTGGAGTTCTATATTTATTTCAGTATCCACACCCACTTCGATTTCTCTCTCTCTCGTATCGGGCGTTGGATTTGTGGTCTGGATGCTGCTTTCTTCCTCCTTAACGAGACCGTTGGTCGAACACGAGAAGATTCTGCAGGATCCATCTATGTAACACAAAGATATTTCATTTATACATACTTGTTATCAAACCAATAAATTTTCTATGTGCAAATAACTAGTAATAAAGTATAATTTCCTACAAATATCATATTTTATCCATTTATTTTAAACTTCTAAATTAATTAATAAATTTTAATATTAACACCTCCGATTAGAAAATAAATACTTGTTTCGCAAACTTTACAACTACGATTACAAAATTATACTTTCTTCATAATTATAATCTAAATATTAAATAAACAAAATTAACAAAAAAATATACTCGTTTAGAATTTCCCGAATGTAAATTATTATCAAACTATACAAGAAGTTTTCAGTTTTCAACACAGTTAAAGAGCATATAAGAATAAACAAAATAAAACAAAATTAAATTTAAATTAAAAGGAGACTTACACTAGAGCTCAAAGATTCTGAAACGAGAAGAAATCTAGGGGTGTGGCAGCAGACACTAGAGGTGGAAGGAGGGGGCGTTGCAGTAGCGGGTGGGCGCGGAGCGCGTTGGGGCAGGCGGAGGGTGGGGGCGGAGCGCGTTGGGGCGGCCGGAGCGTGCGGGCGGAGCTGGGTTGGGTCGGGCGGAGATGGGTGGGGGCGGAGGGTGCGGGCGGAGCTGGGTTGGGTCGGGCGGAGATGGGTGGGGGCGGAGGGGGTAGGAGCGGAGGATTTGGGGGAGGCCGGAGCTGGGTGGGGTCGGGCGGAGCAGGTTGGGAGCGGAGGGGGTGGCGGTGGGGGATTTGGGGTCGGGCGGAGCTGGGTGGGAGCGGAGGGGCAGGCGGCGGGGGTGTGGGAAGGGGTGGGAAGGAGAAGAGAGGAGATGATGAGAGGAAGATCAGAAGCGAGGATTTAGGAATATGAGGGAAGGGTATTTTGGGAATAAAATTGGCTCACTAAGAAATTTTATCTAATTCTAAACTTTCACTGGGCTCACTAGGAAATCTGGGCTCACTGGGAAAAAACTTGTGCCCTTTTAGAAATTCCCCAAAATTCTCCCTTACTTTCTCAATTTTTTTTTTTCAATTGGACCCCTCTTCCTCTTCGGTCCTTCGTCAATAGTGTCGGAGTTCAAAACCCTAACCAACCCTTCCGCAATAGACCACCTCGTCGTCTTCTCCTCCTGTGTTGTCTCTCTCTCCCTCGTTCGCCACTCCAAAACCCCTTTCGGTCTTCTCCTCCGCCTCTTGCTGCTTTGCCTCCGCCTCCTCATCCTCTTCCATTCCCCTCGCTCCAACTAGGTCTTGCACCAGGTCCTGAGGGAGGGCTTGTCATGCTGCAAGCCGAGGGATGGTCGATCGAGATGGTGATGTCAATAGTAATGAGCGGAGTGAGAATGTAGGGGGACGCACCGGCGATGAAATCTTCGCCAGGAAGGGACGGCTAAAGTGGAGAAGATGGTGACAAAAGTAGTGTGGTTGGCAAGAAAGATGGCAGAGCGCGGAGCTGTGGAGGAGGCACGGGTGAAGGGTAACTTTGTTAAAAAGATAATGACCAATTTGTAATTATTTACAAAATAGGGTATAGTGCTCGTTTAGAAATTCCCTTTATGAGAAGAAAAAGGGTTTTCCTAATGAAAAGAAGAAGAGACTTGCTAGATGCATCTCAAACTTTTCCTAGTGAGCCCCATGGTAGTTTGAAACTAGCCCATTTTTTTTAGTGAGCCCCATAATTTTTTCAGTTTTGCCCTTGTAAACAACCAATATAATATTTAAGAAGAAAAATGGGGCTCACTAAGAAAAATCTGAGGCTTACTAGAAGATTAGGTTTTTTAATGCTCTCTTTTCTTCTTCCTCCCCACTATTTCTCTTCTTCCTCACCACTCGCTCTCTTCTTCTGCTCAGCCTTCTCCCTCTTTTTTCAACGATCACCGTCCAAATTAAGCCTTAGATTTCGATCACGCCCTTCAACGTGAAGATTAGCCCACGAAAACGACGCCGTTGAGCCTCACCGACAAGATATTATTCATATCTCCTTCCTCTCATTCCATTTTCATCGCCTATGTTGTTAAATAGTATTAGTAGGGTTTAGAATATAATAAGGACATCCAATTTTGAGTAGGATTTATGATTTTATAATTTGAACATCCAATTTTCATTTTCTCAGATGTAATAATATTTAGTATGAATTTTTTGGAATTGGAAAAAATACATCTACAAATTTAACTCTTCTAACCTGTATATCCAACCTACTGATATAGTTCATCTTGACTTTCCAAAATCTGAACGTTTAATTCATTTATTAAAATATCTAAAATAGCAAATTAAACTTTAGACACAAAAATTTAATCTTTTATACATACATAATAAGTACTGAAATGCAAACTATAATCACTATCACCGTCTACAAATTTAACTCGGCTGCTTCCTGTACTTGTCTAGATCTAAAGTAATTAAAAAAAAAAAAATTAGAAGTTCAGTGTATATGCAATACTTTATTATAACTTATTCAACATCAAACTTTAACCCTATCAAGAAATTTGTATCCAACAGGTCGATCAACCCCGACCAAATATAGTTACTGGCCGGGATCATCAACCCAGACAGTTGTTGAGCAGGTCGAGCTTCTCCTCCCGACCAGGGTTTCCGTCCCGATAACCAAATGATAAATACGGTTACTCTACATATTATTAAACTCTATAAAAATCATGATCTTCATTCATCATTTAAATTAGACTATATGTTGAGTCCAAAATAGTTTTAACCATACCTCTAATAAGAAAATTCAACGATTTATGCCAAAATTATTAGCTTGTTCTCCATCTTCTTCAAACTACTCTCAATTCTTAAAAAGAGATATCCACACCTAATTTGCAATAAAATTAACAAAGAAAACTGAAACAAGAGTTAACAATCGCATGCAAATAATGAGAATCAAATTTAGAGTAGGATTTAGGATTTGGGAGATCGATTTTTTTTTTTTAGAGAACTATTGCTCGAATTTGTGAAGACATTTGATGGATTTGGGACTCGGTAAGAAAAAAATATAATTGGAATGAGGGAATTAGGGGTCTGGGGCTCACCAAGAAAAAAAGTATAATAGAAAGGAGGGAATGTAGCTCAATAAGAAAAGGACGAGGGCTATTAGGTTTAAAATTAAAAATAACAAATTTGTAAGTAAAAAGTTTTTTGGACTGAGATCACTAAGAAAAGTAAGGGGTGCATCTAGCAACTATCAAATAAGAAAAGCGCTTCCACGGGCATCGCGCGGCCGCTTCGTCGCCAAATCACTAGGAAGTCCTAACCCCTTAAACCCTCGCGTCCTCGCTCCGATACCTCCGACAGAGAAGAAAAAAGCCGGTCGCGATGCTGCAGAACAAATCCTTCGTTCGCAAGACAAAGGCCGGACGAATAAAAAAGGTAACAATTCTCCTTGACGTCCTCTCAAAACCCTAACCCTAGCTCTCAAATCTCTCTTTCTCTCTGTCTCCCTCCTTCAGGAGGTGAGGGAGCACTACCTCCGAGATGACATCTACTGCGGATCCCACGCCTGCATGGCCTGCGACGCCACCTCCGCCCGCCTCAGCTCGTCGGCCCCCACCGTCCTCATCGTCGACACCAACGTCGTCCTTAATCAGGTCCCTTGCCTATTTTTTTTTTTTTTTACAAAATCTTCTCTTTTGTAAATTTCCCTTAGGTTTTTTATGGCGATTTGGGTTTCAGATCGATTTGCTGGAGAATCTGGCGATCGACGATGTTGTCGTGCTCTCGATTGTGTTGGAGGAGGTGAAGAACAAGAATTTGGCAGTGTATAATAGGCTCAAGGCTTTGTGTACTAATCCCGGGAGGAAATTCTATGTCTTTGCTAATGAACATTTCAGGCGAGTACCTTTTTAGCCATTTAAACAAAGGGGAAAAAAAGAAAGAAAAAAAAAAACCTCTTTTTTTTTAAAGTTAAAGTTTATAATTGCTGTTTGTTTTTTCTGTTAGGGCGACTAATGTTGTTCAGCTGGTTGGGGAAAGCTCAAATGACCGGAACGACAGAGGTAAACGATTAAGCTCTATCTAAATTTTAATTGACAAGCAAATTAAATTGCCAAATTAGCATCAATGATCTTTGATCTTAGGTGTTTGTTTAAAATTCTAGAAAACGTTGATATGTGCAGGTTAATGCCTGAATGGAAGGAATAATTAGCAAACACCAAAGACTATAGTGGTTACCAATTACTATATTTGATAATGGATCTTGTTGTCAGTTGGCAGATGTGAATTTGAAATGGATGTTATGAGGAGAAAATTGTATCATATTTGGGAATATTGAACACAAGAGTATAGTAAGGAAAATTAACCAGTGTAGTTTTATTTGAAATATGAATATTATTTAGATGCTAGAAGCGATAGTGTTTTTGTGGAGAAGGATGAGCGGTAGTCTTCAGAATGGCAGATGTGGTAAATGAACCCTCTTAGGTGCATATGATTTGTAGCTATATTTTCCTTTTAAATATCTTTAGTATGGGAAACCATTAAGGTTTAGGTCTCACATGTGCGTAAGTAAAACACAAACTTGAATATTTAATCCAAACTGCACCTCTAGCTCTAGCATTCATTGTTTTATTATTCTAGACATTATCGGTACCAACAATAAAAAAACTGAAATACCATTAGTTTCTAGGCATTATCAACAACAAAAATACCAATGGGACTTGAATATTTAATCCAGAAGTTTGGAATTAAAGGGCATGTTAGGGTTGACACTAGTAACCTAGGATTGTGTAGCAATGGTTTAAGTGGTGGATTTAACGACAAAGTGGTACATATCTGGTGTGGATGGGCTAGTAGTAGAAATATTGTTGGTCTAATAGTAAATAACATTGGTCTAAAAATTAGCTCTTTCCTTGAATGAATTGAACACGGAGGTAAGCTAAAACACTCTCAAGTTAGGGACATAAAAGTAATCTCCTTCTTGTAGTGGCCGGTAGCTTCATCTGAACAATAAATAGTAACCATGTGGATATTGGCCAGAACTTATATCCCTTTATTCTGTTGTTTTGTTTTTCTATGTATGTGTCCTACACTATCATAGTATGATTTTTTCTCGCACAATAATTTTAGTACATTTATCTTCACACTAGTAGACACAGAGATGATAGCCAAATGTGGCCAGTTACCGCATTGAAATGGATTTTAGCTAGTTGACTAAAATCAATTTAGTTTTCATATCTTATCCATTCTACTTCTGTTTGAGCTGTACCGTTTTTTAATATGCATAAGAGTTTACGTGTTCATACGTAGGGTTTAAATATCTGATACTAATATATATCAGCCTATATGTACCGGATATTGAACTATCCAGTACGATATTGACCGTAAAATATGGGTATCGACCAAAAGACCTAAGAAAAATTGGTTTTAGTTGGGAACCCATAAAGAAACGTTCAAGTGGTTGTGAAAACCATAAATAAAACAAAGATCCAGTAAAACTAAAGAGTCCATTGTCAAATCTGAGAGGAAACAAGAAAAAAATAAGTAAATACATGCGAAATGCTCCAGATCTGTCGGAAATATATAAAGAAATGAAAAGAAAAAAGATGATATCATGTGATGATGAGAGGAAGGAGGAAAAGAAACTTATCTTTTGATCTTGAGCGTCCGATCTTATTGTTGTTGCTACTACTTCAACTTTGATTTATATCTGCAATCACTGCGTTCGTCTTTGAGAGGGAATCCTATGTTTTGCTTATGGAAATTGGTTGAATTTGGATTACTAGTATCTAAGTGTACTTGACCCGATAGGTTCTATTTGAAATGGTTTTTGGATAAGGCTAAATATGATCAACATGACCTGAATTTAATTAACGTCTACATTTAGCCATTAACAACCAAATGAACATAATTTGCTTAGAGCTTAACTTTTACAAGTAACCCTCTAAACACTTACTTTAAGGTTTATAATTTTATACATTAATGTCCTATAAAATTGGCACACAATCCCTTATTTTAATTACTTCACGCATAATTTCTCACAAGATTATCAATCATTCACTTAGTTTATATGGAATGGAAATTGAAAATTACACCCACAGATATGATTTTCATACACTATATGTTTTTTAAAGCCTAAACTGATGCTATGTTTTATGGTATTTTGTTCAAATGTGATGAAAACTTGGTCAATTTTTTCAGAGAAAATGTCAAAACTTTATTGCTAATGTTAATATAATTTAATATTTTAAAATAATTATAGAAAAATTTTAAACAAAAAACAATACGTCTGATACGAAATGACCAATATTGCTAATAAGCCAATACAGATGCAATAACTCTTTGGTTGATACTAAGACTGAAACTTAGATTTTAAACCGTGGTTCACACCATTACCTTTTCTTGGTCTGAACTTGATAATAATGGCATGACGGTTGCTCATTTCTTGCGCATTCATTTCATATGTTGCTTCTCATATCATTTATATCAGCAAATTGATTGGTAAAATTCGTTTGACAATCATGAATCATGCTATCGCTATATAACACAAGAATTTTCTACTTTCTTTGCACCTTTTTTTTTATAACTCTTGCTTATCACACTCATTCACTATTCTATAGATCAAACCTTCTGCCACATCATTTGAAGTAAATTGACAATATGAACATCCTTACTATGATGCTACATTTGTGATAGATGTGACTAAATTTTACAATGTTGCATGAAGCTGATTCATCATTACCTACATGCTCTAGAATTTTATTTTAACACTTTAACATTTATAATTCAGCAATTCGGGAGGCTGCAAAATGGTATAAAGGTCACTTGGCTGGTAAAACTCAGATTGTACTTATTACTAATGACAGAGAGAATAAAAGCAAAGCCATTAGGGAGGGCCTTTCTTCTGAGACAAGTATGTTGTTTGCAGTGGTATATATTGTAACTTATGTCGGAACTCCATTACTTTCCGAGCAACTTATTGAAGAGGCATTCTGGTTTCAGTTGAATCATATGTAAAATCACTCGGGCAACCTGATCTATTGGACTTAGTTGTTCTTCCAACCTCTGAAGACACAAAAATGGAGGATGTTGAAGATTTGAGACCATCAAAGAGGAAAATTATCTATAGTGAAGTAAATACACTTAATACTATGATATAATTTCCAACATTTTCCCTACTTTTTGGGTAAAGTTATCTTCTTTAGTCTTCTAACTTTAATTAAAGATAGTTTTCACCATGTAATGCAGCATAAACCCATGTCAGAGATCACATCTGGCCTCTCACATGGAATATACCATCAAGGGAAGCTTCGAGTCAATCGTTATAATCCTTTTGAAGCTTATGTTGGAAGTGAGAGCATAGGTGACGAAATAGTGATACATGGCCGCACTAATATGAATCGAGCTTTTGATGGAGACATTGTTGCTGTGGAACTCCTCCCTCAAGATCAGTGGCATGTGGGCGAGTTTTCGACCATTGCTGATGATGGTATCCTTGTAGACATAATGCTTTAGAAAACCATCTTTTTCTATTTTTATATGTTTCTCTCTCCTTTCAGATGATGACGAGGATGAAAGGGTACATTTGGCTCCAAGCAGTGCTGACGATGCTCCAAGGAATTCGAATACAGTACAAGCTGCTTCTGGATGTACCGATCATGCTTCTAGCCGTCCACTTGGCCGGGTTGTTGGTATTATAAAACGCAATTGGCACTCGTAAGTTAAAAGAATGCTTAGTTGTCATGTTTAATTCCTTCATGTATAATGTGCTTCTCGGAATAAGCTAGCTTTGATTTTGATAGCTTAAAATTACATTAATCTTGCTATTGAATTATCTTTTATAGCAAATAATATTTGCTTCTTTTGATCATCTTAGTCTTTTTGTTGGTTTTGGCTATGCATATCATCTCATTCAATGATCATAGATTTGTTTCTCATACATTTTCATCACGGGAAGGCTTTTAAAATAATCCTTGTTGCACATCCTTCTTGTTTTTGGACATTTTAACCATGCATGCCCAAGACTATAGAAAAATAATATTTTAGTGGGATCGGTCCTAAGGATCAAAATAAATAATGTCGATTATTCTCTTAGCAAAATTTTGTATTTTTATCGTAGCATGTAGTGGAAAACGACTTATTTGAATAAGTCATCTATCAACTCATAACATGATTGATGGTCAGCTATTGACTGATTCATGCCTCTGAAAACTGTCTCAGATCAATTACGACAGGTATAGTAAAATTTATCTGAAGTCATGTTCGAGACTGGAAATGATCTAATATATTGGAATGTGTATGTTATGACTTATGAGATCTTAAATTTTTTTATTTTTTTTTATTTTTTGGGGTTAACTATGGGGAGATAATGATGAGAAGTTTTTAGTTTCTATCGAAACATTTCATGAAATTGGCTGTCGTTATCTACTACATAGCTAATGCTTAGAAACTTGAGTGTTTTGTCCTCCTGTGTGGAACCTGGCATAGCGGCACTCATAGATAACTAGCCTCAACGGATTTAGAACCTGTTCTTCTTCATCATACTAAGCCCACTGCAAGAGGCTGTTAGCAGTTTGGTCATACTCTGAAACTCATCTTTGGGTGCCTCGTTACCCAGACTTACAACTTTACTCTATTGTAGTCACAGTAGTTCTAAATTTAATTCTTTCTTTAACCTCATATCTTATCAAAATTTGATAATGACTTGATCTCTTGTGACATGCTCACCTTTTCCAAAATTTACTTGTTGATGTTGTAAATGTCCATTACATTTATCATATTATAAAATTTTAGATGGTATGTTTCATATTGGGAGAAGAAGTGTTCATCAAATGTTTACCCTGGTGCCATTTTGGTACCAAAGAAAACTTTCTTGTTCCCCTGAAATGCTTACGAAACATTAATGGTCATGTGATTGCTGTAAGATGGCATTATTCTGAAAGCTTTCCTGTGTAACTGTGTTAATCCATTTGCAGTTATTGTGGGTCATTGGAGCCGATGCCTATGCCAGCAGGTAATGGTGGCATTGCCCATGCTTTATTTGTCTCCAAAGATCGCAGAATTCCTAAGATTCGGATTCAAACGCGACAGCTGGGGAATCTCCTGGATAAAAGAATCATTGTTGCTGTTGATTCTTGGGATTGTTCATCCCGATATCCATCAGGACATTATGTACGGACAATAGGAGAGATTGGTGATAGGGAAACTGAAACCGAGGCAAGTGCATTTGAACTTTTTTTCCCTTTTGTCACTGTTTAAATTCACCAGAAGGACAAAAAGAAAATTTTTCTTTCATTGTAATAGTCAACAAAGGATCTTTCAATGGCTGTCTGCTGAAAATGTATTGTGGTATACTGCACTAGATATGAGGGACTGTTCAGTGATGCAACATAACATAGTTATATCTAATTTTTTTGTTTATCTTTGTGTATGAACAGGTGGTGCTGATTGAAAATGATATAAATTCAAGACCTTTTTCTGCTCAAGTTCTTGCATGTTTGCCACCCTTGCCCTGGTCACTGTCCCCTGAAGATCTCGCTAATCCACATAGATTGGACTTGCGCCATGTGAGGGTATTCAGTGTGGATCCACCTGGTAATTTTACCCATCAAAATCTGTTCTTCATTGTTACTTTTGTGAATGTATTCACAATGCAATTTTGGTCTCAGGTTGCAAGGACATTGATGATGCATTACACTGTACATGCCTTCCTAATGGAAATTTTGAAGTAGGAGTTCGTATCCTCAATTTACATGTTCTGTCTTCCGTCATAGCGGGATCTTACAATCTGTCACTCACTGATATCATGCTTCGAGAACTAGTTAACGGAGCGTTTATAGTCATAAATTTCCATGGAAGCACAGACACAGACAAAGATTGTGACATGGATCATGGATCCTGATACAAATATGAGACACGACATTTGTGAAAAAAATGAGGACACAGATACGGCAGGAACACGGAAAAAATATAAATATAATTATATATTCTTCTATTATTAATTTAATAATTTTACTGAAATATACAAAAAAAGTATTGACTATGTATGAATTTGTGTCTCCACATTCATTTACAAAGGACAAGTCTCGTAATTAACCATGTATCTATCTCTCTTCCCCACGTTCTATAGATAAATAGATAAAAAGAAAAGGTGGTGATATTAGCATAATAGATCAACATAGGATGCTAATACAAAAAAATATTTCTTTAAACATAGAACCAAATAGGACTCATGTTTAAAAGAGAACATTAAAATATAACTTTATATAACTATCTATATATAAATAAATGTTACCAACTTAGTAATGTTTATTTCGAAATTTTTCCAAATTATTAACTCCTTTTTTGCGGACACAATCTACAAGAATCTCAGACGATAAAGACAACCTACAAGAAGTTCGGATTCAACAAGGACACAGCATTTTTTCTTTTGTTTTATTATATACGCCGCATGGTATGTCCGACACGGTTTTTGACATGTTTGTATTGGACACGTATTCTGACATGGACACGGCATCCCCAACGGTTCGTGCTTCTTAGTAAATTTCTTTAGCATAATATATAACAGAATTGAATCTTGATGTATTTATTGTATTTTGCATAACTATTGTTTAGAACTTATAAAAGTAACATTGCTTTGGCACATTCAGTTTCCCTGATGTATTTTTCAGTGAAATACAAGTATTATTTGCAAAGAAGCATGTTTTCTAGGAAGGGCTAGGACCGTTGGGTAATATAGATCACACTTTGCAATCTGTCACCAATGTCTTGCTTCCAGAACCAGTTAATGGAGTGCTTAGAGTTATAAATTTTCTTACTTTAGTGTAATATTTATCAGAATTGAATCTTGTTGTACTTCATGAACTTCGCATAACTATTTTTTCTAACTTATAAAAGTAACATTCTTTTGGCACATTCAATTTTCCTGATGTATTCTTCAATGATACAAGTATTCTATATAAAGAAGCTTGATTTCTGGGAAGGGTCGGGTAATGTAAATCACAACTTATAAACACTATTCCAAGAAAGAAGGCTATTGTTTAACTCTTCCAGACTAAACGTCATATGCACAGTTTAGCTTGCCATTATGTATCAGATATTATAGTAGCTTCATTAGTTACTTCTTTATGCTGAATTGTTTATGACTTGATTTGAGCTAGGAGACGTCATATAGTAGTCTAATGCTGTGATTACTGTCTGGTCTTGAACTGTTCATTGAGGTTTGTATAAGTTCTCCTCAATTTCATTTGAAGCACCAAATTGGTTCTCTAAAGCATCGATCAGAGAATCTCCTCTAATTCATACGCATATGCTCAGGCCATCCAACTCATGCTAGTGATTCACCTATCTTTCATTCTTAACAAAGGAAAATAAGATAAATAAACTTAACACAATCCTAGCTCAATTATCTATTTTGATAAGGATCGCTAAGCTTGTTGAATATTGCATCATCCTCACTAGTGCTATCATTTTCTGGGTTCTAAGCATTATTTACAAGTGTACACTGTTCTTACTCATAAAGTTGACCCATGTGATTCAATCTAGTCGTTTATGTACGCCCTTTCTTTAAATTGGTCTTATGATGCTTTCATGTGATTGATCCAGTTCCCTACTAATTAGCTGCATGCATGATCTTTTATTTGCATAATTCCCCAGGATAAACTAAGTTATTCCAAGGCATTATTTTCTCCATCAAATGTTCTCACATTTTGACTTTCAGCTAATAACCTTTTCTGTATAGCAGTTAGACCGTTATAGTTATATAGTTCTCTTTCTCAATGCACATAAAAACTTTTAGAACTCTAACCCATCTCTACTAAGCTCTTGTAAGTAGTAGTTAATATTGAATATTCATACACACAAGTTTCTCTCAGTAAACTAGACCATCAAGTGTTCAATTACTAAGGATATGTTTTAACTTAAGCCTGCTCCTTTATGCAACTAGACTCTTTAACTAATTTTCCAAACCTTAAGTGTTTCACATACTTGTTTAAGCACCTTGATATCTCTCTATGGACACAACATGGCATCGGAGATCACTTTACTTTTCTCAATTATATATTTATATAGTGGAAAATTACTTCTTTCCTATCTTTTTTTACTTACACAGTTGCCCTAATTTTTTTAATACCTCTCCCTCGCCCAATTATGCGATATTGGTGCATTACTTCTTTCCTAATCTAACCATTCTGTTTTCGGGTTTATTAATAAATTCAGAAGATGATTCTCCAATCATCAGTTATGTTCTTTGTTAGTAAAAGTCTGAAACCATCAATGATTATTTTAAACAAATTAATCCTACCATTTCTATGGTAATCTGCACTTTGATTTAATTTTGTTTAGTTCACCTCGACTTTTATTTTCCCATCGTTTAACCATTTTCTGATGCTATTCCTCCTTTTTGGTAATCCTTAATAATAACTATCAGATATTGCTGATGTAACAAATTTTGTTCATCCTAGTACTCCTCTTGATGAGGAGGCTTCACAAAGGGGCACATCTGTTTATCTTGTAGAGCGGCGGATTGACATGCTTCCGAAACCCTTAACTGAAGGTATAACTACATACTTTTACAGATTAAATAGAAAGCTTGCATTCTACTTATTTTGGATTCTTATCTGGGACATAACATAAAATTTTTGATTCCAAATGCTTCTGCAGATATATGCTCTCTTCGGTCTGATGTGGAGAGGCTAGCCTTTTCTGTTATTTGGGTACTTACATTTTGAATTTTTTTCATATTTTTTGCTGGTTGTTGACAGCTTGTAATTGCTTTACATTGTTGTTGTTGACAGCTGGTGGTTATACTTTGAGAATATCTTAAGCTTCCTGTATTCGCATTTCGTAACCAGTTATTCTTTTTGTTTTCACTTCAGTGAAAATATTTCTTTGATGCCTTTTCTGAAAGAATGTAGACTAGACGATAATTTCATCCTTATTTTAGCCAGTATGCGTGTGACATATATAACTCTTTCTTCCGAACTTAGTATCTCTCCATATTATATAACTGTATTTTTTTTAGAGTCAATAATAATCAGTCTCATTTTTTCTCCATGTATTTACATTCAATATTTACTGGTCACTACTTCTAATAATTTTGATTCATGTAATTTATTAATGTGTTCCTGAATGGAGCGACCTTGACTGTCCATCCAATTCAGACCATGGATGTGCTCAATATCAGCTGCTTATTTAGTTTTTTTTTCCCAATTATGCTGTACTCTTTCATATTACTAGAATTTCATCAGTCATCAGGTTTGTGGTGATGTAAGATCCTCATCATCAACTTTTGAGTCAAACTTTTTTCACTGTTTGGTATTATTTTAGTCATGTTGAATCATAAATTAGAATTTAGAGTTCTAGGCTGGATTGTTTTTAATCTCTTTACATGAGATAATAGGGGCTCGAGTCAAATTGGGATCTTTTTCTTTTAGGTAAGAAGTAGATGACTAGGAGAAAATGGTAAACTCAAATTTTTACCTTGGTCTGAGGGAGGCTATGAAGTGGGGTATTAGTTTGGGATATATGAATATAAGTTTAGGGAAAAATCCATACTTAATGGGTTTGTTGAGGGCCATCTTTTGTTATGTTTCAATTTTCTTTATTTCTTTTTATTATTAGCAGTCTGTGCCATCTACAACCTGTGCAAAGTTAAAAACTCATTAAACCTCTGTTTTTTCTGTTTGAGAGTAAAACTTGAGTATGGTGTCCCTCTCCAAACTTTAATACTGTCCTACATAAAGGGCCTACAGGCTAAAAACTATAAGTTTGTATGATGAGTTTAATAATGGAGTTATTCTTTTGGAGAATAGGTGTGGATTTATTCTGTCCTGTTTTTCTCTGTGTAATCACCTGCAGTTGACCTTGACATTGGGTTGTCTCTCCAAAAAAATCCTTTCAATTTCCTAATTATGACTTCTGTACTGTTCCAAAATCCATGTTTTGTAGCCCTGCCATGGTTTTGTATCAGAGCTATGTGGTCTTGACTCTTGAATCCTGTTTTCCTTTTGTTCCTTCTCCCTCGTGACTCCTGTATATTCGTGCTTGCAGGTTTAGACTACTAGTTGGATTGCATATGTTGATTTTTTTTTCCTGATAATTCCTAACGATAATTATATTAAATTTCGTGAATGTGGGAGAAAAAGTTAAGACGGCAATGGCATATTTGGATGCTTTGACGGTCTTTTAGATGTCACCTCAACCATCATAACTATTACTACAAAACTATCACTCATGGTCTTTTAGATGTCACCTCAACCATCATAACTATTACTACAAAACTATCACTCAAGTATGATGTACCGTGATTGATCAAGCATGGACATTTGAACCATCTTTAAGAACATAGCTCTTTCTCCACCTGGATATGATGCCTTGTACATTTAATCTAGCTTGAAGTGAATAAAGATCGATGCAATGGACTATTCTTGCAAACTTGCTCAAAAGACGTCTGAAGAAGCTTTGCCAGTCTACTATTTGTGTGCTGCAAAGTGCAGCGTGCTTATTTAAATTGAAGCACAGACTTGTTTTGGGTAGCAGAGGCAGCAAAAGGTGCATCTTGAATGAATGTAATTACATGGGAAGATATGGATACTAGAATTCTCACTATTTGTCATTGGACTATCAACATCTTTTCGTGCCAAGTTGATAAGAGTAACTGATGGGAGTGGTGGATGGATAGATAGTTGAACATGAAGATTGGATCTTCCAGTTTATAACTCAGGCTATAGTTTAGGAAGCATATGATGCTTTGGCTGCCAGATAGAACTATGTAACTCGGGTTGTATGATTATGTCTTAGGAAAGATGGCCACGTGTCAGTTTTAATCAGGGAAGGCACAGTAGTTTGATGATTAGATCGAGTTAGGAGGGTGATTATGTAAGCTGCTGACTGTCCTTGGATTGAACAGTATTGCTGGTTAATTCAAGAACATTCACACCAAGTATGGTTAAAAATAGAATCTAGCATGGAAATGCAATTTGGATGAGTATCAAAGTTCAATTCAGCAGAAGGGAGGTTTTATCGAGCACTAAGTGATGTGTGATATAGTTCCCCAAACTTCTGACTACATCCTCATTGGTTGGACGTTTGCTTTATCATTGTTGTCAATAATGTTGTTTGAACAGACAATATAGCTTTCAAAATTGTGGTGGTAGATCACCCTTTAGAGCTTTATGATGGGTCAGACTTAGTCAAGAACACAATTGGAGTTCAGAACTTACTCTCGGTGGCACTATAAGGTGGATCATAATTTGAGGGTAAACAGGTCGCCATGGAAGTGATTGTTGTTTATTTTGGAGCCTGTCTTTTTATTACTTGTTTGATCTTTCTTTTTTGGAGTCAGTTTGAGTGACAAGTGAGCATCTTATAGGGGTTAATTTACAGAATTAGTAGTTGGATTGGTCAGAATCATTCTACTAGCGATAATTTAGGAAGATAGGAGACTTTTGCTTTTTTGATTTTTCAAAGAAGTTTATGAAAATGACCTGTTAAGCTATTGTGGGGGTATGCATGATAATTCCTGACATATCAATATACGAGCAATTAGGGAAATTTTAATGTGTCTTTTGAGTGTCTGTTGGATGCTGTAGTTTTGGTATTATAGTTATTTCTTTCTTCATTATCCCACTTAATATTATGCAATTGGTTCTTGTCAGTAGAACCTATATGAGGGCTAGAAGCATGTTGAACTTGTAAAGTTGAGGTCTGGTGGCGTTATCCCCTTTTCTTTGTTCCCTTCTATCTTCTCTGATTTGTTCTTTCTTTCTTGGTTCACCACCTCCAATTGTCATAGACATTAATATCTCCTATCGAACTCTATAATTGGGTAGAAATGCCCTAAAACCCATGTTTTTGTGGTCCTAGTGCTGGTCATAAATTGTTGAAAGTCATGGTCAATGTGGCATGCAGGAAGGGAAAAAAGCTTCATGGATTATTTAGAAGAATTGCCTTATGTCTAAATTTAGAGGTCTTAGACTTTCTTTTTATTCTTCTAATGTTTCATCGAATTGCAGGAAATGACACCAGAGGCAGAAATTCTATCTACAAGATACACAAAGAGTGTCATCAAGTCTTGTGCTGCAATGTCCTATGTTGAAGCTCAAGCAAGGATGGACGACAGGTGCTTTCATCTGCTATTTAATGCTATTCATCTGTTTCTGTTGCTCTTCTTGGGACAACTATGTGTTCATGGATGTCGCTTCTGCTTCGTGTTGAGGGAAATATTTCACTTTTGCTTTTGTATATTTGCAAGACCATATAAATGATATCTTTTTTGTTCTTTTTCAGAGTAGACTAAGATATCTTGTGCTTCAGTGAAATCACATAGCTACAGTTTTTTCTCAATAAGCTAAAGAGTGTTGTGATATGTTTTCCTGGTTAGACGGCATTTTTTTCGCCCTAAAGTGAAATGGGGACGAGTAGTAATGGCTCTAGCTTTATAAAGCAGTGTGTGGAGTCGTGGTCTTAATTACTGTATTTCTTTATGGTATAGTTGGGAAGACAGGGTGAAGATGGCTAAGCTCAACTGAACCCTGACTCATAGATATGTTTGCAACTCTACAGGGGCCCATTTTTTATTGTCAGATGGTCATTGATACATGGTTTGCGTCATCTCTTTAAATTCTTTACTTTTTGGGGCTTTGGTGGCATGAACTGTGCAATTGACTGCTGGTTCTCCTTTGCGATGGATTAATTTCACGTTTGCTAAAAACGCTATACTGGTAGGCGAAGATCTTAACGTCTCATAGGGTGAGGGAGTCTGTGGGATTATGCTTCTGCCTTTCTTTACATGCACAGAGTGTCATCTATTCTAGTATTGTAGCATTTACTCTATAGCTCTTAGTATGGAGCAGTGCTATGGACACATGATGCACATTGGAAGTTGATCTGCTTATTCTATTTCAGGATTAAGAGAGTAGTTTTTAATTATTTGACTTTTCTATTAGTGTTGAATTTGAGTAGCTAAGAATTAGATTTTTTTTTTTTTTTTTTTTTTCACTTTATTAGAAGGTTATTGGAACCAAAATTCTTAGGCTCAATGGCGAACAAATTATGATTGAGTATATATTGATTCTTATGTAATTTCTTATGGTTTTTCTTCCAGAATTCTATTTTTTTCATTTCTACTTCTTATATGCCATCTTATTTTGTCTTATCCTTTTCTCCATAAGAAACCAAAAATTAAGAAATATTCTCTCTGAATTGTTTCTATTTTCTGTATGAATCAGACTTCTAATCTATAAAATAAATTCTAAGTGGATAATTGCTTAAGTGAATGATGTTGATTATTTAGAAGGTAGTTTTAACTCAAAATTTAGTCTCATTAGAATGTGGGAAAATTAACTCCTTTGTCTGGTTTACATGCAAGGAAAGCACGCTTGGTTATGCTACATGTATAAAAGTGATGTTCAGTTTTGGAGTTGAGTTTTTAGTTTCTTCTTGTTGTCCTACATAATTATGTGGATGCTCGAGTTAGGCCACCAACTGAAGAAAACAAGAATGTCTTTGCTATACAGAAGTACAGGAAATCAAACTATACAAAAACCTTAAGAATAAATGAAAATATATCAAACAGCACAGCCCTCAAAAGGAACTTACAAAATCTAACCAAAAAAAGTCACCAATAAAGAAAAACAGAAAACATGGAGAACTTACAGACATGTAACAAAGTGCAAGCCCTGTCCTTTTAGCTCTCGCAATAACCCGGATTTCTCACTCCATATTCAGTTTGTGGCTCACAATCCTAATGTGAACCTGTTTCAGTTTGAGCTGAGAGGAAAGGATGCCAGCTTGTTGAACATAATATAACTCCTGGCTGATTTTTCTAGTAAGTGCATTTAATCCTCTAAATTGAACCTGTAGCTTTGTAGTTATACAAAAAATCCAGTAAGCTATTTTGAGAAATAGTTCTAACTGTTAATGAATAATGATTTAGCATAAGGTATTGAAATCACATCTATGTTGCATGTATACGGCAACATCAAATGAACATGACATGCCATCACACATCAAATTCTAAAAAATGCATAGGACACAGGACTGTCCCACACGACAGGGCTTCATAGAAGTGTGTGCTGCATAGAGTCGAATAAAATTTGTAGATCTTTTATTATTCCGATCACCTCAATTCTTGTACCTTTTGTTTCCAGTTGGCATTTGTTTCAATATTACTTTTTCATTATATTTTCTGCCCCCGTTTCCTGTGAAATGCATGTTGTTTCTTGCTCCTCACACAATTCCTCCTTTTGATTGTTTTCATATGTCTTACAGCCGCTTGATCGACCCATTAACTACAGACTTGCGGAATATGAATTCGTTAGCAAAGGTTAGTATTCTGTAACTCCTTTCACTAAATAATTAAAATGTTTGAAGAGAGTTTGTCTAAAGTTCAATGGTCTGGCTGAACTCTTTTTCTCATTGTCTGAATTCTAATTGACCACAGATCATGAGGCAAAGGCGTATTGATAGAGGAGCTCTTACACTTGCTTCAGCAGAAGTTAAATTTCAAATTGATACTGAAACTCATGATCCTTTAGATATTGGTAAGTGGTTTGGTGTATAACATGTATTCCTTATTAGAGAGCTGAAGATTGAAACTGAGCCTATATTATGGACAGGCATGTATCAGATCCGAGAGGCTAATCAAATGATTGAGGAGTTTATGCTTGCCGCTAATGTTTCTGTTGCAGAAAAGATCTTGAAACATTTTCCTGATTGCTCCTTGTTGAGGTATGCTCCTGGTATATTGCAACCTTCTGGAACAATAAGTAAGCTATCTGGTTATGTGCAAAAAGTGTTAGGATTAGCAAGATACATTTTATAGTATCGTCCTATATTTGAAAATCTAGCATCTGAATAATATTAATTTCAGATGCTTCAGGATAAGGGTATGTTAAAGACCAAAGATCTGGCCTCCTAGTTCCAAGGGTACTGATCATCTTGGTTTCTTAGAATAGCAACTATGGAATAGTGAGGTCAAGCTTGTGAAAGGTGATTTCCTACATTTCACTTATATGGATATGATACACAAGATACAACAAGCCTTGGAAATTCAGATGTCACAGATCCTATGCAAAATATATCTTGGATATGACTTTATCCTCACATGCCTATAGGATTTGAAGTTGGATTTTATTAAGTGAAAACTATATGTTAATATTCCAGTCATTTAGATGTAACCTGTGGTATCTAAACATCCTAGAAAGTAAAACTTACAGAATGCACGACTTAAAAGGGCATAATAAACAGAAATACATTTGTAAGGTCTTGAACCATATTTAAAAATTTTCGAACCACATGGTTTTTTTTGGTTTTTATTCTTTTTAGAAGTCAACTCCGCCAGTGCTGTGCTTAAAGATTTATCCTTTCACTGCCTGTCCCAAGCCAGGATAAAGGAGGAGGGTTGTGCTAGACTGGTGAAAGCCAGCGTAAACCATTGTCATATATTATGACATGAGCCAAAATATGAATTTCGTTGGGGCGTTCCCTACTGAGCGACGTGCTATATCGGAGTCCGGGTGTAGTGAAAAATGTGTGAGGGTTGTTAGGTCGTCGCCCAGAAGTGACGTGTCACGTCGGCACCTGGATGTGGTGTCAAATGTAAGAGGGTTCTCACATCTTAATGAGCGGGTGAGGGTAAAGAGGTTAGCTCATAAATATAAACATAGATTTTGGTTGGCATCGTAAAATATAGGTTCTTTTACAGGTAGATTAGCAGAGTTAGTTGATGCTATGATTAGAAAGGGGGTTAATATTTTGTGTACGGGAGACTAAGTGGGTATGTGAGAAAGCTAAAATCATAGAGCCTTGGGATTATAAACTTTGGTATATGAGTATAGATAGAAATTATAATGGGGTAGGTGTGATCATAGATAAGCAATTACTTGGGAATATAGTGGAGGTTAGGAGGAAAGGTGATAGGATTTTATTAGTTGAACTTATTTTAGATAGAGAGATTTTTAATGTCATTAGTGTCTATGCACTACAAGTAGAACTTGATGAATCCAGTAAATATCAATTTTGGGAGGATCTAGATGAGATAGTATAATAAATACCTGCTAGGGAAAAACTATTTATTGGTGGTGATCTCAATGGATATGTAGGAATTAGTCGTAATGGGTTTGATAGTATACATGGAGGATTTGGTTTTGGAGAAAGAAATGAAGCAGATAATTCAATTCTAGATTTTGCTTTGTCTTATGATTTGATTTAATTGAATACTTGGTTTAAAAAGAGAGATTCTCACTTGATTACTTTTAAAAGTGGATCGAATGCAAGCCAAATAGATTTCTTTTTAATTAGGAGGGTAGATAGAGCTAGTTGTATCGATTGTAAGGTAGTGTCAGATGAGAGTGTAGTTACCCAATATAGACTCTTAGTTTTAGATATTCAGATTAGAAAGAGACTTAGAAATATTAAGTATAAGTTAGATTCTAAGATTAAGTGGTGGCGATTAGAAGGTAATCAAAAAGTTTTTGTAAATAGAGTAGTACAAGAAGCAGATTGGAGGGACCATGATAATACTAATGTAACATGATACAAAATGGCTAGCTGCATTAAAAGAATAGTTAAAAATATATTTGGTGAGTTGAGAGGCGGTGCTCTACTATGTAAGGATACATCATGGTGGAATGAAGAGGTAAAAAATGCTATTAAGATCAAGCGAGATCTTTATAGAGATTTAAAGAAGAATAATAATAATGATGGAATAAATTTTGAGAAGTATAAACTAGCGAAGAAGGTTAAAAAAGCTGTTCGGGATGAAAAAACTAAATTATATAAACAAGTGTAATAGAAGTTGGATAATAAAAAGGCAGAAAATGATATATATAGAATTGCTCGAATAAGAGAAAGAAACTCTTGAGACTTGTGTACTGTAAAGTGTATTAAAAATGATGATAAGAGGGTTTTAGTTCGAGACGAAGAGATTAAAGAGAAATGGAACGATTATTTTGATAGATTATATAATGGTAGTTTTACTCAAGATTTGGGAGATCTTACTATTCAATGTGAGAATATGAATCGTAGATTTATGCGCAGAATCAAAGAGTCTGAAATAAAAGAGGTTTTGAAGATGATGAAATCAAGAAAAGCTGTTGGTCCAGATGAGATTCCTATAAAGGTATGGAGATATTTAGGAGGGATTGATGTGAGGTGGCTGATAGATATTTTTAACAAGATTTGGCAAATTAAGAAAATACCAAATGAATGGAGGAAGAGTACCCTAGTAGCTCTGTATAAAAAAAAAGGTGATATTCAGAATTGTTCTAATTATCGGGGAATAAAATTCATGTGTCACACTACGAAGTTTTGGGAAAGGGTAATTGAGCATAGATTACGACAAACTGTTAAAATATCAGAGAACTAGTTTGGATTTATGCCGGGGCGATCGACGACATAAACTATTCATTTACTTCGTCAAATTATAGAGCAATTCTGAGAGAAAAATAGAGATTTGCATATGGTATTCACTGACTTAGAGAAAACCTATGATAAGGTACTACGAAAAATATTTTGGTAGACATTGATGAAGAAAAGAGTTCCCATCAAGTATATCGATATAATTAAGGGCATATATAATGGAGTAGTGGTTAATGTCAGAATATGTAGTTTAACAAGTAATTTTTCTATCACAATTGGATTACATCAAGGATCTGCATTGAGCTCATTCTTATTTGCTATAGTGATGGATGATCTTACTAGAGCTATAGGATGAGATACCTTGGTGTATGCTATTTGCTGATGATATTGTCTTAGTTGATGAGACAAGAGAAGAGGTAAATGCCAAGTTAGAGTTATGGAGGCACACATTAGAATGTAGATGTTTTAGATTGAGTAGGTAACGACAGACCATAGATTATAATGCTGTAAACTGGATGGGTAAGAGGTACAAATGAGCAGTCAGTTTAGCTATTTGGGTTCTATTATTCAGAATGATGGAGAGATCGATAATGATGTTACCATATGATACAAGTTGGCTGGTTGAAATAGAGGAGAGCAACGGAAGTTTTATGCGACCGTAACATTCCATTAAGATAGAAGGAAATTTTTTATAGGACTGCTATTATGCCAGTTTTATTATATGGTATGGAATGTTGGGCTATAAAGAAACGCCATTCACAGAATATAAGTGTAACAGAGATGTGCATACTTCGCTGGATATGCGGCAATATTAGGAGAGATAAAGTGATAAATGAAGATATTCGTGCTAAAGTAGGTGTAGCTCCTATCGATGAGAAGATGCGAGAAGATCGTTTACGATGGTTTGGTCATGTGCAACGTAGACCTACAAATACACCCGTTCGATGAGGGGAGTTTATTAATATAGGACAAGTTAAAAGAACGAAAGGAAAACTGAAGAAAATATGGATGGAGGTGATACGAAAAGATATGGATTCTAGAGGTTTAAATGAGGAGATATTACTTGATAGAAATGAATGGAGAAGGACTATCAAAGTGATCGATCCGGTGTGATTCTTTTTTTGGTTCATGTAGCCTACCCCAAATACTTGGGATAAAAGGCTTAGTTGTTGTTGTTGTATTCTATTTAGAAGTCAAATCCTATCATTAGGATTTTAGTTAAACTCTGAGTATGCTGGAAAGGTGATGTTCTTAATTTAAGCTTTGAGAGAATACCATGGATCATTCTATAAATGATCCATACTGTTCATCTTGATATACACCTATACAGTATTAACACTCCTATAGTGAAGCCTAATCATGTCAGAGCATGCCAAACACACATCCTATGCATTACTTAGAATTTGTGATCTGTTGTTGTGTCATGTGCATGTCCTTATTGCTGTGTCCCTGCAATATAGATCTATGTGGTTAAATTACTAGTTTGTAAATAAAAAATGAAGTGGTCCCAAAACTTTTAACCCTTCCATCAAATAATATCTTTTATCCATTTTTAAAATATTGAACATTTATATACTGCCATTAATACATCTCCCTAAATCAGTGATCATCCATTCTTTAAATCTTTCAACTCTTCGCTTCCTAATATCAATCTTAAACCCACTCCCCCTCTAAATCCCAAGCTCTCTTCTTGGGCTTGTTACTTGCTGCATACTTAAACTAGGTATCCAATATCCACAACCTCGATTCACGCCTATAGCTCGGCTACATCACAAATAATGTTTCTTTGTGATTAATATTCAATACTTGTGATTAATATTCAGTACTTATTTAATAGTTTGATCTACATGTATTTCATTATATGCTTGTCAATAAGTTAATTGTTTCTTGCCTAAATAAGCCTAAAATATTATGTCCGATGATTACTTAGTGTTCATTAGAAACAGAGAAATTTTTATATACACTTTCTTGGAAACTATATTTAACAAAGGAATCATTTATAACAGCTTACAGATGTTTCATATGTATCAGCTTTGTATTGTAAAATGCAATGACGATCAAGATGCATAATATATGTGTATAGGCTTTTATAGAAAACTGTACTGTGTTGAGTATCTTAGTTCGTATCTTATGGTGTAGCGTTTATGGTTGCATTGTGGGATCTGCCTAAGGTTGTGTTTTCTACGTTGAGTACATCATGTTTGGCTTATGCAAGTGCTAGACTACTGAAAGTAGCTTCTTTATCCACATTGTATACCATATAGATCTGTTTTATTCAACAGTCACATAATTATACCCCAGCTGAATATCTATTTTAGTATTCTTACCACTTAATGTTTATAAATATAGATCTGTTTTATTCAACAGTCACATAATTATACCCCAGCTGAATATCTATTTTAGTATTCTTACCACTTAATGTTTATAAATATAGGTTGATTTTATTTATAGAATTTTCTTTTAAACACTCTTCTCTAGACCTTATGAATTGATCTTTGTTCTTTTATTCCCCACTTGTTTTGTACTTTTTTTATTAACTTGATTGTAATTAGGCGTCATCCTACTCCGACCAAGGAAATGATTGAACCATTATTACGTATGGCTGCTGCTGTTGGCTTGGATCTGGATGTTTCATCTTCGAAAGCACTAGCTGATTCGCTTGATCATGCAGTGGTGAGGATGCACTCTAGATAAATTTTTGTATTTCTTAAATGTTTGTGCAGTTATGTTCTAGGCGGAGTTATTTTTTAAAATAATTGTTTATATAATGCTTGGTTTCTTAATCAATGGTTGTGATGTTGATCTCTTACTAGAAATTAGTAATGTTTTTTTTGGCTTTATCTTTCTATAAAATTTCAGCGGGATGATCCATACTTCAATAAGCTAATCCGGATTCTGGCTACTAGGTGCATGACACAGGTGTGGCCTCATATGTAATGTCTTTTACAGAGATAGTCTTGAACGAGTAAATTTCTAATGGCATACAACGATTGTAATGTGTACAGGCAGTTTATTTCTCCAGTGGAGATTTAACTCGATCAGAGTATTACCACTATGGCCTTGCTGCACCTCTCTATACTCATTTCACTTCTCCTATTCGGAGATATGCCGGTTAGTATTTTCTGTTTCTTTTTCCTTTTAAAGTTCCATGCTGATGAGTCCTTTGATATTTTTCCTAGAGTTCCTATATGTCCATGAGCAATATATGAGCAGTGTTGCTATATGCTCGTGTTTACATTTAGTTAGTAATGTGTATTGTGAATAAATAGCTAGTTTAAAAGGAAATGAAGAATTAGAGATATAATCTTGTTGACAGAGTACAGTTACTGTTTAGTTACTTGATGATTCTGTACATTATATTACTTGATTTTATCAATCAATTGCCGCATCTTTTGAGTCATCAACTATATGTCCAACTTGAGGCTCTAGTAGAGGTGTGGTTTTAAGTCCATGTACTTCTACTGCAGTATTTGATGTTTTCACAGTGGTGTCTTTTCATAATTTCAAGTTGATCATCCAATAAGCACATACATTGAACTGTTGAAGTAATATTAGTATATTACTGACAATCATTGGCGATATTTTTGCTGTTGTGGCATAGCAAGATAATTTTATTTATGAGAGCAACTATATAAATTATAGGATTGCAAGTGGATAGTGTCTAAAGTGGGTGTAGACTCGGTAAACTCGATCCACAATTTAACACTTCCCCCAAGTTGGAACATAGATATCAATCGTGTTCAGCTTGCCAGCTTGTCATATAGTGTTAAGAAAATCTTAGGTTATTTAGTTTTAGTCATAATATCGAACTGTTCTGATAATGGAGTGAACTGAGTACGAATCACTTTTTTTACTAAATAATCTTAAAAAAAGATAACAGTTAGCCTCAATATGCTTGGTGTGACCATAAAACAAGATTCTTAGCAATACAGGTGACAGATTGATTATCACAGTGTACAGTCATGAGACTTCAGTCAGTAAGCTGTTTAACTGCAGTAGTTTGCATGTAGTGTGGCCCATAGCTTGATATTCTATGCCAATGCTCGACCTAGCCATACATTTTGTTTTTTGCTTTGCCATGTCACCATATTGCTACCAACAAATGTTAGGTAATCAGTAATAGACTTCTTGTCACTTTGTCTCCAGCATATTCAACATCTGAGTATGTAGAGATGTGAATTTGCCCATGCTTCTTGTATAATAATCTATTTCTTGGAGAACTCTTTATGTATGCAAAAAATTCTTATAGCAACTTCTCAGTGAATTTTTATTGGTTTATACATAAACTAACTTAATAATCCAACAACAAGGAAAATTTTTGGTCTAGTAGAAATGAGATAGATAAGTTTTTCAATCATTCTCTTCTAATACTTTCTGTCAACATAGTTTCATCCACATTGACATTACGCCTAACAAACACAGAGTGCTCATAATGACACCTCTGAAAGCCAATGCTAGCAATTATTGTAGAGAGCTTCTCAAATTAGGCTCGAGAATTTCGCTTAAGTCTATAAATTGTTTTTTTAAGTTTGAAAACCATATTATCTCCTTTAGCAACATAACCTGGAGGTTATTCTATATATTCTTCTGTAGATCACTGTAGAGGAAAACATTTTCGATATCCAATTAAAATATGGGCCACTCCAAATTGACAACAACAGATAAATAATATGCGAATGGAGATGGTGAAGGCAAGAGGTGGTACCAATTGAAAACTCTAAAGTGAATGATGACCAAGACGCTAGTGCCACTGTAGAAAGGTGTCAGAAGTGGCCGCAACAATGCGTGTAGGAGTAATTCCTTCATCCAAATAGTACATGCCTCCGCTCTCATGACTCGTATCAATCATTTTAGTCTAAAGGTCCTAAAAGAGAATAAGAAAGAAAGAACCTGAATAGCTGTTAATATTTTTAGTAAGTCGACTGATGGTCAAAATTTTTTGGTATAAAACATTTCTAAAACTTAATGAGGAGGTAGTATGAACTATCCAATCACCAACCTCAGAAGAGGATGAACAATCAATAATATAAATAGGATAATATTTATTTGAAAGTTTTAATGAATTGAATTTGTCTTTGATACTTGTCATATAAGAGGAGGTACCAAAATCTATAACTCAGGGACTATTGGAGGACGCAATGTATGAATCCAATACCTAAACAGGATGCATGAGTAGCTTGAGATTCAGTAGGAGATTGAAGATCAAATAGACGGTCAAAATCCACCTAGAAATCTGAACTATCTTAGAGGGTGTGGCAGGAGTAGGAGCAGAGGTCTTATTAGAATCATAAGTATCGGAAGAGTCATTAGCCACCATATGTGCCTATGCAGGTGTACTAAGAATTTCCTAGTAATGCTCAGAAATGTGGTTGTTTCGGTTGCAGTGTATATACATAGGCATTGTCCTTGTTCACTTGAGTCTTGACCACAGCCACGACCTCCTCCTGAAGCATATCCATGGCCACGACCTCATCCATTAGATAAAGCATATTGCTCACTCAATACCGGAGGTGGAGTTGATGCAGTACTGGATTTAATAGTAGACTTTAAGCAGTCAAGAGGAAGTGGATATTGGAGAGGGGACAGTGTTATCAGTAAGAATCTGTCCCCACACCTGGGTTAGTAGAGATGAATCTAGTCCAAATAGAAACTTTGCTACAACAATAGATACTATATTAAGGGTTTAAGATTTGTCACTAAGTATTGGTGAACATTAAGCTCATCTAGTGTGCCTTGGAGTGTAGAATAGTATTTAGGAATAGAATGTCTCCCTGTTGAAGAGTGAATATACACTTATACAGTTAGAAAACTTTAGATATATTTTTCTTATTCCCATAGAGTTCTTCGAGTATATCCCATATTTCCTGTGTAGTATTCAAAACAATATATGAGAGGTCTAGAACTATCCTTTTCCTCCATATTATTAAGAAGCTAAGTAATTACACAACATTTATTAGCAAGCTAATTTGGATTGGTATTATCCTTTCCATTAGGTGGACTCTTAAGTAGATACTTCATTTTTTGTTGAGCAACACACCTTAAGTGATCGAGCCCACAATAAATATTATTGCCATTCAATTTCACAGAAGTAGTAAGAGTTCTTAGAAATAAATTCTTTGACGTAATTGCAGAGTAGTAGTGGGGGCAACAATGGTAGATGAATCACTTGAAGAGGAGGAAGCGATATCAAAAGAGAGGAAAATCTTAGATTGAAAGGTGGGTCATAACCGATAGAATTAATCTCAACAGTGATAAGTGAAGGTCTTAGCGAATAAGGCAAGATATTAAGAGAATTGAAGAAAGAGACTGAATCAAGTAGAGGTTAGGGTTTTTTCTTTTGATGGGTGATTCGATTTAATATTTGAATGGAGGGTTGGGATTAAGGGGTACTATCATTGTTGAAAATAACACGTTATGAAACCCGTTATTTGCGTTACGTAACCTAACGGAATCCCAACGCTACGTAACAACTGGAAATAACTCAGTGCACCGTAACAGTACGTTTTTTACGTTATTTTACGTTATATTACATAACGTTACGTTAAATTACGTTATGCTACGTTATTTACAATTATTTTTTTTAGTAATTTATATATTGTTGTTGATTATTATTTTGATTATTAGCGAATTGCTGTAATTTTCTTAATTAATTGTTGGCTTGTTTGATTGCTTTTGGAATTTCTAACTTGATAATTTAAGTTTGTTTTTTTATCCACTTGTTGTATTTCTCGTCCGATTGCTAAAATATTTTACTTGTCGATTTTATTGAATTTTTAATTGAACTGAAATTAACAATCATAAATAAGATAAATTGAACATTACAAAATATAAATTACAACAATGATAATAATTGGAATCGAAATAAAAAATTGGAATCTTGCTTTTTTATTTAAATGATGATTGGAATTACGGTTGCAGACTTAATATAATTTATGAAGATATATGAAAATTATTGTAAAACTTAATATAACATTTGAATAGATTATGTATTACAAAATAATTTTATATTTTTTAGATATTTTAAATTTATTTTTCAATTTATTAAAATTATTTTATATGGTTTTATATTTATTTTTATTAAATAAATAGAAAATTGCATAACCTACGTTATGCGTTACGCTATTTGCGACATAACCTAACAAAGGCAAAACGTTACGTTACCGTTATCGCTATTTTAAACATTGGGTACTATTATATAACCTTACTCTGAAACTATGTTATGGAATAAGAAGATAATCTTATTGATGGGGAGCAACTACATATATATAGGATTATAAGTGGATAGTATTTGAAGCGGGTCTAGACCCGAAAAAATGAACCTAGCAACATCTCTGACTCCTCGTTCATCGGTCCGTGATTCCCCAAGCTCCCGAGAAGCAAGAGCCTCTAGTCTCGCTTCCCCCTCTCGGGCCTGCCGCCACTATCCAATCGTCGTCTCTATTCACTCGTCTTCGTTGATTCGTTGGATTACCCAACACCCTTGTCGACGATCTTTGGAGCTGATCAGGACTCCATCAAGGTTCTAGATATCAGATATTGAGAACATATCGGGCTGGGGTTTACATATCAAATATTGGATATCGGGGGAGATATCGGGCATCCATACCAGACAATATATATAATGTAATTTTGATAACTAAAAGGTGATTTAATGTAAATATATATCATGTAGCAAATAAAAATAATGTAATAAGTATATAAAAGCGAAATAGAGGCAATAAAAAACAATGTGCGTGCGTATGTAGATATGCAATAGACAAGTTATTCCATAGAAAAAAATATAAAATCAGATGTTAGATAAGTTACTTATCTTGAAATCATTGGACGAAAGAAGTTGATATCCTTGCATCTTTGATTTCGACTATGAGACTTATCTGGAAAAAAAAAGGATATTTGTCAGAATATATGAATGTACTATCTAATTTTTAATATAGTTTATATAAACATCAGTTGAAAAAATGAAACATCAACCACTAAGACAGTAACCACATATACATAAGTAATAAATAAGAGCTAAAGTTTTAAATTAAGATTCAAGTACGGATCAAAAGCAATCCAAATATCAAGTGTTAAACATAACATGATCACATAGAAGTAAGACATAGCAACATAAAACATAAATTGTTTTAATTCAAGTTATTCAACAATCTAGTCATCATACTCCAAATCACAAATATTCAAATTATCAAATATTTTTTATTCTAAAAATCACATAGCTTCTTTTAAGAACATTTAAAATCAACTAGTTATATAAAACCATTTTCCTTAGGGAATTACTTGTTACAACTGACAATCAAAGTACAAGTTTACAAAACTATAATCTTTTTCCTTATTTATTTAAAATCAACTAGGTATATAAAAAATTAAAGTCATACTAAAATCAAACTAAAAAACCAAACTAAAATCTCCTCTACTGAGGTGTTTATTTAAAATCAAACTAAAGTTTCCTTAATTATTTAAAATCTCCTAGTTGTTACAGTGAAGAGACTTGTTTCTTATCACTGTAACAACTCTAGAGTTGCTATTCCTTCACTGAGTTGTTATAGTGAAGAGAGTTGTTTCTCATCACTGTAACAACTCCAGAGTTTCTACAATGAAGTCTCTCCACATTAGTAACTCCAGAGTTGTTATAGTTAAGAGAAACATGTCTCCTAACTGTAACAACTAGGATTCTTTCCAAAAAAATAATCTCCTCCTTTCGAAAAACTAAATACAAATAAATGAAAATTCATATATCCCATACAAATTATTCTAACACTCTCCTCCTTCCTAAATAAGCCATAACAAAATTGAATTTACACAATTAAAAAGGAAAACAAAAAATCAAGGAAAAAATTCCATACCTCAGTTCTTGTATGAACACCTTAATTAAGCCTTTCAAATTTCATTCGGAAACTAAAAGAAGCAAACTTGAAGTAATTAGAACCCCCCAAAAAGGGATAAAAAAATAACGCATAGCTTTGATTTTGCTGGGCAGCTGCAAAATCCGACTTGCCTTAGGGGGAATTGGGTCGGAAAGCCTCTATGGAAGCTTCGATTTAATGATCAGAGGCTAAAAAAGTCCGATAGCCGCTCAATCAACGATGTGAGAGAGAGTCGAGGTTGGGTTTCGCTAAGAGAAAGGAGTGAACTCGGGGAATTAGATCACAGGTTGCAGAGAGAGGAAATTTCATGTTAATATTAGGATATTGGATTATCCTGCTTGAGTTCAATTCATTTGAACCCATAAAACTCAAAACCCGACCCTTTAACTTTATTTTCAACCGATTCGCTGATATACCAACTGCACTGACTCGGTTGATTCCTCGACTGATATCGGAAAAATCGTCCAATATCGGTTACTCCCGATAGCACCATCCAATATCAACAATTCGTATCGACTTGAGTTTAAATCTGAGATCTCAGCCGATATATCGGCCGAGTCAGCCGAGTTAGTCGATATTTGGAACAGTGAACTCCATAGCTCCCTCTACTCCCTACCGTTCAACTTTGGTAACTCAGGAATCGTTCATGTCTTTTCAAATCCAACACGACACTGTTCGGTTTGTGGCTCATAATCCCAACTTTAATATTTTTCGAGTTCCTTCCTGAATCGATCCACTTTTATTTTTAACCCAACTTCTTTGTTTCAACTTTCAATCCGACTCGGATCCAATCTTAGGTTCAGTCAACCGTTTGAACCCAACTTGCTAGCTGCCGACAGATCCTGTAAGAGTTGTTTGGTAATTTGGAGCTCGTTTGTAATTTGTTTCAAGTTCGTTTCGAGCCAGATTTGAGTCATTGTCATTCTTGGTTATTTTCTAAGCTATTTTTTTTGGAACTTTCAACCCCAGACTTTGCATAAAGAGCTTGATGACTTTTATGACATTTGTTCTAGAGTTGAGTTTCTCTACATCCTCGAGGTAAGGTTCTAGTTGAATTAACACTCCAATTTATAAATTTTGCATTCTTTCTTGTTACTTGCAGACTTGGATGTGTTCGTCGTTACATATATTTGCAATTGATATTCTCTATGTCTTGTATTTTACTGTATAATTAGGAATTGCATATCCGTGCATTTAGCAAAACTTAACCATTAGGGTCTTATTTTATTTCTTTCGTATGGTCATGCAGTTAGTTTGGGTGTCTAAGATGCATATTCATCTGTTTGGTTGGCATCGTATTATATGCATATATGTTAGTTGTTGTATGCTACGTAGTGCAAAGAACTTTAGGAAAGTCATGTAAACCATCAAAATGCTAATTTGGCAGCTAAGATTAATGAGACTGTAGAGGCATCCATAAGTTTCAAGTTAGGATACAGTCAATCAGAGTCTAAAACATGTTTAGATATCTTAGAGACACGAGACAACAAAGAGTGACCTGATGGGAATAATCATGGGAATGAGGGTATGCCAAATTGAGATTGCTGCTTTAGAAGAAATAATAATAAGAACCCTAATACTTTTGTAATTGGTTAGCAGATATGGAATCATTTGTTTAATTGGTATCGGATCTAGTGCCCGTAAGATCCAGTTTGTTGAGATAAAGATATAAGGGTTAGTCAAAGTGTACTGGATATTCGTAGAGAGATGATTAGACATGAATCAATAGGGACGTGGATCGAGATGAAAGTACTTAGAAAGAAGTACCTTCTACTTTTAGGAACACATTCTTGACACTTTGTCTGAGTTAAGACAAAAAACATGATTGTGATTGAGTGCATGTATAAATTTGCTGAGCATAAGTTTGCTAAGCAGATGCTGCAATAGAGGACAGTCGTCTTACCCTTTCTAGGTTTTGTTCCATAGGGCTATGTTTTTGATCTCTGGTGTGAAGGCTCCAATATATTAGTTAACCATAGGTTTCAAGACATACTTCCAAATGTTTTTAGATATAACATTCACCTTCAAAATCAGGAGCACCCTTGGCGACCCTCTGAAAATAATGTTAAACCTAACACTTCTATCACTAAAGAAGTAAATGGTAAAATAATTATTAGTGAATCATTGAAGCAAGGTACAAAGGGGACATAATGCTTTAAGTGCCATGGTTATGGTCACCTCATTGACCATGGTCCCTCGATGAGTCTATTTATAGACGAAGATTATGATGAGCATTCCGTGGGATTGAGGAGGTCTATGCATCTCAAAGGGATTTTAGTGATGTCCAGGAGGAAATGAGAAAGGTGAGCACACACTTGCATATTGTTAGGTGTTTGCACCTACATCTAGAGATGAGAACTAGCGTCAGTTTACTGTATTCCATACATATATCACATATGAGGATAGGAGCTATAAGTCATGATTGATGAGATAGTTGTGTGAATATTGTCCTTAAGTTGTTGCGTAGGTGTGTCTCAAGACTGAACCACATCCTTAACCATATGTCTTTTAAGTTGATAAGAATATTTCGTTCCATTATCTAGTGTTCTATTTTGCCTATTTAGTTTTCGAATGTTCATAATAGTATTTGATATAATGTTTTATTCATGGACGTCGCACATATCTTGCTAGCTAGGTCATACGTGTATATTCTAGATGTGAATATTTCTTTTAAGTTGATAAGAATATTTCGTTGATAAGTTGATAAGAATATATGTCTTTTAAGTTGATAAGAATATGGACGTCGCACATGTCTTTTAAGTTGATAAGAATATTTCGTTCCATTATCTTGTGTTCTATTTTGCCTATTTAGTTTTCGAATGTTCATAATAGTATTTGATATAATGTTTTACTCATGGACGTCGCACATATCTTGCTAGCTAGGTCATACGTGTATATTCTAGATGTGAAGATTGAAAAGTCAAAACATGTTTCTGTTTAATGAAAAGAGAGTAGTATTTCCTTAACCAAGAGTCAATTTGAAAAATCAAAAGAATGGGTTGGTAGCATACAAGAAAGGAAAAAATCTCTCCACTTTGTGTATGAGCCTTGTTATAGATCCGATATAGCTTGTAGAGTATAGACCTAGGGAATCTATAAATTTACTTCCTATTCCCATTTAAGAGGCCTGACCAACCCATAGGCTTACTTGCGTATTGCCAGCGTAAGTTGCATGAGAAAATCCTAAAGAAATTGTGTTTAGTGATGATACAAATATATTGCAAATTAACACGAAAGAATTCATGAATTTTCAGCTGCAGACGTCGTGATGATTAGGGTTCTTCTTGAGAGGTCTCATTATGAAATTGTAGAGATCTTTCATGCTCGTCGTACTTACAAGGTTTTGAGGGAGATCAGTGTAAGACTTAACGAGTTGGATACTCTATGGGAGTTTGAGTATTAACTCAGTCTTTGATGGCGCAAACTTGACTCAATCTTATGCTCCAGCCGACTCTCCAATTACCATTCCACGTTTCATCATCCTTTACCATAACAGATGCACAAGTCTTTCTAATTCTTCAACCATCATCACTATGGAGGCATATTACAAATGACACCTGGTTAAGGTCTTGTTTGATTCAAAGATATTTGGTTTATCAAAAAGAATGACAGGAGCTTTACTCGGACTTACTTGATTCTTACCACCATTGCTATTCACTGGTGGTGAATATTTCCAAACTGGAGAGGATTGATGGAGATTCTTAATTACTTTGACTCTTGGCTTTCATTAGTGACTACTTTCTTTTTGCATGTGTCATGCACGTTGTTTTTATATAAATAATCATTTATGAGACTCACAGAAGAATAGAGTTCATTATGATCTGGTTTTTTCCTAATTAGATCTTTCTTTGAGTGATCCTGTGAGGGGTAGTGTATGAGTTACCTGGGTGTTGGGACCATACTTCATCTGTATTATTTTCCTATGAAGTCTATTTCATGTTCTTTCCCAAATCCACCGAAAATCTAAATTCTTTAGTACTGCATCATTTGTCATGATATAGATTTTAGTGCATTTAGTTAGGTTAAAATAGTAGACTTGATGGAACTTTAATTACTATATTTTGAAGTTAAATCAAGTCAACAAGATGTAAAAATGCTTAAAACATTATCTTCTTCAGATTTTAAGTAAGTGCATACTTAATGTAGATTTAGCTTAATATGTCAGATATTTGTTTCTTAAGCTTATGCATTTTATGATACAAGAGAGCTGGAATTATGAGAAGGGAAGTTTCCCTCTGTTCTCTCGAGAATATTTAAAGATGATTGTTTATCTGCTTTTCACTCACTCTTCTACCGTTCCTGACATCTTTTCTTCCCTTTTTATGACTAGCAAACTGCTAAACTTCTTGCTCTCTTCCAAAGCTGGTTACCCATGTTCTAAATATTAATCGTTACAGATATATATCTTAATGTATTATAATTTGATCCGATGCTTGGTATGCTGTATAATTTTGATAGTATCAGTCCCATATTGCTGATATATCTGATATTGCATTTATGATATTTCTGCTATTACTGATTTTGATATCATAAATCAGTGGTCGATGCTGATTCCTGTATCTTGCGCCTTGCTAGTTACCTTTTTTTTTTGTCTGGTTTGAATCATAGGTTCTCTTTCATCTCTAATTTTCAGATGAACAACCTTTCACTGTCTTTGAAATCTCAAGATAGACTATCATTTGACTATCAAGTTCCTTTGCACGCTTCATGTTCTCCTATCTCAAGGTAGATAGCTTTTGGTGCTAGGAAATAACTAGTGCAAATTTAAACCTTCTTTTGGTAAATAATTTTAAAGCTTTACCAGTGGCGTTTACCATTCATTTTTGTTGTGTTGTAAAATTCGGTTTGCATGCACAATTGAGTTTCCCATGTCCAGTTATTGTATGTTTTATAATGTTTGGCAAAGTTACAAATGCAGTCAGTCATCTTTATTCAATTATGGGTCTTATACATCACTAAAACGGTCAAGTAACTCAATGGAAGGATTACACATACAGCAGTAGTCACCATCAGTTGTTGCAATTCAGCAACTATTAGCAAGGGAACCTTCCCATCAAGTATAGAATGCCGGTGGAAATTAGTGAATTGCCAATCCGGAAATGGTCATGCAAGTTGGGGCAACTTCCAGGGGGCTAACTGGACAGTTCACATCTTAGGTTTGTGATTATTAAGCAGACATACTTAAGACACCGACACTCTAATAACATTTCATTATAAAAGAAAATTATTTTTTTCATCATTTCATTGCAATGTTAGAACTTTTATATCCAAGATACGAAACTTTGATTGTCTCTGAGCATTTAAACTTCTTAAATTTTGAATAGGTCAGCAGATTGCTTATTGCCTACACAACAACAACCATCTCTGCTTGCACTGCTATAAATATGGGTGTATCCCTTGGATGTTTCGGGGGTCCTTACGCTGGACACTTCCAGCCATTTGACTTTCCTGTATGTTAACTTGATGTCTGTTACCTTACACCACCTCATGCTCATTGTGAAATTTTGACCTAATGAAACATTGATTTTGATTTTGACCCAAATTCGTGCGAGTTGAAAGGGATTTTTTTCCCCTCTTGTAAGCTCACTTGTTGAGGTGGTATTTATTTATTTTTGTGAGTGTAGGACGTATTTGTAGTTTTAAAGGGCATTTGAACAGATTGCCAGAAAATTTTAATTCTGGTGGCCATCTTGTTAATTATGCTACTAGACTGAGTTACTCATTTAACTTTGGGGGAAAAATAATCTAATTTTCCACATTGATGGTCTCCTACAATGCAGATGTCATCGTTCACAGATTGCTAGCTGCAGCTCTTGGGATAGCGAAGCTTCCTCCAATTTTTCAAGATCGACCACAGCTCACAAACATTGCAGACAGTAAGATCAAAATTGATTCTTGTATTATATGATGCTGTTATTTATGTAATGCCACTAAATGTATCTTTATATGCATCTAGATTTGAATTATCGTCACAGAAATGCCCAGATGGCCAGTCGAGCCTCAGTTGAATTGCACACACTTATTTATTTCAGGAAGAGGTAAATTTTACCTGTCTGAGAAGTTCGTCCTTGTCTTTCTTTGCAATATTTTTAGGAAAGTTTGGTATATTTGTGTTGCAGGCCTACTGACACAGAAGCTAGGATAGTAAAGATAAAGTCCAATGGATTTATCGTCTTTGTTCCCAAGTATGTCCTCTTTCTCTTAAGTGGTTAAGTGTTAAAAAAACCTTATGTCACTATCACTTAACATCTTTCTTGCATGCGCACAACTAAACATCCATGTGGTTATGTACATATGCATGTGCATGCACACAGCACACATTTTCTCTTCCACACAGAGTTTTTGTACATGTATGCTTTCTTATGTATATTTATGTGTAATTATGAACTTCTATATGTATGACGCATGAGTATTTGTATGTATTTGCATTTGCTTTTATATTCCTTTAGAGACATTCTCTTTTTCTTAAATATTTGGAAAGGGTTATTCTGGGAAGTGTATAAAGATACTAGTTAAGCAGTAAATTTATTCTTTAAGCTTACCTGCATGGCATCTTCTGAGCACTTTTCATAAGGAGACTTGACATCATTATAGCGCAAACACAGGTATGAGCCACGGCAAATTTGTGAAATGTAGGGTACAAGGAATTTCGCTATATATGCACAGCACACGAACAGAGAAGTAACATGTAATACTTTAATCTTAAAATGCACAATCTAGATGAGATCATCTTTGTATTTCATCCACAATTTGTCAACGTTGTTCCGTTGTGCTTTCTATTATGCTTAATAGCTTTGATATACAAATGGAAGCTAAACATATAATACAACTCAAAGTTGTAATATAAGCAAGAAGCCGTTAGAAATGTGCATGTGTTGAGGAAGTGTCTTTAACATTAAATTCTATTATAAGATTTAGGATCAATGTTTAAAACAACGATAACGTTAACGTAACGATTTTTTTTTTTTTTTTGTTAGGTTAAGTAGCAAATAACGTAACGCATAACGTAGGTTACGCAATTTTCAATTTATTTAATTAAAATAAATATAGAACTATATTTAATAATGATTATAAATAAGTGAATAAATCAAAAAAAAAAACATATAAAATACTGTAAAATCAATTTAAAGACAGAAAAATTTTAAAATTTGTAGCAAGTATGACAATAATTTTTTAAACTATGTTTAAAATTCATAGTTCACATCACAATATACATAAAAGTTTTAAAGCTCTTAAGTCTTAATAGTTAACATATCAACAACTTCATAACATACAAAATTACAAATTAAGTATTTAAGTTATACAAAACATTCTCCTCCAATATATACAAATGAAGTTCTCATCCCATCATCTACTCTACTGCAACTAGATCATCCTCATCCAAAATATAATTAGCATCTTCAGGATCGATATCATCTCCCGTCTCATCCACCACATCATCAATTGATTTTCTTTGTCCGAGGAAGATGCTACAAAATAAATTCACAAATTAACAAGGTTATATGATACTTTAAGCCATAGACTAGACACTTAATCAAGAATTGAAGACCCAAATTTTAATTACTTACATGAAGTATTGACCCTCCGTTTTTTACTTGTCGTTTCATTCTCATCTTTCTTGTCACCCTTATCTATAGAGGCCATAACATTCTGATTGTTATTAATCGCGGTGACATCTAGAAAATCCCTTGTTCCTGTATCAACAATATTCTCATTTCGGTCATCAAACAATCCAAGATCATCGGCAAGACACGGTTCTTCACTCTCTACAAGCCATTCATCATCAGGAGTCGCTTCATCTATAAGAATCGGATCTAAATTCATTCGTTTTCTCTATATATTCCTCTCTCTTAGTTTAATATTATACATGACATAAATAAGAGAGTGCAGACGTTCTTGCTCCAAGCGACTTCTTTTCTTTGAATGAACCTTCAACAAATTTGTGAAATGTAAATTTGTATAAGTAAATTCAAAAAATGTCAGTGAAATAAAATATCAACCAAAAATTTTTTAGTTTTAAATTTTCATACTTGCTCAAAAGTGCTCTAATTGCGTTCACATCCAAAAACACTAGTAGTAAGAGAGAGAATCCGAATTGCAAACTTTTGGAGTGTAGGAATATCTTCTCCAAATCTTTCTCAACAAGCAACTAAAATAATTTTGGAGTTAAAAAGTTTAAAAATGAATGATATAGCTAAATATAGAATCATAGAAATAAATAAAATTATACCTGGACTACGGACATTCATAGTCATTTGAGCTAGTGGGGATCCAAACTCTCCAAGTTTCTGTTTATAGTGTTCCAATTCGACATCAGTTTGTTCATACTCATTAAGATCAGGTATCATACGTTGCATGCATTCACGAAGGCCTCTCCTCACCTCTGGAACATTGCAAAATGTATCACTATAGAAATATTTTGGATTAAGAAAATATGCTGCCGCATAGAGAGACCTATGCAACATATTTGTCCATCTCTTATCTATCATATTCCAATAAGGCATGTATTTTCTCTTATTGCTATCACAAACATTAGCAATTTTCTCTTTGTAGCTATCAAGCATTTCATAAAAAAAAGGCATAGAAGGCCTAACATCCGAATCCACCTCTCGTAATACATAGACAAGTGGAAGAGTGGTGCTGAAACAAAACAGAACACGACCCCAGAAAGTTCGGCTAGACAACACTGCTTTCTTGGCCTTAATTGCATTTGGTTTTTTGGTCCAAACACTCAGTAAATTCATCAGATACAAACATTTTTCTTATAGGTTGCCTTAATTTATACAACCTTTGCAAAGTCAAGAATGAGGTAGCAAATCGAGTGATAGTAGGCCTTAGAAATTCTTTCCCCTTTGTATATGTCCGCATCAAACTGAGAACCCAACAATGATTGTAAATAAATTGTATTATACCTTTTGCCGTATCAAGTGTCTCCTTGTGAATTTTCATCTTGCCTGTGTCTTCAAGCATCGGATCAATACAATGAGCTGCACAAGGAGTCCAATATAAACATTTTCTTGATTCCATAAGCTTTGTTCCAGCATTCACGTAAGAGGCATGGTTGTCGGTAATCACTTGAACAACATTCTTTTCTCCAATCTCCTCAACCATCTTGTCAATACACTCTCACAAATAAGTTCTAGTTTTGAACTGATCTGATGCGTCAATGGACTTATAAAAAAAAGTGCCCTCCGGTGAATTTATAAGAAAATTAATTAAGCTTCTGCTCTTCCTATCAGACCATCCATCTGACATCACTGTACATCCATATTTCTCCCAAGTCAATACGTGTTTCTCCTTGATTTTATCAATATCTTCAACTTCGGCTTTAAGGACTCGTGTCCTTATCTCATAAGGGGATGGTTGTTTCAAACCAAATCCGAAGTTACCAACTGCTTCTATCATTTCCTTCCAATATGGACTATTCAATATATTAAATGATAATCCATTAGCAAATATGCATCTGCCAATCTTCCTTACACAATCCTCTCTTGCCTCCTTCTTTAAAGAAGTTTCAAGTTTTGATTGACGGGCTTCTACATTAATAAATTTGTCTATTGCACCTAAAGTCCGAGGCTAGGAGTTGCTTCCTGCGGCACTTTCAAGTTCTTGGCTAATCACCTCAGCCTGTAGTTCACCCATTCTCCCAATTTCACGAGTCAATGCTAACTTCTTCTTTTTCTCTAACTCTGTAACCTGTAGCATCTCTTGACATACTTTCTTCACATTTGCTGGAACTCGCTCACAAACTTTAACACCATTTCTGGTACCAGCCAAATGATGCTTTAATCTTGTAATTCCAGCAGTGATATGGTGATTGCAAAATTTGCAATAAAAATAATTGCTTGGTTCACCATCTTTATGAGTCCCCCATTCTCTTGCTGGATCCATATGCTTAGACATGATTCTTCGATTTCTTAGAAATCAAGAATAATAAAAAAAATTCCGTTTTCAACAATAACAAAAAAAGATATATCTAATTATTTTTGTGACTTCTATTTCAATTTCAACAGAATCATGAATGTACTCTTTTATATTTTTCAACAGTGCATAGGAAAAGGCAACACAGAGAAATCTAGCCACTTCGACAATCTTATCCCATTTAACTTTTTAATCAAATGATATTTATGCTGTAGCATAGAGAAATCTAGCCACTTCTATTTCATTACTGTATGTTGTTCATCTTAGCATGCTTTTCAGCTTCAGCCTGTTCTTTTCAATTAATGTATGCACATCATAGTTCATTACTTAGCATACAGTTCAAATTAACACCAAGTAATCAAATTACAAAATCCCAAATGAACAGTTAATCAAACAGCAACTTAATTGAAACTTTGAATGAACAAGTAATCAAACTATAATCAAACTTTAATTGAAACAACAACTTAAATGAACAAGTCATCAAACTGTAATCTAACTGTAATCAAACTTTAATTGAAACAACAACTTAAATTAAATCCCAAAATCTAACAACCCAAAATTAACAGAAACCCAAAATTAAATTGAAATAGCAACTTAAATGAACAACAACCCAAAATAACGGAAACTTAATTAAATCCCAAAATCTAACAACAGCAAACGGAGTTCGCCGGAATTACTAACAAAAATTTGGGTTTAAAATTTAGGTTCAACAGAAACTTAATTTTTTATTAATGTATTAATAAAAAAATTTAAACTTTGAATTCCTAACAACGGCAAGTAAGCATTACAATAAACAAAAAAAAATTAGGTTTAAATTTTTACCTGTTGAAGTTCGTCGGAATTACTCGCCGGAGTTAGCAATGGAGAGGGTCGGCGATGGAGAGGGTTGGCAACGGAGTCGGTGATGGAGATGGAGAGAATCGGAATCAGCGATGGAGAGGAGAGAATCGGGCGATTGGCGAGGATGCAGATGATCAGAATCGGTGATCGGCGAGGATGGAGAGAATCGGCGAGGATGGAGTTGGCCGGTGATCGGCGAGGGTCGGAATCGGGCGAGGTTGGAGATGATCGGCGATGAAGAGGGATGGCGAACGGAGGAACGATCGATTTTTCGGGGGAGGGAAGCAGAGAATCGAGCAGTCGCGAAAGGAAAGGGGGTGTTTTTTAGGGTTAGTTTACGAATTTTTATACCCAAAGTGCCCTAGGAAATAACATGCGTTATTTTGCATTATAACGTTACGTTATATAACGCATGTTATTTCAAAATAACGCACCATTATGCAGAACTGCGTTTTTTTCTTTTGTTACGGAGCGCGGACCCGGCGCTCCATTACGAAACGCGTTATAACGCGTTTCATAACGCGTTATTTTCTACATTATTTAGGATATAGGTTCAAAGTATTCAACACATTTTCGACGAGTATCCAATAAGTGTCATTCTCGGACACGTGTCCGGTACTTGTCCAGAATAGATATGACTAATCTAAATGTTCCTGTGCTACATATCGTATCATTGAACTTGAATATTAGAGCTATCACCAACATAAATTAAAAGGTTTCACTTAAAAAATAAGCGCTAATCACTAAGTAAATCAATGTTTACCTTCACCAATTTTGGCTGCTTTATCAACATGAATTATAGTTAGAGAAGAAAATGTGAAACATTTTTAGAATATTTTGGTATTTAGTGAAATATTAAGGGTCCATTGAGAAAAGTTTCATTGGGTGGCATATTGGGCCATAAGGATTTTTTTATTTTTTCTCAACAGTGCTCTGATAGCAATTGTTGCATATCCCATAACTAAGAGTGCAATTTCAATGGATCTCTTGATTTGATATCATGTGTTCTGCATGCAAAATATTGCCTGTAATTTTCATCTATGAAGCATGGGCACAGATACACACATACAACATGACATAGACATGGTGACACAGCAAATCAAAGTAGGATACGGGAACACGACAACGTGATTGCATGTATGGCTAGGCATGTGTCTATACATAATACACATCAGCACCCTAATGATTAGGACCTTTTTTTTAATTAGATACTAGAAAGGAAAACAAAATAAAATCTTAGTGATTTAAATCCACAAACTTTAATCAGGTAGCTAAACTAAAGAAACCATACGAACATTAAATCCAATACCTTGCCTAAAATAAGCTTATGAAGCTCCTCACATGTTTGTGAGGTGTTTAGGTTATACTAATTTAGGCTATCTCCTATGTTAAATGATATTGTTTTAATCAATTCATGTTTATATGATGTCTAACACATGACCTTTATATTTTTTTGAAGCCGACATGTCTACAACACAATTTTTTTGGTTTTTAAAAATCAGACATGGCTTTGGAGTGTCCAATATGTGTAGGGCAAGTATCATGCATGTGTCAGTGATACGTGCCCGAGAAGGACATGCCCTCACTTTGCAGTGCCCATGCTTCATAGACGTTCATCGTGTTATACATACAGTGAAATACTGGATTTTTGCACATTTGACAAGTGCATAGGAAGCAACAGTAAAATAAACTATCACTTGATGGAGCATTAAAATTGTGTGCATGCACTCACATCCCTGCCCCTCTGCTGGGACCATTTGAGATGTCTTTCCCTGTCTCTACTTTTGAGGTTAGAATAGTTATTCTAGTGCTTGCTTTTTGTCCACTTTCTTTCAAGTCTTTCCTATTCTTTTAGTCTTCACATCTTATGCATGAAAACATTTCTAATCAGTTCTCTCAATCTTCGGTTTGATTGATAAGAAGTTGTGCTATCAAGGTCTGTGTGGCAGCTTAAGTATTTTTAGTGGTTGCCATTAGAGAAGAGCCAGCACACCCCACAATTTGTATTGAGTTGTGCTTGCACCTTTATGTTGAAGATTTTGATAGCTTTATATTCATTCCCACACACTGATGTTCTAAATTCGTCTGGTCGATATCATTATTTTCAGAATTCTAGAAGTTTTCATGCTTGAAGATGTTCCAACGACTATTATATATGTTATTTTTTGTGAATGAATTATGAACCACACTTCCTAATACCTGTGAGATACTGCACTGTTGTAAATGTGCACCTCTGTAGAGGAGACTGGTGAATGGGACTAATAATCGGTTGTCTTCTCTTCAGGTTTGGTATAGAAGGACCTGTGTTCTTGATGCCTAAGGGTGAGAAAGGAGGTGATTGGGTGGTAGATGAAGTTCGTCAGACAGTAACAAAGGCAGGCACAAATATTTCTTTTGGTATCTTGCAGACGGTAAAGATTCACATGGAGGTGGTGGAGCCACAGCCCAACAGGCCAAAGCTGGAACTCACTCTCTTGTAGACATGTAAAATTTCTCTTCTTGTTCGATGTGTTAATTATTTATTCATATTTACTCGCTGCGTTATGTGTGCCTTGAGTTACAGTACTTTTCACAGTTTTACAAATGAAAATTGTTCCTTACGAGTACTGTATTTACAACAATGATGCATAATTTCAGCTTGAATTGCCACCCCTTTTGGTCTTTAAATGTCTTTTCGATTCTTTCCCTTCTGTTGTTACCATTCTTAGGATGATAAACATTGTGGTGGTCGTGGGAAAGAATTGAACCAGAGGGTTTGAGATGACACAGAGGGACAGAGGAGGTTCGTTTATGTATGGAAGATTCAATGTTCACTGGTTTCTGAGTTTCCCTTGATGTATTACTACTAGTAGAGGATGTTCATGAAGGATTATAGGTTCTTTATTTATCTGGTGAAAGCAGACTCCATCTAGTATACTCAGGCCTGGCAGTCGAATCTGAGGTTGGCATGAACCTCACATTCGAGCTGACTCCAACTTGACTGGATTTGTTACCAGAACGACCCATCCCCGGACGTAAGGGGATGCCCGATGATTTACTCGATGAAGCAGGTGCAACAGTCTGGATTGCCAGGGTAGGTTTATCTTCACCGTGAGCCGAGAGCTTCTGGAATTGCTGATCCAACTGGCCAAAAGTTATCTCGGGAGGTTGGGAATGTGAGGAGCTAAGTTCAGCAGTTGGAGATGGCACAATAGATCAGTTTGCCAAGATTGACTGAAGTTTGGTTATCTTTTTCATCCTTGGGGGAGAAAACCACAACGCCATGGATTAATTGATATTGTATCTTTTCATTTACAGAAAACTATTAAAACTATATTTAGTATAAGTCATTTGACGGTTGGGTTTCTGCTTATTTCCTCGTTGAACTTTACCCGAAATCAATTAACGTCAAGATTGAGTTCAAGCTTCTTTCTCATATCTATCTGACTGCCCCTTTCTCTACCATAACTTTCTTTCACTTTCGGATATGGATATGGAGAATCATAAGACACGACACGACGTACACATGATATTACATGGTAGGATTTTAGTTGCAGCGATATGTTGTACTATATTACATGTACTATATTACATGGTAAGATTTACATGGTAGGATTTTAGTTGCAGCGATATGTTGTACTATATGTGGAGAGAGAGAGAGAGAGAGAACTTTAAATTCCATTGCTCATTCATCGGATATTTGCCATTGTTCATTCATCGGATATTTGCTTGTGACTAGTAGCCTATGATTTTACTTTTTGGATAGGTATACTATTGGATGAGAAGAGATTTCAGATATCATGTGGCTCCTTGGATGAAGACATAAACAACAGGCTGACGTTCCCGAGTAGAGGTTCACATTGGGGATTCCCTGAGCATTGGGGATTCCCTGAGTAGAGGTTCACATTGGGGACTGACTCTTAGGCAGCAGTCACTTATCTTTACACTAGTTTCATGTCTTTCAGATTTATGTTCTTTTTATTTCAAGTATTGTGGGCAACAAGCTTACTTGTGGCCCGAGGCTTGCCTACGTTCTACTATTCTCTTATTATACCGAGGGTCTCTTATTATACTGAGGGACCCGCAGTCTTTGCCTAAAAAAAAAAAAAAAAAAAATTAGTTTCACTTTCGTTTCTCTTAGTTCTTGGCAAATCTGCGGTCCAATGAACGATTGCACTGCTTCCTCTTGAATGACTTCTCGACGATGTTTTAAAAGGCCTTTTTGTGTGACCACCTAGGTGGACGTGGGCTGCTGGGAGCCCGTTATTACAATTGATGGCAATGCCCATATATTTACTTGGGTGGATGTGTCTGCCTACGGTGTGCTCAGGTCGGCTTATGCAGCCCATCTTCCTTCTTTTTTTTATGCAGCCCATCTTCTTGTCAATGACCTTAAACGGTTTGGACCTATTTTAAATAGGGCCAGCCCGCCTTCTAACAAGGGCGGGCTTGAGTTTTTCCCTAGCTCCAGGTCCCATTCCCCTTCTCTCTCCTTTCGATCTCCAATGAAGCCCTCAACTCTTTCGTCTCACCGCCATTTCGACATTCCACCGCCAACTCGCTGCCCAACTCACTCTTTCAAGTCTCCCTCTCATTAGTCCCCAATTTTTTTGTGTTTGTATTATCAATTTATAATTAAAAAAAAAAAACAAACCGTCCAAACTGCCTTGGCAGTTACACGCTGGAAGGGGCCGACCACCCTGCTTTTGCCAAGGGCCTTCTTGAACACTGCTTACTGTGAGACCGAGCTCACTGGATAAAGTAGTCAATGGGTAACCCATATTTAGGCTTGGTGTCCAGAACTACCCGATGCCCATTTTAACACTGGGATTGGATTGCGGCGTTTGCTGGGAAATAAAAGGACATTCATAAAACTATCTAGATTCAAGTATAATGTAGAACTAACCTCTAAAATAACAAACCACTGAAGTTGACATGAACTTACAACCTCCATCTCGTTTCAGTAGTCATTCTTTTAACTAATTATATACTTCGATAAAAGTTGAACTTAATTAATTGCACATTTAATCAAATGTTTTCAGTCATTGTAACAAAAATGAAATTTAAAGATACTATTTTTTTTCCCATAGCAAATTTGCAAATCTTTTTTTTTTATTAGCAGATCTAACTAATAGATAAGACCAACTAAACTACACCTAATCATGTATTAAAAAAAAATAACAAAGATAATCATTAAAGATGAAGCACTTTTAAAAGTCAAGTTGCAGCTGCTAGAACTGATTTGTCTCTTATATAAGATCTAACCAAACCCATCTGCTAGAACTGATTTGTCTCCATAGATAATTTATATCCACCAAATGTTGTGTGTACCTATCTATAAACCAATCTATAAAGCAAATGCTAGCTGTAAACCAATTCTATACATTTCCAAGTTTATCAACTTGAGTCTGATGTCATGAAGATAACTCAATCTTCAGTTTTATATTCAGAATAATAAGGAGTCTAAAACTTGTAAGAAAAAGCTGATGTGGCGACGGTTGCACAGGAAGTAGTCGACAAAATGAAAAAAACAAGACTTGATGGTGAGCAAATGTCGATGCTGGACGTATTATGTGTAGGAGCTACGTAAACTACATCAGGGCCATAATTTATGCATTCAAATAATTTTGTTGTTCACGTCACATGTTATTATTGACAACTCCATATTGTATACTACTATGTGATCAATAATATTTATGACTTTTGAATATCTGTTTCATATATTAGAAGGAAGTTTTATCTCCTTGCACGCACATTGATTACTAAACATTCACTTGCTTTTCAAATATTGAATTTTTTTTTTAAACTATACAATACATGAATACAAAATGATATTGTTTATCCCAAACAAATGTGATGTCCCTTTTCTTCTATTTAGGGGTGATCACTGATATAAGATCCAATAGTCCTAAGAAATTACATTTATTCTGTGGGAAAATTGTGCCTAGTTACAGTATCTAGGCTACAATATACATGAAGACCGTCGACCAAAATGTGAGTGCGAGAGCAGCCGCTGAGTAGGTCCATAGGAAGATGACAGAATATTCTTGTTGTGCAACATCGAACAACTCTGCCATTATACCTGCAACCAGTTCCATTCTTAATGTTTTTATCACAGTCATGTCGTTATCATGGGTTAGAAATGATTTCGGCCTTAATCTAGTCAAAATACGGTAATGGATAAAGTTTTAAATATCCTCTCTTAAGAAAAAGCGGATATGAAATGAAAGAAAACGAAAAGAGAAGTAAGACTTTGGGATGTATCAATTCTAGAATGAGTTACAAGACTTGGAAAGTTTCTGTAAGAGTGGTAGATATGTTATATAGGTCGCATGTCAATAGATAGCCCTAATCAACAGAGTCTCGAAAATGTTAAGATTGATTAGCTGATAAGATCACGACTATAATAAGCTACCATTTTTTGTATTGAGTTGATCTATGAGTACACCACGAGAAAGAAAAATAAGCAATGTACCAGTGCTTGGTTTAATCTGATGTCTTTTTGGTGAACAACTAGACAAGTAAGAAAATTAAGTTTATTGATGTACCCATACCGATAGCTGTTGCAGGTGGGAGGGCAAACTGTAGAAGTAGCACATATTGATATAGTGGATCTTGTGGTAGGAAACCAAGGTTGCTGGCGACTTTTACTACAAGAATTCCAGCACTTGGAAGGGCAATGTACCTAACGATGATAACAGAGACGACTGCAGAAGGTGCTAAAATTGATTTACGTATCCCTGCATATGTTAAACAAGAAGATTAAGAAACGAAATAAAAATTAGTTCACGAACTATGAACCAAATTTAAAATTATATGTCTAAATGCTTGGAGGTTTGGTAGAAAAATGATTTACCATCGCCTAAGTTTGCTCCTAGAATGAGTATATTGCCTGGTATGGTACCATTTCTGTTTCGTAATCAGGAAGATTATAAAGTTAAGAGGAGAAATGTGAAACAAGCAACGATTAATCCTCAATAAAGATTTATTTCCACAGGAGAAAACGTACCCTAAAAGTGTGAATGAATCTTCTATAACTCTAAGCGGGGCTGAGCTTCCGATGATAAGTGACTTTAACCAGGGTATCACACCCACAATAAAGCCGACTATCTGAGATATATCATGAGTTAAATTAGGGCCGAGCGGATTGTTTTTTTTTTTTGTACATTGTAAATTTATCCCACCAGAAAATCTCTGTGAAAGTAAACAACAGAATAAAAGCTTACTGAAGCAATGGTGGGAGGTGCCATGAGTTTCTCAACAACTAGGTGAAGAGTTTTTTCCAGCTTCCCCCAAAAGTTCTCCATTTTGCCACTGCTCTTTTTATTTAAAAGTGGTACAATCTGCACTCAATTGCATGTAGGAGTTAGTAAAACTCTTCACTCAGATTTATTCCACAGACTCTGTAACTTTTAGCTTCCCATTCTTCATCATACTTTTTCCTTTTTCATGTTTAATTTTCTTCCTGTCTATTTTTTATTTTCTTATGCTGTGTTTGGATTGAGGGAAAATGAAGGAAAAGAAAAGAAAAGGAAAGGGAAAGAGAAAAGGAAAGAAAATGATATGGAAATTGGTTTATTTTTTTATGTTTGGTTAGAAAGAAAATGAAGAAGAAAATCTCAAGAAAATTTTAGAAGAAAGCAGTTTCTTATGTTTGGTTGCTCAATAGAAAATTAAAAGGAAAATATAATTCTAATTAAACTATAGAAAATTTTAATATTAATTTACATTTATTGATATAATTTTTAATTTTTAAATAATTAAAGATACCAAATGGTCCAAACTTGACAAAAATTAAAAATATCTTGAAACTAAAATTACAAGGAAATTTCTACAAAAATTTCTCTTCCTTTTTCTTTTTCTCTCAACTTTCTTTTTCTTTCATTTTTTTCTGGATTTGAGAAAGAAAAGGAAAAAGAAAAAAAAATCTAATATATTTCCTCTCACTTTCTTTCCTTTTTATTTTCTCTTTAATTTTCTCTCTAACCAAAGAGTGGAAAGCAAGTTTATCTTTCCTTTTCTTTTAATTTCCTTCATTTTTCCTCAATCCAAACACAGCCTTAGTTAAGTAATATCATTTCAATCACCAGTTTTTGAGCTTATGGCGACTTACAGTTTGGTTTTCTTCAGCTTGAACCATCGCCATTGTTGTCCTTTGATCAGCACCGTCCTCTTCATTCTCCATTTTGAGCAGATGCGCTTCCACATCTGCATCCAATTCTCTGTTAGGTATCCTCCGTGATCTCTCATCTGCTCTGCTCTTCGCATATATGGCACCTGCTTCTTTCATTAGAGTATAGGTGTGTGTCCAAATGAGGAAACCCCCCAGCTGCATGAGCAAGCAAAGTACGAGATATATTAATGGTTTGCTTGTACTCTAATCGTACAAGTAAAATATCCAAACTTCACAGCCAACGGTTGCAGTTATATGATCCTAAGTTGTCAGCAGTATAAGGTTGGTAAAATTCTATAGTAGTTGAAATAGCAGAAACATGATATACCGCCATAGACAATGAGTTGTAGGCTAGGCCCCGGGTAGTACAGCTGCTGGAGTCCCCGAAGGGACTCCCATCCTCACTGCAGACTGCAGGGATGATTATCAATAGAATATATCCCAGATTTCCTGCATTACGATCACAACTGACTTCGAATTAGAACTTTTAGAGTTGGAGAGGAAGTATAATCTATTACCCGTATCAGCCTACTGAAAGAAGTTGTTATGGTTTCGAGCTGATTGAGTACCAGCTGAGCAGTTGGCAATTATAACGCTTTCTAGGTGGCGCTTGGGTCTCAAGATCTTCACTGCTACCCATCCAAGGCTTCCCCCGATCAAAAATGTGAATCCAATGTTAACGGGCATAAACCACCTTACAAGTTTGACAAAACGATTACAGTGATTAAATGGTTCATTGCAAAATTAAAGTACAGGGGAAAAGAAGAAGAAGAAAAAAAAAAAAAGATTTACCAAGAAATCATATCCTGCAATGTAATGGTTTTAGCTAGGCTCCCGAATATGAGTGCTGGAGCAAACACAGAGAACACTACCTGTTTGTAGAGAGATATTAAAGAGTCAGGAGATTGAAGAGCTGGATTGTGTAATATAATCTTTTTTATTCTCGGTGTTAACCTTGTTTATATCTTTTCGTGCATTGACGGGGAGTATGTTGATACTCTTTGATGCTAGAATGGCACCGATAAAGCATATGATCAGAAGCTGCAGTACTGGCATCAATGCCACCACTAGCAGTGATATGAAGCCCATCTTTGCTCTTCTAGTTTGTCTTAGGTTGCAGGATTCTCTAGGTTTGTCTCTTTAAATAGTGGCCTTGGAGTTGTTCCTACAATTAGTTCTAGAACAGAATCAAGAATAACTTGTCAATATTGATTTGGAGTGTGTCATATTAGATTGATGAGCATTTGAAACATACAGAATGGAGTTCCTGCGAAGAACGATATAAACTTCTGTTAGCAGAAAAAATATAGGAAACAGAAGAACATATGAACTCCTGGGCTTAAAAAAAAAAAGAAAACTTGGCAGGGGGAAGACGTTGGAGGCAGGAAGGAAATTTTTGGGGAAGAAAACTTGGCAGAGGGAGAGACAGAGGCGGAGTTCCGAAGTGATAAGGTTTACTCTAGAATGGGGAAGGGGGAAGGCTGGAGGGAGCGTTTCAGCCAGCAAGTAGAGGATGTGGAGACTATTGGAGGGGCCCACCCGCAGAGGGTTTCAAGAGATGATAGTGCCGTAGATATTTTCTCGAAGGGGGAGGGAATTTTTGGTCATTTTGAAGAAGAAATGGGTGCGGCTAGGACTCAATTGCAGGAGAGTTAGGAAGAGACAAAGAAGTTGATAAAAGTTTGTGTGGGACCTTTCCTCCTTTGGGGATGACTAGAGAGACTGGCATGGAAGGGGGGTGCTGGAAGAGAACAAAATTAATTTGGAGAGAGATTTGGCGAATAACATTTCTGATCCCACAAATTTCGTCACGAGGAGCTTGGATGGGTTGCAATGCCCAGATTTGGGTTTGATAAAAGTAAACACCAATAAAGCTGAAGCGGCTGACTTACAAGAAACAAGTAGACTAAGCGGTGAAGGAAGCTCCAGAAGACAGCTAAACTTTGGACAGGAATTGGGTCAGGAAATCCCTAAAAACAATAGGGAATACATGAGTTTGCTTGCAACTTTAAATACCTTTGACAAAGATTTTGCAAGAGACACCATGGTCAAACTTCTTGAAAATATTATGTGTAAAGAAAATCCGAAGCAAAAGAAAAGACCAAGGAAAAGACAGCCTTCCAGACTTCCTAAGCATGTCAGGGACATATCAAGGTTGCTTAGTAGGGAAACACAGATCCCACTGAGGATAGAGAAAGACACACCAGAAGCAAGTATGGTGAATGATACTATAGAAACACTAGCAGTACTTGTCACCCCGACGAGAGCTCCGAGGGAGGAAACAGGTGATCAAAGTCAGGAAAAGGAGGATATGCATGACAAGGGAGATTTGGCAGAGGAAGAAAGAATGACAGCTTTCACAAGCCAGGGTGAAGTTGCTAAGCCCCTAATCACACCTTCCAGGAGGAGCAAAAGACTAGAAGAGAAGAGAGGTAGACAACATTACCAATTGGGACAGGTTGCTTGGGCAGCTACTAAGCGAAAGGCGGAACTTGTGAACCCCCCTCCAGGTACTTCAATTCTTGAGTTTGATATGCTTAATTGTGTGCCTGATGATGTTTTAATTGCTTTAACCCATGCTTGTGAGATTGAATTGGGGGAAGGAAGCACGGAACCATCACGAAATTAAAAAACCTAGAGGTTGTGTCTTTAGAAGATCAGAGGGAGGTCATGTCGTCCTAGATCATAGGATAGGACCAATCGTGGAGAAGTCTTTACACTTATTTTAATGAAGTGCATCTTTTAGAACGTTAGAGGTTTGGGGAATCCGACCAAACGGCGAATAGTGGCAGAGCTAATTCGCACTAAACAGATCGATATCGTGTGCTTGGAGGAGACAAAACTGTACGATCCTGACCCTCGGGTTTTGAGTTCAATTGCCTCTAGGAAATTTTACAATTTCTGCATTTTGAATGCAAAGGGAGCATCGAGTGGGATTCTAATTGGGGTCCATAAAAACTTTCAGATTCTGAATTCCTGGACAGGAGATTTTTCATTTTCAGTCAGGATAAGGAGACCATTGGATGGATGGGTCCAGGTGATAGCGGCGGTATACGGACCAAATGAAAAAGAGTTGCGGGGGTAGTTTTGGAAGGAGCTTTCCACGATCAGAACCATGTACGACGATCCGTGGATTGTAGGGGGATTTTAATATCACTAGATTTGCATGTGAGAGGAGAGGAGAAGACCGATTGTAGACACTAAAAATAATTAAATAAAATAAAAAATAAATTATTATATGGAAACCAGGGAGAACCCAAAAGTGCAACCCGGGAAAGCTCCCGCGGGTTGCTACCCGCGGGAGGATCAACCCGCGGGAGGATCCCGCGGGTTGCAACCCGCGGGACATCCCGCGGGTTGCCACCCGCGGGACATCCCGCGGGTTGCCACCCGCGGGACATCCCGCGGGTGGCAACCCGCGGGAGACTCCCGCGGGTTGCATCCCGCGGGAACTCCCGCGGGATGCAACCGCGGGAGCCTCCCGCGGGTTGCAACCCGCGGGAGAGATCCCGCGGGTTGCAACCCGCGGGAGTCTCCCACGGGTTGCCACCCGCGGGAGCTCCCGCGGGTGGCAACCCGCGGGTTATTTTCCGTATTTTTATTTTGTTTCCTTGGCTGATATTCCGTGATCCGGTTTTTCAGGAGCGAATCAATCCGGATTTGAGGTTCTCTCAGTCTATAAAATACAGGATTGAAGTTGAGAGAAAGGGGGACTTTTCTTTGGAGCCGGCAGAGCGATTCTTCACAGAGGGTTGAGAGAGATCAGAAGGAGCAGGTTTTCTTCACAGATCCCCTTCCAAGTTGGACAGTCAACGGAGGCAGCAACAAGACTCCACCGCCACCCGAACCCACATAAAAAAGGGAATAAACTAATATTCCCGTTCTTGTAATTCTTCGGAATTTTTGTAATCTAAATTCCTATTGTAATTCATCAATTTTGCAATGGAATCAAAGGTTCAATTTTCGGGCGTACAAGAACTGGCGACCACAGTGGGAGCCTCTCTGTTCACTACGGAGAACGTCGTGGCGCAGTCCGACTTGATACCCATCGGATCTGTTGTCGAAACGCTGATCGTAGAGGTTGATCAGCAAAAATACGAAGAGTTTATCTCTTCCTCTGACTCGGAGCCCAGGCGTCATCGCCGGGCTATGATGAGCAAAGGTGAGGCGTCATCGCCCACCGAAAAGAAGAAGGCGTCATCGCCTATTAGAACTTATGAGGCGTCATCGCCCGCTAAAACTGACTCTGTCAGAAAACTTGAGGCGTCATCGCCCACTCCTAAGTTGAATCAAACTCTCACCCGCTCTCAGAAAAGAAACTTGAGGCGCAAAATCCAACGGGCCCGCCTGAACAGCGCCTCTGGAAAATTACAGTCGGAAAATCCAGCCCAAGAATCCAAAAATGGAAATTCACAGGAAGAACTGCGGGTTGCACCGCACGGAGGCAACCACGGAGTTGCAACCGCGGGTGCAAACCCGCGGTTCCAACCGCGGGTTGCACCGCGCGGGGGCAACCCCGCAGTTGCAACCGCGGGTGCAAACCCGCGGTTCCAACCGCGGGTTGCACCCCGCGGGTGCAACCCCGCGGTTGCAACCGCGGGTGCAAACCCGCGGTTCCAACCGCGGGTTGCACCCCGCAGGTTGCAATCCGCGGGTTGCACTCCGCAAAAAAGATCTGGTTCTGGTGTCTATTCGGGCACACGCGCAATGAACACACAGCGCACACCTAACTTTATGGTCACTCTCTCAGGTGTACCATCTCATTCCTCTTCAAACAAACATAAGGATGTGCTCATGCACTCACCTGGGAAGATGTCTGCGGAGGAACAATCCAATGTGTGCGGGGCCCGCGCAACTGCGCAAGCCGACACACACTCTAGACGACTCCATAGAAGAGAATATGTTGATACAGGGAAAGCCCTTAGCCCTGAAATATTACAAACCAACCAATATTATGAACAGAACTTGCGGCGCAAGAGGCGTCAGAATGTAAATGGAGATAAGCCCGAAGATTTGAGAGAGTATCTTACTCGAAAGAGGAGCACATCCCAACCCGATTCTCACTGCCATTGTGAACGACTGATCTCAGCCGTCTTGTCAAACTGCAAATGCAAGTCAGGACAATCCGTTTTTGAGCGGATTATAGAGCCAAAGAGAAGACGGATAGTAAAAAAGATGTGCCCTGGGGATGATCTGCCTGCCGTTTCATCCTATATGGTTGGTAAAGGCAAGAAAATTGCCGAAAGTGACTCCTCAGACAAAGAGTTCACTTCAAAATTAAGGGGGGTGTCTGTTGAGCCAGAGGGTGTGTTCCGACACACTCGGGCTAGGAGGGGAGTCGCCATACCATTGAACTATAAAAAGTTAGCTGCAGGATCTGACGAAGAGGAAGACAGATATTCTGCTATTGTATCTTCACCCTATTCTGATTCAAACAGAGGGTTGGAAGCTACAGTAAATATGGCCGATCTTCCGGAAGAAGTCTCTAGAAGACTTGAAAGGCAAGAACAACGCCTTAAACAGCAGGAAGAGACTATGGAGGAGATGAAACAACTCTTGACTCAGTTGCTGGCCCAAACGAAGAAAGGCCAATCTTCGTCATCCGCTAAACAACATGAAGAGGAACATGTCCGCGTAGAGGAAGACAGTGAAGACGACTACGAAGAAGTACCTTCTCAGTTAGGAGAAAAAGAAAGAGTAAAAGTGTTCATTAATCCTCAGGTGAAAAAAATGGAAAAGATGGAAAACCAGCTGCAGGCCCTTCTTCACCGAAAGAAGTTGCAGGAAGTGGGAATAGTGCGTCCCTATCCTATTGAATGGGAGACCACGCCCTACCCTGCAAATTACAAACCGTTAAACCTTCAATCGTTTGACGGGAAAGGCTCTCCACAGCAACACATCTTCTACTTCCTGTCACAGACAGGACATTTGATGGGGCATGATCCAACATTGACCAAGATATTTGCGAGTACCTTACAAGGACCCGCATTTACCTGGTTTATGCAACTACCCCAAGGAACGATTAAATCGTGGGCCGACGTAGAACGTGAGTTCTTGGCCCGATTTTTCGAAGACGATACTGAGGTCTCGGTACCATCCCTGCTAGCAGCAAAGCAGGGAGAGAGTGAGACAGTAAAAGCTTTTGTCGAGCGGTTCCGAGAGCTTTCCGTGCGGTGCCCGCATGGCATGACGCAGGAGACCCTCGTGGAGACTTGCAGGCATAACTTATTGACTGATGTCTTAGTCAAGATGGGTTCGGTTGAATCCAGATCTTGGAGAGAGTTGCTCAAGCAAGGTGAGCAGGCCGAAGACATACTCCGGCGCCTTGAAGAGCAACAACAATCTACAAGAAGAGGCACCTCGAACAAGCCAACATCTCATTTCCCCCGTTCCAGAGGGAAAGACATACTGGCGGTGGAGAATACGTCCAAGCCGAAACAAAGGCCGGCTAAAAACAACACAGCGGGGTCACCCAGAATACAAAAACAGTATTCATTCAAGGATGAACATACTGTTACCATGTTTAATTTGCTCACTAAGCGCAACATGCTCAAGTTGCCAGAGAGCAAAAGACCTGAAGAGGTTGGAAAGACCAATGATCCGAATTACTGCTTATACCATCGGATCGTGGGTCACCCAACTAAAAACTGTTTCATCTTAAAAGATAAGATTCAGGCACTAATTGATGCCGGAGCAGTTCAGCTCAAAGCTGAACAAAAAAGGGTGACGGCTAACTCGGCCACATTTACAGTGGGTGAGCTGGAGGTACCAGATGGGCTCACACCTATTCCAAAGGGTGAGCTCAGAGTGGTTAATTTGGACCCCCATAATCAACAGAAGAAAGGGTTAGTCCCCTTCACGACAGAGAAGCAGGAGGTCTTTTGGGTGCATCCAGACATTCTTGAAGATGAACAATGGATAACCGTCAGGACCAGAAAGAAAACTGAAACAAGAGGAAAGAAGCGCATGTGCAATGCCGTCTCAGCAACCATTGAGAAGGATGCAGATGATATTCCGCTGTTGACAGATTCTGAATCGGAGGCGACAGCTCTGGCGGTGGAGAATGAGCCTGCACCACCTTCCGGAACCAGATCTGGAAAACACTACTTGAAGGATCTCTCAAACACAGAAGCTGGCCCCTCTAAGCCAACCAAGGAGACTAATGAAGGAACTACCAAGCAAACTCCCGACAAGGGAAAACAAAAGGAGCTCAGATACAACCGAGCACTACGAAAAGATGTCTCTGAAGAGCAAAGTTCCTCTTTTCAGTTTGATGTCATGGCACAGTTGGCGAATATACCTGCAAGAATAACTCTGTACGAGTTATTACGCCTGTCCAAGTCTACAAGAGAGGCGCTAAGAGAAGCCCTAGCGGAATCTGAAGCTTTCTTAGCCCATCTCCCGGAGGAGGTTGAGGAAGCATGCCCGCAATGCAACTCAGTGTCGAGGCACGCCCCTTATATCACTTTTACACCAGAGGACATGCAGCTGAAGAATATTAAGCACAACAGGCCCCTGTACTATACCGGGTATATTGGCTCAGCGGAAATCGGTCGAATTCAGATTGATCCGGGTTCTGCCTTGAGCATTGTGCCACGGAGGCTTATGCAGTTTCTTGGGATCCCTCACTACAAACTGACTCCAACTAATACTGCCATTTTTGGCTTCAATGCCAATGGCAGTCACCCTCTGGGAAAGATCAGGCTCAGATGTCAGATCGGAGATCTTAAAAGCGAGGTGACCTGTTACGTGATCGAAGCAGACACTTCTTATAACATTCTCTTAGGACGACCATGGATTCATGCTAATATGATCGTCCCATCCACCCTGCACCAATGCATGAAGTACGTGGATGAAGATGGAGAAGTGCATACTTTGATTGCTGACAAACAGCCATTCAAGGGTGTTGAAAACTACTTCGTAGACGCCCTTCTGTATGCTGAAAGTGCTGAGGTCGACCCCCCACTACACGATGAATGTGATAGTGGAAATGAAGCGGATACTGAGTCAGGAGTGTTTTTTTGCCAATGAAGGCTTTGAACCTCTTGTAATTAATCTTGATGAGCTAGATGTAAATGACACCGCCAGTGATGAAGGCGAGTGGGAAATAAATGAGAATCTGAACTTTGCTTATTTGCCTGGTGTTCTTACTGATTCTTTAACTTCAGCTACTAGCACGGATGCAGATAGTCTCTCAGAATTTGAGACTTTAGCAACCATGCACATGCCTATTAGGTCATCGATGATGGTACAACCAAACATCGAAAACGCAGATGGGGCGGTGTTCGAAGTACCGGCCCATCGACCAGGTCAAAAACCTATTCTTTTTGGAAGAATTAAATCACATATAGCCTCATCCAGTGATAGTGAGAGTGAGGCTCAGGAAGCCCCTCAATTCTATCATTATGGACTAAAGTCATTCCGGATGATGGCAAAAATGGGATATGATTTCATCAATAAACCCGGATTAAACTTTGGTAAGGGACGTCGGGATCCGCTTCCCTCATTCGTACCCAAAGGAAAAGAACCGGACTATTATCACAAAACTGGCAGGGGGTTGGGATACATCACAACACCCGATCCTTCAGATATCGAAGATATGATTTGCCAGAATGTGGAAGATTCCGATTGGGATTCGGATATCAACCTGGGTATATTATTCAGAGAGATGACGGTAAACATGACATCTATCAGTCCAACCCCAGATGAAAACGATGAACTGACCCTTATAGAAGATGAAGCATTGGTAAAGCATCTTGATGCCCAGTGGAACATGCGTTTTGAGCAACGTGAACCTCCTACGGAGGATAAGGTGGTCCAAATAAATATGGGAAATGAAACCAATCCTAAACCCATATTTATAAGCGAGAGTTTACCTCCTAATGAAAGAGACGACCTGGTGACTCTCGTTCGAGAATACATAGATGTCTTTGCTTGGAACTATGAAGACATGCCGGGTTTAGATCCTCAAGTTGCTGTGCATCGACTCAATATTAAGCCAGATGCGAAACCAGTAAAACAGCAACAGAGAAGATTCCGTCCAGAACTGATGGAATCAATCGAAGATGAGGTAAAGAAGCTTATACAATCTGGCTTCGTACGAGAAGAACAACATCCTGATTGGGTAGCGAACATCGTTCCGGTTCCCAAGAAGAATGGAAAAATCCGAATCTGCATCGATTTTCGAGATCTCAATGCAGCATGTCCTAAAGATGAATTTCCACTTCCAATAGCGGATGTCATGATTGACAACACCTGCGGATTTGAAAGAATGTCTTTCATGGACGGATTTTCCGGATATAATCAAATCAAAATGTGTCCGGAAGACGAGAAACATACTGCATTCAGAACACCGTTAGGCGTGTACTGTTATACAGTCATGCCATTCGGTCTGAAGAATGCAGGTGCAACTTACCAGCGTGCTATGAGCACAATTTTCCGCAAGCATCTCCGTAAAACGGTAGAGTGTTATGTGGATGACTTGGCTGTCAAGAGTCGTAATAAAGACGATCATCTCCGGGATCTGAAAGCGGTGTTTGATATTATGAGAAAACACCAATTAAAAATGAATCCAACTAAGTCCTTTCTCGGTGTTTCTAGTGGCAAATTCCTTGGTTTCATTGTTACATCCAAGGGTATTTATTTAGACCCTGAAAAGGTAAAAGCAATTCAAGAGATGCAGCCACCAAGAAACCTTAAAGAACTTCGTGGATTACAAGGGAGACTAGCATATATCCGGAGATTTATCGCCAACCTTTCAGGGCGGTGCCAACCTTTTACCAGGCTAACGAAGAAAGGGGTGTCGTTCGTTTGGGATGAAGCTTGTCAACAAGCCTTTGAAGATCTCAAGAAGTACCTCACAAAGCCTCCGGTATTGGTAGCCCCTATATCGGGAAAACCATTCTTAATATACGTTCGGGCAATGGACCATTCACTTGGTGCCTTGTTAGCCCAAACCAATGACTCCGGCCATGAGCAAGCTGTTTACTATCTTAGTAGAACTATGGTAGGTGCCGAACATCGGTATACTCCAGTAGAGAAGGAATGTTTGGCCCTGGTATTCGCAATTCAGAAAATGCGGCATTACTTAGTAGGCCAAACAATCCATGTGATTTCTCGGGTAAATCCTCTGAGAGTGCTCATGACCAAGCCTGGGTCACTCAATTGCAGGTTAGCCAATTGGTCAATCCTCCTATCGCAATATGACATGCGATTTATACCACAAAAGGCGATTAAGGGACAAGCAATTGCTGACTTCTTAGCAGAGCATCCTGTCCCGCAATCCTCGAAACTTTATGAGGATATTCCAGATGAGATAGTGGAAGCCAATATGGTCTCTAAAGAACCGATTTGGCAGCTGTTCTTTGATGGAGCAGCGAGAAAGAACTCTGCTGGAGTGGGGGTGGTTCTAATATCCCCGCAAAACCATGTGATCCCCCGAGGATATTCATTAACTCAACCATGTTCTAATAATGTGTCCGAGTACAATGCATTATTAACGGGATTGCGAATTGCCCAACAGCTGGGGGTCCGACGTTTAGAGGCCTATGGGGATTCCAAGCTCATAGTAAATCAAGTAAGAGGAGAATACGAAGTTAAACATGAGCATCTCGTACCCTACCACAAGGCAACAATAAAACTTGCCGACTCTTTCGAAGAATTTTATATTGACTATGTGCCACGGCACGAGAATGCATATGCTGACGCCTTGGCGTCCCTCGCTGCTACATTAGCGCTCCCTGCTAAGTCAACTAAAAGTGTTGAGGTTGGAAGCCGGGAGCTCCTTTGCCCTGTGGAAATACTCGAGGCAAATGAGGTCCATGTGTCAGGGATGAACTTCGAACCCAGAGATTGGCGGTTCGTATTCGTCGATTTTGCGCTCTACGGGATGTTACCCGAAGATCCTAAAGAAGCCGCAAAAGTAAAAAAGGAAGCAAAAAAATTCTATTATAATCCTGAGCTTAGTTCCTTATATCGGAAAATGTCAGGTGGAGTTTTACTTCGGTGCTTATCACAACAAGAAACACAAGAAGTACTCAAAGAAGCGCATGACGGGACCTGTGGTGCTCATCAGCCGGGACCTAAATTGGGAGACCGGATAAAGAGAATGGGTTACTACTGGCCGACAATGATGTCAGATGCCATGGCATATGCGAAGAAATGCCATGCATGTCAGGTACATGCGAACTACATACACCAGGCCGCAGAGTACCTACATCCAACCACAATTACATGGCCATTCGAGACTTGGGGAATGGATATCATTGGTCCCATTGCTCCTCCATCTTCTCATGGACATCGGTTTATACTGGCTATAACCGATTACTTCTCAAAATGGGCAGAAGCTGTCCCTTTGCGAGAAGTAAAAACGAATGATGTGGTCAGTTTCATCAAACACCACGTTATTTATCGTTTTGGTGTTCCTAGACGGATCATCAGCGACAACGGCCCTCAATTCACTAGCAGAGCCTATACTAAATTCTGTGATAAGTTCAGAATACAAAACATATTTTCGTCTCCATATAATCCGGCCGCAAATGGTCAAGCTGAAGCATTCAACAAGACCATTGTGAAGCTTTTGCAGAAATTTGTCACTTCAAGTCAGCGTGATTGTGACGAAAAATTGGGGGCTTGTCTGTGGGCTTATCGCACGACGGTTAGGACACCCACAAAGAGTACACCATTTTCTTTAGTATATGGTTGCGAAGCTATACTACCTCTAGAAATTCAGATTCCTTCTCTTCGGGTGGCATTAGCTACAAGAATGACCACCGAGGAAAAACATGGCCAACGACTTCGGGAATTAGAAGCATTGGATGAGAAACGCTTAAAAGCTCAACAGCAAATCGAGCTTTATCAGGCGCGAATATCTCGGGCCTTCAACAAAAAGGTGAAGGAACGAACTTTTAAAGTGGGTGACTTGGTCCTAGCAGTCAGGCGTCCTATGATTCTCACGCATAAAACTAAAGGCAAGTTTCAGCCGAAATGGGAAGGCCCATTTGTAGTGGAGACAGTCTACTCAAATGGAGCATACCGGTTGATTAATCAGCATGGAGATCGAATGATGGCGCCCATTAATGGAAAATTTCTCAAAAAATATTATTCTTAAAATAAAGGAAAAAATTTTACCCAACGCCGACAAGGCTACGGGAAGAGAATAAATTTCTCGCCAACCCCATCATACTGGGGGTAATAAGTATGAACTGCCCAACGCCGACAAGGCTACGGGAAGAGAATAAATTTCTCGCCAACCCCATCATACTGGGGGTAATGAGTATGAACTGCCCAACGCCGACAAGGCTACGGAAAGAGAATAGATTTCTCGCCAACCCCACTATGCTGGGGGTAAAAAGCATGAATCACCCAACGCCGCTAAGGCAAAGGGAAGAGGAAAAGTTTGGCATTTAAGCCCAAATGAAATCCTCGACAACTCGCCATGCTGAGGGGAATAGCATGGCTAGCCCAACTCAAACGGTAGTTGGTAAAGGCAAAATCAAACCCATTGATAGCTGGGGGTTTGCTAAAAATCCCACGACAAATCTGTCACAACAGTATTCTTATCCGAATATAAGAATACATCACTGCCCTAAGCTGCTAAGGCAAAGGGAAGAGGAAAAGTTTGGCATTTAAGCCCAAACGAAATCCTTGACAACTCACCATGCTGAGGGGAATAGCATGGCTAGCCCAACTCAAACGGTGGTTGGTAAAGGCTAATCAAATCCGTTGATAGCTGGGGGTTTGCCAAAAACCTTACATTAGATCAATTCTTTATTAAGATAAGATTTTACCTTTGTCAAGAAAAAATCATACTTCATCAAGTCTAAAGTTACAACGTCTGATGGACATAATCTTTTTAGGTCGTTAGATTAAAAGTTTTCTCTGACGACAATCATCTTTCCTATCAAGTTAACAGTTACCTCTGATAGTCAGAATTTTGAGACCGAACACGTTAACAATTACCTCTGTTTGGTCGGCTCCTTCATTCCTATCACGACTAGATCCTCTGAATAGATTGAGCCCCAAGATATGTTTAATAATACCTCTGTCTTTTTCTAACCTGTCATACTTGATGTCACTGAACGGTTAGGATTCTACAAGCACGTTAATACTATACCTCTGTTTGTCATCCTATAAGCACGTCAACATTACACCTCTGCTTGTCATCCTATAAGCACGTTAACATCCAACCTCTGCTTTACATTTTGTCTTTAGGCACGTTAATATTATACATCTGCCTATGTTCGTAAATCCTAATTGGTCGCACTATATGTCGCTAAACATTTAGGATTAAATTTATCTGAAAACTCTCACTATCAAGTCCTGAACCTCTGAATAGTCTGAGTTATTATACATGAAAGTGTATAAAAAGAAGAGATAAAAGAAAGGATAAAAGAAAAGATAAAGATAATAATAATGATGATACAGCAGCACATAGCGAAGTCTTTCTTTCTGTATTATTACAAATAAAAAAAAATATAAATAAATATATATATATATATATATAATAATAATAATAATAGTAACAATTACTTTTGAGATAAAGCCTTCAAAGCATCTTCCACTTCCTGCAGCCGTCGGTGGAGACTCTCTCTCGCTGCCTCTAAAGCTCTCCTCTGCAAGTCCATTTCATCCATGAGAGGTTGTTGTGCAGCCCGAGTTTGGAGTTCTTCTAACTCCCTGATGCCGACAGCGATGTCATGTTCGGTTTGATCCTTTTGCTGTGAGATCTCAGATGCTCTGCCAGAAATATTTTGAATTTCAAGTTCAAGATTAGTAATTGAGGCTTGAGCCTTGGCGATGATCTCCCGCTCGCGGTCTACGGAGTTACGGCGGTGTTCGATATCATTCTCCATCTGGGTCAGGTCCCAAGTCAACTTCTCTGAAGAACCTCGGAGTCCCGCTACGAGTTGGGCCTGGCGTTCTATATTCTGCTGAAGTTCGGCGTGAAGAGCCAAGTTTTGGGCTCGTAAGCGAGCCACTTCTTGGTTTGCTATCTCGGCAAGATCGGCCTGGCGCAAACTGTTGAGTAATGACAATTGGACCTCCAACTCGTCCCATCGAGCCCTATAAGGAGCTGCTCGCTGCGGTCCTCCAATCCTCGTGATATGGTCTAGGTGACTCACCATGAGAGGATGAACCTTCTCCAGAGAATCCTCTCCGTTGAGAATCTCCTCAATGCATCCATAAAAAAGTTCAAGAAAGAATTCGACATTGCGACTGATGATTCTTTCACTGAAGCTGGAGGTCGAATTCTGCTTCAAATCTGTTGAGATTACAGGTAGAGGATGTATGGATGATGGAGCGACCGTAGGGAGTACTGATGATATGTGAGATTCTAACAATGGAGTTGCCGCCGCATCTAATAAATTGGTCGCAACTCGCGCTGGAGTGGTCATCACCTCTGTTGTCGAGGTCGCCAATGTTAGCGGCATGGCTAATGCGCCGCACGTTGGTTCCATGGCGTCAGAATGTGATGAAACCATGCATGTCGGCAAAAGAAGGCTTTCTGTGTTCACAGATATTACTAGAGCCTCTGCAGAAGACATGGAAGGTGCGCTAGCATCACCTGCGTCTGGTAAAAATAGAGCGGTCGTGTATCATAATCAAAAAGATTTGTGCAAAATAAAAAAAAAAGAGTATGCAAATACCTGGTGGAAAGGTTGCATTGGTGGCGGCTATGGAAATAGAACCAGATCTCTCAGGTCTATCCGCCTCTGAGACCTCCAAAGGGAAGTGAGAGGCTTTGTCCATGCTGGGTTGATAGAAGTAGTCACTATCGAACTCTCCATCAGAGCCTAGACCGTCAAGGTCACAAATGTCCCCACTTACACCAGAATAGTCCACAAGATCCAAAGAGTCTGATCTGGCAGTCGGGGAGGCATGGGTCGTTGAACCTTCACCACCTGAGATACAAGCAAATATGCGTTAAAAAAAAAATGGAATGAAGTCCAAACCTTAAAGAAAAAAAAACGCTCACCAGAAGAGACAAGTCTTGGTGCTGAGCTAGGCAAAGCGGCTTCACCGGGAGATGACAAGAAGACGTCTAGTGCACTATTGTCCAATGCAGTACCCGTCGGCTCCGCAGCTCCTCTATCCGGGATAGTTGGATCACTCCTGCCAAGATTTGCAGCCTTAGGGACTGGATTTACGGTAGCAGGTGTCTCAAGAGTGGAGAAGGCGGCAAAACCATACATCCTGGCAGTCTCGCTAGAAGAAGTCGGTGTGGGTGTAACAGTGGAAAAGACCGGAAAAGTTGTAGTAGACAAGTGTCCTCCTGACACAAACATCGAAGTGGTAATAGGAAAATCATTCCTAGATGAAACGATTGACGGAACTACAGATGTCGCGGTTGGTAGATCTGAATGACTCGTGGTCGATCGATCCGGATGAGTCGTGGTCGGCAGACCGAAACGACTAACGGTTCGTCCTACAACCGAATTGTCAACCCGAGCCTGAAATCTCTTCTTCTTTTGAGGAACGTTGACTCCTCTGGGATTTGAGCGCTTCGACGCGGATCTACCTCCATGAGGAGAAGCTGGGGTAGAAGTATCATCTTGTCCATCGCCATCATTGCTATCAGGACTAAGAGAGGCGCCTATGGATTGGGATTCACGCGCCAAGCCTTTTTTTGAGGATCTATGCGATGCCTCAATATGCCTTAAGAAGGAATGATTAATCTGGTAGTCGCCAGGGATAATATCTGCAAGATGATACCAATTGCAGAATCTCATTGATGCAAAAAGGGAGGGTGACTGGCTTGGAAGGGTAAAAGATGCCTTTGTACCTCCGGCCGCAAAATGGTACCATCCTCGCGCACCCTCGAGAAGATTTCCCTCACGACGGAGATAAGAGTTCGGATTGCCAACATATAGCTGATCATATCCGAACTGACGTGCGAAGCGACTGGGTGTATAGGACTCCATGAGGCAAATTCGACCCTGTCGAAAAACCAGATGACTTGGCCGGATGCTAATAAGCCACCAGAAGCAACCCGATGGCAAGGATGTATAGCCATCATTTCCAGAGCTATCTTCAAATTGGCTACTATAACTTCCTCCGAGAAATTTTGGGAAACAACGGTAAATATGGTAATTTTGATGTCGCCCAAGGATTTGCCGAATCTTAGCCATGTACCTCCCATTCCATGAGCAATTTTCGAAACGCTGTACATGAGGAATGGCATGATCAATAAGTCCTGAAGGAGAAGTCATCAATTCTGGACAGTGCAATACGAACAAACCATTAGATAAGTGAATGGCAGGTCGGTGCGGGGATTAGGCGTTTTGAAGATAGTGTTACCACCCTTATCTTCCGCCTGTTGAACTTTGCAAAATTGGGCAATTATGTCCCTCAAGCCACGTTGCAAACTGCAAACCATAGCTGGTAATAACCCCAGAGGCTGGCCAAACGCTAACAGGACTGCAGGATAAATAACATCAACAGTAACAGTTTCGCGGCACGAAGTAGGTACTACACAGCGCTTCAACCACAACATGAGATATCCGGCAAAAATAGCATTGTCTGATATGGGGGAAGCTGCTTGGTAGTGGTAACTCTCGAAAACAGTCTGAGCTTTGAACCCGTCTTCATCAGATTCCGCAGTGTATGTAGTTGCGAAGCAGGTGCCAATCCTCTTATTGACAGTATCCATATCGCAAGCAGCCCGTACTTGGATACTGCGCTCATATCTTTCCAGATTCTGGAACAGATATTCTGCCCATACCTTATGGCGCACCCCTTGATTTCGGGCCTGGCGCGCCCCTTGATTTCGTGGCCTGGAGATATCAGCACAAATGTTGTAATGACACATCAACTCCCAGTAAGTTGAGTATGCATTAGGAACGGCCTTGAGGCGGAGCAGTTCCTTCGTATTCGGAACATACTCCTCGTAAGGGGTTTCGCCTATGGATAACGCTGAAATCTCATGCATCTCGTGAAGGGCAAATCCCAATTCTCCAACAGGAGTGAAGAAGGTATTGGTCTCCGGATTATACATCTCCAGTATGCAGAAAAAGTGAGGAGAACTATGTGGAATTCCAAATTGCACGTTACGCACCGCACGATAGAGGCCAAGCTTCTCTAAACGTGTCTTGAAATTTTCCAGAACGAAATGGGTCATCCGAGACCACCATGATCGCGAAGTGGAGTGAATCCATCCAGGAGTGCGGAAATCATGAGCTGGGAATTGACCATGGGCATCCGAAAATTGATTCATAAAGGTGTCTGCTCGTTTCGGGTGCTCTCCAACAGGTAAGTCTTTGCCGAATCTACTGGGCAACAGACCTGTAACATACTTTGCCGGGCCATCGACAAATGGACCGTTTCTGTTAAATCTCCCGGTCGCAACGCCATGACTGCTACGGGTAATTGGCCAAGACATCATGCGGGGATATGAAATCCGCTGCAGATAAGATAAAGAATAGCTGCGCTCCAGATCCGGGATAAACATATGGCGACCTCCAACATTGCTCAACCACTTGGCGTTGTCCCATAAATCTTCGTCTCGTTGGTTGACAGCATCCCCAAAAAGAAATTGCGGTTTCTTCAAAATCTGTCTATGGGCGCCTTCGAAGACGGAATCCGTGATTAATTCACGAGCTGTGAGTGGGTTGCAGCTAATAATTTTCTGTTGTCGATCTGCACTACTTCGCTCCTCAACCAAAGGGATGTGACCGTCGAATCCAAAGTGAGATTGATTATTCGGACTGCTCGAAAATCCAAAATAATTATTCTTGGACAAAGGATCCGTCGAGTACTGAACTGTAAAAAAAAAAAAAAAAAAAAAAAAAACTTTAGTCCAAAAAAAAAAAAAAAAAAAAATGATGAACAGGGTAGATTTGTGAGATTTGTGATCAATCCTGTGGTAGGGTAGATTTGTGAGATTTGTGATCAATCCTGTGGTCATCACTGTGTAGTCGTGCACCGCAAAAGCAATTTTAAAGTAAACGGATGACCGTTTGTTTACCTGATATCAGGGAAGAGAGATCAACAGCGGCGGTGACGCCTGCGTGTCGATCCTCATCGGCGATAACGCCCACTGATCGATCTTCAGCATTTAAATCATGTGGTTGCGAAGTGCCTGCGGAAGCCAAGAGAAAGGAGAAAGTAATTGTACAAAATAAAAGAACGAGAGATTTTCTGATTATGAGAAAAAAGTTGGAGATCTATGGGTATTTATAGTGAATTAGCAGGAGTTCAAATAGGGAAAGGAATCAAAGTTCTGACCAAAATCAGAGTTTGATTAGAGTCCAAACAGGACTTGGATATTTATTTAAAATCCTTTTCCTATTCTAATGCTAATTCCTACTCAAACTAAGATCCAAATAACAAACAATCCCACTTAAAAAGAAAAAAATCCAAAGTATTTTGAAATTCATTATAAATAAATTAAAGAATTCCAAAAACTTTGGAGGGGGTTATGTAGACACTAAAAATAATTAAATAAAATAAAAAATAAATTATTATATGGAAACCAGGGAGAACCCAAAAGTGCAACCCGGGAAAGCTCCCGCGGGTTGCTACCCGCGGGAGGATCCCGCGGGTTGCAACCCGCGGGAGGATCCCGCGGGACATCCCGCGGGTTGCCACCCGCGGGACATCCCGCGGGATGCAACCCGCGGGACATCCCGCGGGTTGCCACCCGCGGGACATCCCGCGGGTGGCAACCCGCGGGAGACTCCCGCGGGTTGCATCCCGCGGGAACTCCCGCGGGATGCAACCGCGGGAGCCTCCCGCGGGTTGCAACCCGCGGGAGAGATCCCGCGGGTTGCAACCCGCGGGAGTCTCCCGCGGGTTGCCACCCGCGGGAGCTCCCGCAGGTGGCAACCCGCGGGTTATTTTCCGTATTTTTATTTTGTTTCCTTGGCTGATATTCCGTGATCCGGTTTTTCAGGAGCGAATCAATCCGGATTTGAGGTTCTCTCAGTCTATAAAATACAGGATTGAAGTTGAGAGAAAGGGGGACTTTTCTTTGGAGCCGGCAGAGCGATTCTTCACAGAGGGTTGAGAGAGATCAGAAGGAGCAGGTTTTCTTCACAGATCCCCTTCCAAGTTGGACAGTCAACGGAGGCAGCAACAAGACTCCACCGCCACCCGAACCCACATAAAAAAGGGAATAAACTAATATTCCCGTTCTTGTAATTCTTCGGAATTTTTGTAATCTAAATTCCTATTGTAATTCATCAATTTTGCAATGGAATCAAAGGTTCAATTTTCGGGCGTACACCGATCACAGAAAGATAGGCAGGAGTTCAATAACGTTATTAACCATCTGGATCTCATCGATTTACTACTATCAGACCGTCTATTCACATGGTCAAATATGAGACTCAACCCATCATTAGTTAAGTTGGATAGGGTACTAGTCTCGGATACTTGGGAAGCAAAATTTCCAATGGCAGAGATATGCTCCCTTCCGCGACCAACTTCAGACCACACACCAATCATGCTCAATGTTGGAGAGACGAAACAGAAATCACAGAAGCGTTTTCACTTTGAGAGTTGGTGGATAGAATATAAGGAAGTTTACGACCTGATTAAAGAAAGTTGGGGTCAACAGACATGGGCTAGAGATGCAGTAGATAATATCTGTAGCAAACTGCGTCATCTACGGAAGGTATTATGGAGATGGAAAAGTCGCCTTCGAAGAGAAGGGAGGAGCCAGAAAGATGACATTCTGCAGGAGATGGATAGCTTACAAAAATTGAAAGAGAGCCGCAATTTGTCTTTAGAGGAGAACAGGAGATTTTTACATTTAAGAAGAAAAATTGAAGAAATATATAAAAAAGAGGAGTTACGATGGAGACAGAGAGCTCATGTTACCTGGCTGAAGGAGGGAGATGCAAATACGGCCTTTTTCCATAGATGGGCAAACATGCGACATAGAATGAACAAAATACACCAATTAACGGTGAATGATAGGGAAGTTAAGGGGGAGGAGCTGCAGGAACACGTATATCAACATTTTAAACAATTGCTTGGCAAGCAAATACATTTCGTGTTCAATTGAAGGAAGAAGCGTGGGATAAGAATGTGGATCTCTCAGACCTTGAAGAAGAGTTCAGGGAGGAGGAGATTAAAAGAGCAGTTTGGGAGTTAGGTCAGGATAAGGCACCAGGGCCTGACGGATTTCTATTGTTCTTTTTCAAGAGATTTTGGGAGGACGTCAAGGGGGATTTAGTGTGGTTAATGGAGGAGGTATTCTTGGGGACAAATAGACTGGATAGAATCAACTATTTTGTCATTTCCTTAATACCGAAGAAGGACTCGCCAGAACAAATTGGCGACTACAGGCCAATAGCATTCTTGAATAGCTCTATTAAGATAGTGCCAAAAGTATTGGCTAACAGATTAGTACCGAAACTCCAGTTATTGGTAAAGGATTACCAAACGGGTTTTATTGCTGGTAGAAATATTCTAGAAGGAGTGGCAATAACATATGAAGTCATACACCAATGTAAGAAATCTGGAATAAATGGTTTTTTACTGAAACTAGATTTTGAAAAAGCATATGACATGATGGATTGGAACTGCCTGTTGGAAACCCTCGGACATAGGAGATTTGAAGCGAAATTGAGACTTTGGATTGGAACTTGGTTGTATTGCGGAAAAACACAGATCAGGATAAACGACACAATGGGAAAGGAAATACACCTGAAAAGGGGTCTAAGGTAAGGTAATCCTCTCTCACCGCTATTATTTGTTCTGATAGCAGACGGTCTGAATGTTATGCTTCAGAAATTGAAGAAGAGGGAAGAGATAACAGGTCTCTCAGGGGCCCCCAACATGTCATTTGTTAATTTACAATATGCAGATGACACGTTGATATTCGGAAAGATAACATACGACAGGCTTTAACCATAAAGTGGGCTCTCTGTTGTTACGAAGCTTGGTCAGGACTAAAAATAAACTTTGCCAAGAGTGCTCTGATCTGTTTGGGAGAAAGAAACTTGTCCATGCAACTCATTAAGAAGGTATTTCGCTGTAAGGAGAAGAAGTTTCCGATCACATACTTAGGCATATCGGTGACATCAAGAAAACATTCAAAAAAGGACTGACTCCCCCTTTTGGATTGTTTTGAGAAAAAATTGGATGGTTGGAAAGGATAATATCTGTCATTAGGAGGGAAGGTGGTGATACTCAATGCGGTATTATCCTCACTCCCACAGTATTTAATGTCCTTCTTCATTATACCAAGATGGGTACGAGAGAAAATCGTCCGGATCAGGAGAAGATTTTTTTGGAATGGTAGTGATACTTCCTCTAACAAATATCACTTAGTTCCCTTGGGACATGTATGTAGGTCAAAAGAAGAGGGCGGCTTGGGGGTCATTGATCTCAGGACTTTTAACTTGTCCCTTATGACCAAATGGTAGTGGCACCTAATTTCGAGAAGCCAGAGTTCACTTCAAAAATTATTACTTAACAAGTATGGCCCGAAGGGAGGAACACTGCATGGGGAAATAAAGAAAAAACATAATACTTCAGCATTTTGGAAGGGAATGTTGGTAGTAAGGCATTTATTCTATCACGGTCTGGAATACAAACTGGAAAAGGGGAACAAGATAGCATTTTGGCACGACAGATGGTGTTCACTACTCCCTCTAAAAACATTATACCCAGCTGTCTTTCAAAAAACTAGTAATAAAAATGCTAGGGTCTGTGACTGCTGGGGGCGCTCAAGGTGGAGATGAAATTCCACGGCATTAACGGGACAGTATTTTGCCCAAATAAGACTACTGAAACAATTCCTGAGTGACATAACCCCCTCGCCATCAGAAGAGGATATACCAATTTAGAGATGGGAAAAAAATGGTAACTTTACAGTGAAATCCACATACCGATATTTCGTCAACGGAGGAATCATATCTGCAAATACTGCTTGAATTTGGAGAGTTAAATGCCCTGAGAGGGTCAGGCTCTTTCTATGCCTAATCTGTAAAGACGCCATACTAATCTGGCCAAAATTACAAAAAAGAGGCTGGAGTGGTCCTAACATCTGTTTACTATGTAAGAGGGATGCGGAATCAAGCGAACACATCTTGTGCCATTGCTCATTTTCTAAAAATACATGCCAGGCGAGTATCGGGACATTGGGTTTGCACACCGGAATGGCACTAGATGACAACATTTGGAGGAATCTCGAGAGGGGAGGCAAAGAGAGTCATAGGACTAGAAGCGTTACTGCGGCATTTTGCTGGAATATATGGAGAGAACGCAATGATAGATTATTCAATGATAAATATCATTCTATTGTGTACTGTAAGAGACTCATTGTTAATGATTTCATTACTTGGGCAGGTGTTCTATCAGATGAGGAGAGGCTTCACTTTTCAAGTGGAGGTTCGGGAGATGATATGGAGGTCACTCTGCTAGAGGAGGAGTAGAGATATCGCTCAGAGGCGCAAGGGCAGGTGGACTGACTGTAAAATGTACCTCTTGCTGAAAAAATGCATTTTTATTTTGGCTATGTTTTTGTTTCTTTGTAGTGTTTTTTTAAGAATTTTTGCTTTGTAAGCTTTTGTTTGGATCTCTCCACTTATGGACCCGGATTTTTATGTTCTGTTAGCTTCTTTTTAATGGAACGCGGAGAGATATATCTCGCCGTTTATCATCAAAAAAAAAAAAAAAGAAAAAGAAAACCCCCTTAATGTTCTCTTAGTTTGAAAGATGAAATATGATTACATGCTTCGTATTTATGAGCAAGCCAATAAAATCAAACAGATTAAGCTAAAATTAAGCACAGGGTATTTCACAATCCAAATGAAAGATAATTTTATCATCCCAAAACCAAAAAACTTCAAGCAGTATTAATATAAAATAACTTCACAAAATGTTGTCAACATGTAGTTCTGTTCTTGTCTTCACTATTCTATCCAAGGAAAGTATATAAAGTGCTAGCTATTATAATCTAAGCCAGATAGTAAATACTAACTCCAGCAACCATGCAAGTATAAATTTATAACATGCAAATCAATAATTTACAAAACAAATCCCACCTACCCACACACACGCGTGTGCATGCACACACAAAATGCGAAAAAAGAAGATGAAGAAGAGCAGTGTCTCTCTTATGGTAATAATAATGTACAAAAATTTGAAACAAGGGTGAATGTTCCAAGTGAAGTAAACCAAAACAAGTAGGCAAGGTTCAAGTCTGAAGAAAAAGAATTTCATGCAAGGATTGTGTACACATTTTGACGTAGTTTGTTTTATTCTTTTTCAAAAATTTAAACTCCTATTTTCAGACCGCATAATGTATCAGATATTTATTTTCATATGTTAAAGAGGAAACAGATCATTGGAACATCCATTTCGAAATGTTTCATCAGAAATCTAGTTAGTAAAGAAAGCTAAATAGGGAAGGAGAAAGAAACAGAAATATGGAACAATCTAGTACTGCAACGATGCAAGAATTTGAAGCAGAAACTATTCAATCGAAGATCAAATTGTTGCCTAATTCTGAATAGTATCTATGAAAAAACAAGCCTAAATCCCATAAAATACATCAAATTCCGAATACAAATATATTGATTTTCAACAAAAAAAAAATAATAATAACACCCGCTAAACTTCCATGGCTCCTTAGACAGGGAGCGAGAGGGAGGAGGGAGGGATTACCTGTCAGCCGCCTTTGTAGACAGTAACGCGAAAAAAGTGAAGGATGGATCTCTTTCAAGGATTACTGACATTTTATATAGTAGGCGGCAGTTTGAACCGATACATGCTCCATCACTCCGCCCTCGAAGCTGGGCCCTGTTGCCTGTTGTCAAATGAAGTAAAATACTGAAGTTCTGTGATTGTCCCAAACCCCTCTGAATCCAATCAAAGATCAGTCATGTTTCAGATCTTGAAAAGGTGATGTATATGGTGTAGCCATCTCCCACTTGCTTTTTTTTTTAATATTAAGTTACGTCAGTTGGGGCATTACGCTCAAGTTCAAGTTTCTTGTTCCATGCATTCTGAAATATTTTGTCTACTCCCCTTGAATATTTGGTCCGGGTGTCTCAACAGATGAATATTTTTCTGTATTCTGCTTCCGTTTGTTTTCCAAACCTTAGGACAACGCAAGGGTATTGAGCTAACCTAGCCCCTTCTGTGGAAATAGCATTTTTTTTTTTTACCTTATCGATCTTGCACAAGTTTCTTCCAACTAGACCTTTACTCCTAATGATTTTGCTGTTATATTGGAATGTACGGTGAGAAAGAAATAATAGAATTTTTAGACAGATTACTCATCCAGCCGATGTTTGTTTCTATCTCACGTACCTTGATATATTCTCATAAACAGGTCTTTTATCAGAAAAAAAACGGTTGTGCCTCTTGTAAGAAGCATGATACAAATGAGAAGATGCATAATGAATCCCGGGAGAGACCCCCATAGGGCATGGCTAACGGCACCTGAGAGGTCAGTCTTTTTGGTCCTATACTCCACTCTTAGTGAGAGTCTTTTATTTCTATATTTTACACTTTGTCATTTATACATGTATGATGTTGTATGGCCGAACTATTGGAACTCGTAGGTTTCTCGGTTTGTTTTAGTTTTATGTTATTGATTTGATATAAAATGGTTATTATGTTATTTCTTTTAATGTAAGGCGGAGTAGTTTGCTCATCGTTTCAACCTTAAAAAAAAAAAAAAAAAAAAAAAAAAAAGAAACTAGTTAAGCAAAAATAGATCTGAAATAAGTTCCTCAAATTGAGAGGTAGACACTTCAAATAAGAAGAGATTTAGGTAGACAAAGTCGAAAAATCCCAACAATTTTTCACTTAAGTTTTCAGTCTATATATTGTTATACTTAGTAAGAGAGCATAATAAGTGTGTGTGTGTACCTCTTGATCCTTTTTCAAGTATGAATATAATTGGTCTTTGCCTTAAAAGGAGGATGCTCAAGATGAGCAAAAATAAAAAATAAAAAAGCCAGGCAAATTAAACAAAAGCCTATTGGTAATGACAGATTCATGTACATCTTGGAGAGGCTCAACTGCAGATTCACTTGGCTGCTAATTACGTGAAGGGACATATTATTATTTTAAGAAGCAGGTTGCAGAGTTAGCAAATACTAATGTCTTATCACTACATTTTCTGCATTTTTTTTTCTATTTGATTCTCTCCATATATTATGGAACAAATAGTGAGTTACAGATGGTCCATAATCAGCTAACTCATTAAACTAGAGTTTTTGTTCCATCATAGAAGCTGAGGAGTTGGCAAATGATAAAATAATTATAGTGGAAAGAGTCTAATTAGGAATGTTAAGGCATATACGTTTTTTTCCATTTACCGAACCTAATGGGCAGTGTTCTAGTGGTGATTACGACTTAAAACATAGACTAGTGCCGGGCAAAAATGGAAGAAATGAATGCAGATAAGATCAAAATGTTTGACAATGAAAAGAGAGCAAATTCGATTATTTGAATAATAGAATAAGATGAAATGATGTATCCCATACCATGCTTCACATAACTAACTTGAGCACCTATAGAGGACCCAAATTTCTGTATCCCCATATCACAGTAAACAGATGATCGCACTGGAGTGTGAGTTGTCTCTCATATATTTATTGGATGAGACTGTTTTAGTTTATTTTTGGTGGCTTGAAGCCAATTATCCTTACAAAAAAATCACTGTCAGATTCTGATATTCCATCGGACAAGGAGCATGTGCAGATTTCAGAAGGGACATATCAAGAAGGGACATATCAAGAGAGGATTTCGGAGACCCTCTTTTTTCTCCAGACCTGACTTGATGGGAAGTCATTACTTTTTTCATGGAGAGGTTTGACGTGATGATGGAAATTAGTTCATTGATTGTTGTATTATGAAGACTTTTACTTGCTATGTACTCTTTTTAGTATTTTGCTTTTCTGTTGCTTTCTATTATATATTTTGTCTTTTGTGGAGGTTTACCCATATAGGGAACATGAACCATCTTGTAGTTCTATTATCTACTTATTAATGAAACGCGGAGGGCTTTCACATGCAGATCTGATTAAAAAAAAAAAAAAAAAACCAATCACTGCCGGATACCAGTAGTTGCTCAAGTCTAGGCTGGATCCTTGATGCATTTATCATTTCGTCCTGTAAATAAGTCTGAGATATGGATCCAAACAACTTGGGATCCTCAAGATTTACATGGACAGAAAATAATTGAATGAAGATGAGGATGTCACGCATGTCTGAACTCTCTAATTAAATGTTCTCTCTCTTACATCTACACTAACCAAGATTTTATATTTTTTTGAAATAAAACGGCAGGTGGAAGCCCTCCGTGTTCCATTAGAAAGGAGATAACAGAACGATACAAAGAGTAACATAGTTTGATCACTTCTAATGAGTGATTCTTAATATAATAGATGCAAGAAACAAACAGAAAAGATATATAGAAGCAACAATAGGTCCAATCAACAGTTCTTTTTATAGAGTGGTTTCTTTGTAGGTTGAAGAGTGCGGATCAAGTGTGGTCAGGTGAGCTCAGATCATTCTCAGATGACCCCTCTGATATATGTATGCGCTCCTCATCGGAAGGTATATCTGTCTAAAGAGAAAAATCAAGCATGATTAGATGGGTACAAGTATGTAGGGAGTGAGCAGTAGAATTAAAAATTCTACTATTTCTTTCCATCCAAACATTCCAACACAAAACTGCAGTTAGTGTTTTAGCTTGATTTGACGTATGGCTTGTTAAACATAATCTACCCCCTATGCAATTTTCCTCCTCCATGTTTGGGTTGATCCCAAGAATTCTTACACAATGTTTCCAAAGATGATTAGTGAAGGGACAGGTTAGCAATAAATATTTGGTGGATTCTCCAGTTTTACTATATAGGACATAGAAATTTGGGCCTGTCCAGCCACGTCTTTGTAATGCTGGCCATGTGAGTAGTGCATTCCTATGGGCTAGCTAGAGGAATATTCTAACTTTCAGTGGACATTTTGTATTCCAAATCAAACTTGTGTCCTTAGTGTTGACTCCAACTATACATAAAATGATGATATGTGATTTCACTGAGAATTCTCCATTTTTAGTCCATCTCCATATAGGTTGATCATTAGTTGTCCCGGGCGGTGGTATTTCATTCAGGGTAGACCTTAGTTCACGGACCCATGTCTCCTTCAAGATTGACATGGGATGTGTTAGATTTAGTCGCCATCTCGCTCTTCCCCAATGGGGAGGTAACAACTGCATATTTATTTAGGGATAACTTAAATGCTGCAGGAAACAGAATTTTGAGAGGGAGTTGTGTACACCATCGATCATACCAGAATGCAATCTTTCGACCATTGCCTAGTTTATATTGCAGACTAGTCCAGACTATGTGTTTGGTCTTGACCACCCCTTTCCAGAAGCAGGAAGAATTTAGGGAATTTCTATTAGTTGCATACCATGTTCCATTTCGGGAACAGTATTTGGCATGCATGAGTTTCTAGAAGCTTCCTTCGGGACGAAACCAAGATTTTATATTGTATCATGTTTGTTATATATATATATATATATATATATATATATATATATATATATATATATATATATATATGTATATATATATATATATATGTATATATATATATATATGTATATATATATATATATATATATGTATATATATATATATATATGTATATATATATATATATATATATATATATATATATATATATATATATATATATATATATATATGTGTGTGTGTGTGTGTATATATATATATATGTATATATATATATATATATATATATATATATATATATATATATATATATATGTATATATATATATATATATATGTATATATATATATATATATATATATATATATATATATGTATATATATATATATATATATATATATATATATATATATATATATGTATATATATATATATATAGGGATTACTGTAGGTGAGCCGCCAGTTCAGGAAAAGTTATGTGAGGTAGCGGCAAAACTGTAATAATCCAATGATTTTTCTTTAATTTTTTTTATAATTACTATCTCTACCTCCTTAATTTCTTTCGGATTAAATTTTATAAATTTTGGAGTTCATTTACCCGTTCATCAAGTGCATATAAAATATTTTATTCATTGAAAACCGTTAATTTTATGTTAACTTGATGGATGATCAAATCAAAACTAAAACCCAAGAAATTGGGTATGAGTGAACCCTAGGGGATCGAGATCATAATTCAAATTTTTTTTTTTAAAAAAACATTATTGGAGATAGTGAAAATGAACTGCAGCTCAGGTAACTTACGTGAACTGTCAGTTCATCTCCATTTTTCTCATATATATATATATATATATATATATATATATATCTGAAGTTGTTACTTTGAGCATTGTGTTAGTTATATTATACTGTGTGGGTTTGTACATCATTGATTACTTGATCACAGCTGTTTTAGGAAGTATCCAAAAGAGGTGCTATAAAAAAAAAAAAAAAAAAAAACCTTACTGTTATGGTGAAAAAGGACACATTATTTTAAGTCTACCGATCAGCCAATATTACAAATATCATTATAATATTATCCTCCTCATATATAGGCTAATATGATTTATTTTTATTTCAACTGGACTTATAATTAAAAATACATCTGGAGTTAATTCACATACTGAAATCCATTCTTAGAAAAGCTAAGGTTTAAACTATTAGAGCCAGTTTCAATATCAGCTAATAATTAGAGGTATCAAAATCGACAATGTCAGACATAGTATATTGGCAATATCGAACATATCAGCGATAGGTAATTAATATTGTAGGATATATCATATATCAGGTATCTCAAAATTTAATATAATATAAATCTGTATCGGTTAATATTTAAAAACTTGAAAAAAGACTTTCTTTCTCTTTTTGTCATAAACCAGTAAGATTCCCAAAATCAACGAGATGAGAATTAGAGAGAATTTCTCACTCTAAAATGACCAACATCTACACTAAAGTGGTTCTTCAAGTGATATTCGAGACTTCAAAATCCTATAATTTATAACACTATAATTTTGCCAACTGGCATGTCACCAATATCCAATATTGAAGACACTGCAATCTCTTAGCCTCTGTTATTTTATAATTTATGGTTTTCAATTTATGCTGATTATGTTATGTAATTTCTTTCATTATGTTGTATTTGCACAGAAAATATATTGTCCTTGAAAGGCTTTATATGCATATTGTACCACTTCTACCCGATAGATGAATCTAGGATACTAGTTATTTATGTTACATATGTTGTTTGCATGGATGTCAAATATGAGCTCGTGTTTCCGATATATCATCCGATATCTGCCATCCCATTTGGAAAACCCCTGCTGTGTACGGTCTTGACAAACGATATTTAAATGCTTATTGTTGTTCCATATTTTTGGAACATGTCTATCTTGTATTGCTGCTAATCAAATTCTTTTTTCCAATTTGGGCAGGTTAATTAACTGTTCGTTAGTACCTCCTAATCTCTTCGTGCTCATGGTTCTAGTTTTGTAAGTGGTTTGTTTGGTATGATCATGTAATTTTAGACAATTGCTATTGAAATGTACGATAAAGATCGATGCTGAGCTAACTTCTTTTCGCCAAAACAGAAGCTTAATATCTACTTTCGTATGCTGAGCTAACTGCCGCAACAATTTCTGGTGCTGCTGCGTGTTCGGCGTCCATACCGCACTAAAGCCATAGACTTCGAACAGTTGTGCTCATTGTTTAGGTAAGAGTTTTGATGCAGTGGAGGAAAAAATGTGTTAAATGCTACAATGTACCAATGTTGTTCTATTTATTTTCCAGTGCACGAGTATAAAAACAATAATCACAAGAAAAATTAATCCCCCACCCAAAACTAAAATTAAGGAAAAATATAGATAAATGAGTTTGGTCAGCGTGAATCTAGTGAGGATGATAACTAAAGTATAAGCAAAGGGGCAACAAACAAATAGGGCCATAGGAAGATGACGCATAGTTGTGACATTGTTGAGCATTCATTCAGTTTCCATTTTCAGTCACTGTAAAAAGTATTTTGGATACTCGGTTAAATTTATGTAGAAAGTTAGAAAATCATAAAAAAAAAAAATTTCGAGGAGCTGTTGATAAATTGGAAAATGAACGAGTTGGAGGAAAACTCAATGCAAGTGGCGCAATTCATCATAATTCCAAGATTAGCATGTGTATGACTATTTCCAGTCACTACTTTTGAATGAAATTACAGTTGCAGCTACATCTCTATAGTCTTTTGTTGCAACACGCAGCAAACCAAACATTGTTGATGGAGGTGTAGCTGCTGCTGCCGCAGCAGCAGCAGCAGCAGCAGCAGCTATGTAATGGACCATCGTGTTCGTTGGATTTTGCAGCAAAAGGCTATAGCTTTCTGCTGTCATCAACTTCAGTCTAATTAATGCCACGAATATGCTCAAGGAAAAAATTGCAGAATCCAATGAACGTCAATAATGTGGCTACTTTTTGCAGTTGGACCGCAATTTCTGGATGCAACCATTCATAATCTTTATTTGTTCATCAAGACAATATGCACCAAGGACAAAAGAAGGAACCAAGTGAAGGGAAAAAACAAAGAGTGTTGATTTAATTGCATAGACAAGAAAAAGCATACACAAGAAGTACATAAAGAAATTAGAAATTATTCTCTCAAAAAAAAAATTACATAAAGAATTATGTTCCAAATAAATATTTTTTTTTTCCCTAGCAATGGAACTACGGAAAGCAACGTACTTAAAACTATAATTTCGGATTGTGTCCTTTCCTACCCGTTGATCATCAGCACTGCATCTCAACATATTAAATACAACATATAAGAATGGGGATTTTTTTTTGAGTAGGGATGAGAATGAAGTGGGTTCAAGGATCAGCTATTGGTTGTTCTATTCAAAATTTTGTATTAGAGAATAAAAATTTATTTTTTTTAATTCAAAATTTTGAATATGATGATTAAGAGCTGGCCTTGGACTCGCCCATCTCGTCACTATTTTTGAGAGAAAGAAAGAAAGACACCTAGTGCCGTCAGAATTTTGAATATGACGGTTAAGAGCTGGCCATGGACTCGCCCATCTCGTCACTATTTTCGAGAGAAAGAAAGAAAAACACTTAGTGCCATCCGAAGAATGCAATGCTACGGGAACATTATCTCAAAAGAAAAGGTATATAGAAACGTACACATGGGAACATTATCTCAGTTGTGAGTAAAATTTTCTCAAAGTAAATAAACAGGTAAAAAAAAATTCGATTTCTTACTAACGATAAATGAGTTAATTAAAGTTTCTGTCTTGTACCAAGTACCATCCATTATGGATTTGTATTGTATTTTACTTTTAGTTGGGTTCCCCCTTAAAATAAGAGTAACAAATGGAAATTGGCCATCTCTGAATTAAAGAATGATAAAAACAATAAACCTTTTTAAGTCAAATTGAATAGAAAGATCGTTACTATATTTTGACAATTACCATCCCTGCATAGACTGCATTGCATAGGAGCCTGCTGACACTAAGCAAATGTACAGCTAGCCGAGCTGACAATTAATGGATGAACAAGCAAGCGAGCGAATCATATCAGAGACAATGTAAGCTACTCATGCTTGGTTCCATTGAATTTGAATCGAATTCATAACACATGTTAGAGTGTGATTTTGTACATGACTCATTAATTTCATGTCCTTGCTCCTCAACTATACAATCAAAATACGAGGCCAGGCCATGCAGTTGCTCTTGTTTATGAAAGCCACATGGAGCCCAAACTAGTTCGTTGATGCATTATTTATTGCACCACCATGGGCTTGTCGATAGAGATAGAATAACCTAGAAATTTGCACAGAGACAAGAGTAACAAAGTTTGCCCACAAGAAAAATAGCCCACAGTCGAGAGCCTTCGGCAAGAGGGGGGGGAGTGGCTTGGAGCTAACAGCAGTTTTGCAAGAGAGAGGAGCATCTAATCGAAGAAAACCTTCAATAACAATGAGAGCACAGGAAATGACAAAAATATATAAACAAAACAACAATGAGATGACAAAACAAGTCTAAACCCATCAAATCTCTGAGGGGAAAAAAAAAAATATCATTCGAGAGTAACAATTTGCATTTATGGTCCCAAAGTTGCATAATATTTTCCAGCCAGCAGGCACGAGGCAAAAAGCACCTTGGTGTCCTATACCATCACTTGCAATCCAGCCTACAATATCATTTATAAATGCAGTTATTTCACCCTGCTCAGTGATTTTGTAAGGTATGGAGACAAAAAAGAAAAAAAAATATATAACCACACAACATACTTGAAATTGATAAAACCGAAACAAGAGTAACAAGTTAACAACACACAATGTTGTGATGTTCAAGTCGGGGTTTGTTCACCCAAAGATCTAGCGGAATGAGAACTGAAATAGGTCAAATAGATTGTGCCAGAAGAAAATCAATTTGACAACAAGATCCACATTATCCATATTAAAATCTGCTTGATACTCATTAAAGTAATGCAACTACATCAAGCTTGATCAAGTCGGCTACCCATACTCCCAGTTCACCCTTGCCTCCTATGTGATAATGAAGCTTTGACGCTTCGCCATTTTTTCATATCCTAAGACAAAATTCTGAAGAAATTAAATCCGTTGTGTTGTATTCTACAATTACTCGGGAAACAGATAATTCAGGAAAGCATCTTTGTGAACATATGGCTAATATAAAACTCTGGCCCCAAGGCTTTTATTCATACTGTAGCAGATATCAGCATACCTCAGTTCTTAGTTTTGCTTCTAGATTGAAGCTTGGATTTCATCAGGTATTGCTTCATTGGGAGCATCGTCTGTTTGAAGCTCAGAAGAAACGCCGTCAATGGCTGAATTTAGCTGTGCAATCTTCTCTTCCAGGATCTTTCTGGTCTTCTGCAATTGTGGAGTTAATCACCATGACAAGGTCAGTTAGCTTGCATCTCACAAGAAAATATACAAAGCACAACTGAGAAAAAATAACAAGAAACTGGTGATAACAATGATATGGTTTCCTAACATTCCACGTGAGCTATAGAACAAAGCCCAATATCTTCCAACAACATGAATAAACTATTCATAATATTATGACAATGGCTCTTGGAATTAAATATGAATAGCATCAATTATATGAAGAGCATAGTGTTCGCGGTCTGTCTCTTGCATTCAAGATATTTTCAGTCCCAATAATAGATCTGTTAAATAGTAACTCAATGAATTTATGACAATGGCTTTTCGGATTTATGGTCAATGACCAGTTCATAATAAAAACCACTGGACAGTTGTCAATAGATGATCAAATATACAAAGCAAAAAATGATGAGGTAATCATAAACAAATGCAGCAAACCGAATATGGTTGTAGATCTTTTGGCAAGAATGGGAGTAGAACCTAGTGGCTTAGGTTATCTATGGTTTCAAAAGGGAGAAAGAGACTAATAGACCGTAGATGAACATATATAATCAGGAAGAGTCAGTTTTGCTGTTAACAGAAGAGTTGGACCGTTCTCTGTATGGTCAAAATTTTCAGGTCTGGTCTCTATCAATGTATAGGACACATCTCCCTTAAAAAAAAATTGGTATTCGTCCACATCGGGCATGACCACCACCTCTGACACTCACAAATACATGAACCCTTATGATGAAGCATGCTATGCCTCCGTTTAGTGAAAATTAGTAGTTTTATCATATTAGTGTTGAATCAACGTATTCTAATGTATATTTAAAAATAAAAACACAAATTTCAGAGAAACATGTTATGCTTGAGCTTCTTACAGCTGTGATGACTCGATCTTTGCCATAGATGTGGGCCCATGAACAATAACCAGCTCCTCAGTCTCTTCTTTGTTTTTCAATTCCAGGTGTATTCCTGATGAGTTGCTCAAGGCATGAGAACTAGTTTTCTCATTGACGATAGGTTCCAGAAAAGGCTAATTTTAAGTAGTAGGAATTATCCAACCGTGCTATCATGCTGAAAATGCATGTACCACGTAATACATCAGATTAAAACTTCTGTACTTTTTAATATAAATAATTACAAGAATTTTATTTTATTATATACAATTAAAGTGTCAAAATCAAAAGAGAAATTTGTGCATCTAAACACTACTAATTTCAAAAATTTAATTTCGGTTATGCACATTTGCATCTAGTTTTTCTTTCTCAAAAAATACATTGAAAAAATTACGAGGATATTATACATAAATAGATCTAAAGTTTGGCTTCACGTGTAAAAGGTTACTGAAGAAATGTTCCCGTAATAGAGCAGAAAGTAGAAAAAGAATTCATACAATAACCCCGAATTGGAGAAAAAGAATTATTACTGCTTCTGTAGTTCGTCTATGTTTAGAGAATTCATTTTCTTATTTAAATATGCCTGACAGATCAATGTGAAAAAAACATTTTAAAATAATTCAGGTTGATCTTAATAATACTTCTCCATTAAATGCATATATAAATGAAAAAGAAAAGAGAAATTTGTTAAGATCATTCATTCCTCATGTATTAAATGAATGATGAAGGAAACATGTAACAAGGTTATGTTTATAATGACCTTTTCTCATGTTAATAAATGATGAGCAATGAACAGATCCAAGGATGGAACCAATGGCAGTTTGGTTTGTACAAGTGCCATTGACGATTTTAGTAAATATTACATTGAGAAATGAAGGTAAAGAGATCATCTGGCCCACAAGGCTGTAATTTTGTGTCAAATATAAGTGTAGTTGTACAGGAGCTTCCTGAAGGTCACCATCCTAGGACTACTACCAACTGAGAAAGCTTAACTATTAGTTTTTATCAATTTTTTAGCCACAGATTTCCTTCAAAAAGGCTAGCTATGGTTATTTTATGAGTAAATGAAAAACATTAAAAGCTACACTACATCTTTTATCATATCTAATAAAGGACTGTCTTTTCGATTGGCATGTTTCAAGCAAGTTCGCTTGCGTGTTACATATCCCCCCCCCCCCCCCCCCCCCCGGGTTAAGGAACCAGGATCCTTGCCAGACCAGTGTGGCGCAGCGCTTTGTTCTGTGCAGTACTAAGCCACATTGTTCCATGTGGAGCTTAGTTGCGCACGTTTCTGGCTGGTATCAGGCTTTAATATCATTTGTAACACCCACGACATGCGTAGGGATGAGACTAGGCAGGTACAAGAGCAATCCCTCGGCCGTCCTATTCAAAATTTAGAATTAAAAAGAATTATTTTTTAATTCAACATTTTGAATAGGATGGGCCAAGTAGTAGCTCTTGGACCCATCCATTCTCATCCCTACTAGACAGGAGCTTCCTAAGAGTCACCTATCCTAGAACTACTCCCACTCAAGCACACTTAACAATGACTTTTTATTAATTTCTTTAACCACTGATTTCTCCCCTATAAAGAATAGTACGGTTATTTTTTGAGTTTATGAGAAGCACTATAAATCACTATTTCTTGTCTCATAGCCGATGTGAGACTTATCTTTTAGCCTGGGGTGCTACCAGTTGTGTAAATCAAAGATCTACTGCTCCTTCAGTAACATAATCTGAACCTAATATCCTTTGAGTTTGCTACCATGTTCAAAACTTAGAATGCAGGCAAATTTTGTTGCTCTGTGCAAACTAGCCTTCCTAGCTTTTCAAATACTCCTAGATCTTCTTCTTAAACTCTCCTGGTAATTTTGGCAAGTATTTTTTGCCGAAAGCATTCTCCATTTCAGTGATAACCAATCCAGGAGCCCAAAATAAATGGAACCTCAAATGTCCTTTACTCTTTGGCTTCTCGTCTGTTGTATGTAAACTAAAAAGGCACACAACTCTCAAATGCTATGATAATAATACACGAAAGTAGCCAGCTAATATTGAGATAATGTAAAGCAATTTCAACTGTCATGATAGAATTACCTATTTCACAAATGGACCAGTTATACACTTTCCAATGATGTCCAGGTAGGTTGCACCATCTTGGAAGTAAGAATACTAATTTAAGAACTGATGCCCTTATAACTGTGTAAGGCAGTGTCAAATAAGATACCAAGCACACCAATGCAAGCAACCAGATGACTTCAACTAAGACCCGATTTGATCCAGGCCCAGCTGACTTAAATCTAACAGGATCCAAGTGGAGCTGGCCTCTAGGTGCAGTGGGCCAGGACCGGACCAAATTTTGAGATGCAAGTCAAAAAGGAGCATGCTTAGACCTTTGTAGTTGTGCCTATATATGACAAAGTAGTATGTGAAAAAGTTATGTAAGATCCAAATTGCGCAAAAGATGATTTACGATCTCCTACACATATGGAGTCTAAAAAATAAATAACTTCTTTCCAATAATGATTAAAATATAAATTTATGTAAGTGTGACCTGAATTGGCTCTCATGCCTGGAGGCAACATAGAAGAACTACAAAATGGGCAAAGTTTAGGTTCTAGAACTTTAATGTGCCTGCTTCTGGGCTTGTATGAGTAATTAGTCTAACCCATCACTTTCTGGGCTTGTATGAGTAATTAGTCTAACCCATCACTTGGCAAATCATTCAAGGTAAAAATACTTGCATGCCTTTCTAATAGCTGGTGCTAACAGCACCTTTATAAGGGCAAAAGGTGCAGCAACAACTGGAAAGGAAATATGACAGCAACAAATAATAGCTGCCTCATATTTGTATCCTCAGCAAGAAAATGATAGCCAAATTACAGCTGTATTCCATATGTGAATCTTTAAACTAATAATAGAAATATGCTTTACCTCCAAAGCTTTGTCTTCATCGTATATGAATTTTGGCAACTTCCTCATCAAATCTTTTTTATCAGCCCCATCCAACACTTTGCTAATCTGAGATTAGAAAGAAAAGCTTGCCAGAAATGTTAATGGTAGAAAGGTATACCTATGCAGAAACTAAATAAAAGTAATCAGGTTATTTTCCATGCACTATTTCAATATCAAAAGGGACATCAATGTGAAAATATCTTTGCAAGTCTAGGGAGTCAGGGAGAGGAAAAAGGTCCAGTTTTCAGCCTAGAATCAAATGCTTCAGGCTAATGGGTGCTCCTATAAAGAAGATGTAAGAAACTAAAAGTACCCTAGCTTTCAACATAATGGGAGCTCCAAACTTGCGTAATACCAAACCGCCATATTACTTAAAACTTGATCAAGTGACATGGAAGGTAAGAAAGAAGTTGAGAAGATTACCTTAGGGATTACCTTAGGGGCATACACATAACTAAGTGCTCCTGCAACAATTCCTCCCAATAGGAAGCCTCCAACAAAGATACTTGCAGAGCTTGGCCTTCCAGAATTTCCACTGTAATTGAACAAAACGAAGAAGTTAGACCAAACTGATTCTACTGTGAAATATCAATTTAGGTATCTAACAGATAGGCACTTATAAAATGAATATTCCCTTCATAGATACATGAATTTTATTATGATCTATCGCAAGAAAATAGAGATCCATGCCAAAGTAAAGAAAAGTTGAAGCTTTTCGTTTCTCTATCAATAAACTAAGAAAAAAATTCATGTATGTTTAAAAATTAAAACTTTCTAAAGAATGTCTTAATCTGTTTTGCAATTTATGTCTTAATACGTTATCTACACCCCATGAACTATCATACCTTTCTCGAAAACCCTCATCCTTTAGACAATCATAACTTTTATGTCATAGTTTTCGTGTATACTCATTATTATTGCCCTTCATTCATCTTTTTAGATGAATAAATAGATTTATTTAATAACGTAGCCATTAAGGTTATTAAATTTAACTAATAAATAGATTAATTGAAGCTCATTCCTTCCTCTCTTAAAAATTAATTAAAATATCCCTATCAAAATTGGACATATAAAAGGGTACTTTTTTCTACTTTTCAGCTTCGTTGTTGATGTTGTTTGGGGGTTTTGCATGAAATTACGAGTTCATGGGGGTTTACAGAAAAAACGTGTGAGTTCATGGGGACTTCTTGTACTTTAGCCTTATTTTTAAGTACATAACTATTTTTAAAAATGCAAAAAACCAAAAGCACTACATTGCAAAGATATTAAATCAAAATGTTACAAAGTTAAATGAAAATATGATGAAGACAACAAAAATGATAAAAGTATGAACAACACTTAAGTTAAAACCCACAATCAAATATGAAAAGAAAACATAGAACAAAATGTTTGATATATTTGGTGAAAAACAAAATTCTTCCTTAACAAAAATGACTAACATTTGTATCAAGGTTTAAAATCTCAAGATTCAATATAGTACCAGCTAGTAATTTAGTAGTTTTATGGTATCAGAAACTGGCAATATCAAATATGTCATATTCGAAATATGAGACATATCATATCGGCAATATCATAAATATTGAAGCGTATTGGCAACTAGGACAAGATCAGTACTGGTATTTATTATCTATATTGTATTGGTTACCTCAAAACCTGATACAATATCTGCAATATGTATTACTATCAGCCAGTCTTTCAGTTTTTTATTAATCTGGTCATATCTTGAGTAGTTACCCAAGTTTGATCTACATCGATGGGAATCAAACAAATCTTCTTAAGATCACCATGGCTTGTAATTTATCCAAAAATGGGATCAAATCATCAGCAACAATTCTAAAGATAGTAAACGAGTCTCAAAACAAATAGTAGACATTATCAATGAGAAAATGTATCCATATCCACAAGCCATGGCCACCAAATTAAACTTCTTAATGCATTCGAAGAGTGGTTGCAAGATTTCAGATCTCTACGAAATAAGTACCTCTTCCAGCTCTCAAGAACTTTCTTAATTATATACTAACAATCCCATATCAATCCAATGTGTATAACCCATTATAAACTCAATCAGTCATGGGACAGAGGCTGTGCCTGCTATAAGTTTGGAAAGTGTGTTAGGCTTGAGATGTGGTTGGGTAAGAGGACAATTCTGGTGAATGTTTTCCATGTAGCCAAAAAGCCAAAGGAGGAAAGTGTGTAGGCTAGTTGTTCTTTTGTTGGCTTACAATCCTACAGCTTACCCTTTTGGGTAAAGTGACTATCAAAAGCACCAAAAAAACCTACTAGTCAATTGTCTTAAATTACTCCAACATCATGCTTTACATTTTCTTGAAACAGTCTTACTTTTTAATGAAAATTGGATTGTCTAACAGCCCCGATAAAAATCTTTATTTCAAATTTTATATCTGACCCATGTACATAACTCAACCTGGCCTGAGACCTTCTAAAAATAATTATAAACTTTTAACAATAAATAATTAAATTAATTGGTTTTAAAAAATAAATAACTATTGAAAACCAATCATCTAATACATTAGTGCATAGTCCCTCCTGATAAAAACTAAACTCAAGTCAAAGTTCTTTTAAAAACGAATAAATATTAAAGTAGTATACTACATAAAGTTCTTTTCATCAAAATTCAATAGAGTTCTTTCTTAGAAAGAAAACTCAAAATTCAAATGAAGTTTCTATTTGTTTGAAGCCTTGCCCCTTGATTGTTTTCCTACGAATTATAGTTACTTAATAATAAAAATAATAAATTACCTTTTTTTAAAAAAATTAATAAAGAAATTATTATATAAAGTCCCTTCTAAAAAAACTTAACCCAAAATTTAAGAATCCCTCCTAAAAAATTACCAATTTTTAAAAGTAAACAATTAAATGATGGTGTTTTAAGAAATAATAATGATTGAGAACTATTACTATTGCTATATAAGGCTCCTCTTACTTTGACGCGCTCAAAAAATCACGTGTGCATCATGGATACACCTCACTAGCACGTACACACATGAATAAGACCCAATGAGTTGCACTTGCATTTGAAGAACAGAAAAAACTTAATGCTGTGTAAGATGAAACACAACTCATTTATTAGAAAATGAGGAACTAATAAAATGACTCTAAAATACAGCTTTTAGGTTTTTGGCAATTAAATCCAACAATAGATATATAAGACAATGTGCGAGTGGAATGGAATTAAGTCAAGATGAAAGCACATTCTCAGCTTTTACAAAACCACCTGAATATAACTATTGCAGGTTTTTGATGTAGAAGTTCCTTTTTCTCTAACCAAGGAACCCTTCTTTCACCATTACCCCTAGTCTTACTAATCAATTAACTTGGGTGGAAATCTGCCAGATGACCTCTAGGGAAATTGAATATGGAACCTCTCCACTAGACCAGAGGCCAGTTACAAGAAGGAGAATTTGCATTCAGTTTTGATGTAGAAGTTCAATGACGTATTGAGCAAACAAATAACCTGTTTGGCTGTAAACTTCTTCACTTACGTAGCTTTCATATATTTTGTCTATGAGTAAAGCTTTCTCTGTATGCCAGCACTACTACACATAAAGGCAAGACTCTTATTAGTTTATACAAATGAACTAGATAAATAACATCAACACATACATCATTTTCACTTGTTAAGAGCAATTTGCTACAATGTTGTCTAGCATATCCTGAAACCAGTCTACTATTCCATAAAATAAAATTATCCAAAGCAAAACTAAATGGATAAGCAGATAATTCATCAAAAAATACATAAATTTTCAATTGCAACTGGGTAGATAACAATTAAATTTTATTGGGTTATTCAAGCTTGCATATCATTGTGTCATCAGCATCCAAGCATATTCCAGGAGTGCGATTAATTATAGTAATGACTCTTACCAACACAATTATGGGCAAAAAGGCCAAGTCCAAAAGCCACTTAGTGAGTATAGAGAACTATATTATGAGGTATAAGTTCCAAGCTCATGAAATGAAGGAACAACCCACCTAAAACTGCCCTTGCATTGTAAAAAGGAGACTAACTGAAGGAAAAGATAAGATTTGTAGAGAAAAGTACAATTATTTGTAAGCACAAAAGTAGCAAAATTAGTAATAACAATAGTAAACTTGGATGAGAGTACGAAATACACAAAGCACGTAGAGCAAGCCTGCCAACAAGATGAAGTAAGAAACTCCTTACTCTCTATGGTCCAAAAAGAAAAAAAATTCAGCCTTTCAGGTTTGCACACAAGTACTAAGGAAGGGTAAATTCTAAATGCACACCACCTTCCTTTTAGTGAGAACTAGCTTCTTAGTGGGCATCATATAACTTTTAAAATAGGTGGTTTTTTCTTAATGAGCACCACCCAATTTCCCACTTTACCATAATCCTCTCAAACCTCTTTGAAACGTTTTTTTCCTAGTGAGCATCATCCCTTATTTCCCCCCAATCCCCTGCTCTCCTGAAACCCTCGTCCGCTCGCCGCTCTCTTCGCCGCTCTCCCTCTCCACGAACCCTTGCCGCTCGCCACGAAGCGTCACTGGACGGGCGCCATGGGCCAAGATTTCTTAATGGGTTAGAGAAGGAGATAAATGGGGATGGTGCTCACTAACAAAAGGGTCAAGACCTTTTTTGTCCATAAAAAAAATGGCAAAGTTATAATTTTTCTCAACTTAACCCATGGTGCTCACTAAGAGAAAAGTGGTGCGCATTTAGAATTTCCCCCAAGGAAGTAATCAATTTGCTATTTGAGCTAACCATAAAATGTTAGAAATGTCCAATATACCCCTTTTTCATTCTATACTCAAGAAAATGAGTGAAAGAGAAAGGTAATTATGCAAAGAGTAAATCTCTCAAAAAGTGGGACGAGGCAATTAATGTATGTTGGATCACTCAAAATGACAAATCTTTTTGGACCAAAATCAACGTGCTAGAATAACTTTATTCCTGAACCAATGAGAGTAACTCATAATGAATAAATAGCAAGCATCCAAGTTTATGGCAGTGGTATTCCAGAAAGGCAATATTCGTATAGATGCTCAGAAGAAATGGAGATCAAAATAATATAGAGCCTAAACATTAAGAAGTGAAAACACAAGTGTCATTGTATTGCACAGGTAAAGCCTATTTGTAGTGGCAAGAAGAATCGAGTTCATATCCCACTTGCACCAGACCAGGGGCGCAGACAAGCCAGCTTGGGCACTCTCAAGCTAGTTGTAGAGTTGTACTATAGTTCTCAAGCACTATAACTTTACATTTGCATGTAGAAATTACATTAGAACATAAAAAAAAAAAAAAAAAAAAAAAAAAACTTATTTAGCTTCTAATTTCCATTATGTATGATGATGTTTACAAGTAGGATTTTCTTATTCATCATGACTGCTTCTTTGACTTGAGTTTAGGACTATATAATTTCATATCTCAAAGCATTCGAACCAACAAAATCCAGGTTGGACATTGCCCATCTGAGCAACACATGACTCTGCCTAGGGATGGTAATGGACATATCCGCGGGTCAATTTTTGGCCCATCCAATACAAAATTTTGAATTAGAAATATGAAAATTTTATTTTTGATTCAAAAATTTGTATAGGACGGTCTAAAAGCTGATCCATGGGCGCATCCATTACCATACCTAGCTCCTCCTGTGCACCAGGCTATACTCCAACATGAAAAGAAACTGAAACCTAACAGCTACATATTAATATGAAGATAATATCCTTTACAATAAAAAGTACCTTAAACCAGCTCGAACATTAATCTGCCACCTGCAGATTCCTAGTTTTGCTCTCCTGGGGCTCATCGGCCTGAAAGACAAGTTCAGATGCTTGCAGTTCAAAAGAGGTTGATCTAGCAACTTTGACGAGCATCCTTCTATAAAAAAAAGTGCAACATTAGACATGCCAAAGAAGTTTGATAAGGACAAAAAGAAAACAATGAATCAAAAGTGACAGTCTACTCATACAGGCAATTCTTCAATGGCCTATATTTTAACAAGGTGACTTCAAGCTAGGCTTCAAAAATTCAGAAGAGAAACTTTGATGGAGCAATAATAACCAACATGCTTAATTATTTCCATCCAATCATATGTCCACTCTAAGGAAAGATATTATTTTCTTACACAGATAAATAATCACTTAAAATAGAAAATTTAATTAATAACAGTCCATATAGTCATTAGCTTACTTCTTAGTTTTACATATGGAAGCATTCTTGTAACATAGGATGCAACAACCCTTCATTTCTTTTCAGCCATAAATAATTAAATAAATAAACCATATGATAAATATGACTCTTCATCTTCTCAATTTCTAAACCTTTCATCTTTTATAACTTCCAAACATTTCATATTCTCAAATGCTAACTCATTCATTTTTCTAATCTCCATCCTTTCATCTTCTCCATGAATTAACCATATAAAACTTCCAAATTAAATTCATATTTTTAAGTCTAGACAAAAATCCCCATAATCTTCAAATTCTTCACATTATTAACTCCCAAAATCCAATACTATATAAATCCAACGTCTCTTCTTAATTCAACATATATAAACTCAAGCATTCTAAAATTCTCTCCCTGTCATATTGTCGAAGCAATTCACCAAACCTGTTGCTGCAGTTACCACTACCATAGGAGACGACGCTCTTGTTGCTGGATCTTTACAAAAAAATCTTCATCTTTTTCCTCCTATTGGATCTTCATTTACAGAGATTGGTAAAACCCATCTCTTTTTCTTATTAGGTTTAGATTATCCTAATATCTTAGGTTAACTCATCAATTATCCAATAACCCTGATGACTTGAAAATAACAACCACCAGTTTATAAACCCAATAAAATAAATTCATACTCATTTCTTAATTTCAGATCTTTTAAGATTAATTAACTGTAAAATTAATTTTTAGTGTGTTATAAATATTAGAAAAATCCCCAAACTCATATTAATCTATATTTAATATTATAAGAATATTTTTATGTGTAGATTGTTTCGTTGTGATTGATAATTGATCAATATCAAGAAACGAAATCCAAGTGAGTTTATCTTTGAACTCACTAATCATGTTATCCTACTTAATTATTTATTTCTATAATGATTTGTTATCTCATATGAACTCATCAACTACTTATTATTGTTTATGTTATCGAAATTCTATCATTTTTATTATGCACTTATTATTAAATTTATAAATCACATAGTATAATTAAATTTAAGAATAATCGGTATATACAAAATTTGATAAATCACATAAAAACTATAATCGTGGAAAAATATTGTTTGCGATATCATTTTGTGTCTGTGTCTAGGCAAGTTGATAAATCACATAAAACCCCCCAACATTTATACAATTATCTTGCTGATATCTCTATAATATCTCAAATCAGTAAATCTTTAATTTAGCCCAATGTGATTTATTCAATAAAGTATAAATCAAATGAACTCTTTAAATCATACTGTTAACAAACTAATAAAATTCAATTGATATATTGCACATTATATAATATACAGACTATGAGAATTAGATTGGACCTAACATTAATTCTACTTGAATGACACTGGGGAAAAACTGAATGATAGAAATATACTCTGTTTCGGCTGTATAATGGAAATATACACTGGGTTGGGAGAAAAACTGGATGATGGAAATATACTCTATTTCGACTGTAACATGTTAAGTTGTATAACTGAATAATTCGCATATCATGAGCGCATGATAATTTACTGGATCATACCTTATTACCATTCATGTTTTCCTGACAGAAGGTCCGACTCAGGGCCGGACAATCCATGTGACCATTTTCCGGGTATATACAGGAGACAATTGAAAGAGTGGTATTTCATCAATTAGTTTTTCCAATTACATGACATTCTAAACCAAGATATTCCTGTTATAAAATTGATTTCACTATACGACACTAGGTTTAACCTATAATAGTTAATTTTATTATTACAGATTCATAATGTGTTTACATTCATTAAACTATTTTTACATATGTTGTTTTGCTTGAATCTGATGACCTAGATATGCATGTCCAGACTTACCAATAGACATACCGAAACTAATACAGGATCTAGTATACTTTGAAAAGCATGTTGAAGCCCAATCAAGTATTAGAGTTTATTATTTCCTCTTATTTAGTTTTATTGTATTTTTTTATTCTTTTCAACTGTATCCAAAATCCGTTCCAAAAAATAAAAAGTCAAACTTTTGTTAAACTTTTCTACTATTGTTATTGAGTATTATGTGGCAAATGTAATGATATTCTCCCAGAGCGTTTAGCATATTCAAACCAAATATGTTGCCGATACCTGCTACACATACTCGTATACTGTATATTGGAAGCGGGACATGACATAAAACTATATTTAAAATAATACTGGCTCATTTCTATTGCAAATGTGTATCTCAATCCCTTGTTGCTCAAGTCCCAAAAGTTACATTATTCATGCTGATAAAGTCAAATATTCCAAAATTTTGAACGGATAAACTAAAATAAGCAATTCTCTTGTTATGTTGGTTAGACAGTAGGAAAGTGAGATGGCCACAATGTTTTACACTTCTAACATCTTTAAGGAACAAAGAAATTGATGAGAAACTATTTTGAATACATCTGCTGAAATTTGCAAATAAAATCTACCACCTTCCTAGTATGAACGAACCTTGCACAAATAAATATCTAAAGTTAATAGCTCTCACCTTTTTTAATCCTAGAAACTGGCCCAAAAATCATTCCAGTTCCCCATGAAGCCAACCAGTCTGAAATTAGGTTTGGATTGATGTTACTAGTGATGATGTGGAACCCCAACTTACTCTATGATATTATACACAAAACAAGGAATTCAAGCGACCAATTGGGAAAAGGAATGGATGGACAGTTGCCCCCATCCCCCATCCCCCCCCCCCCCCCCCCCCCCCCCCCCCCCCTCCAAAGGCTCACGTGATGCAACATATAAACTAAGCATCTAAACAGAAATGTCATCCTTAGCAATCAAACTGTTAACAGCTCACGATAAAAGATAAACCACAAGGTTCCATATATCAAAATAAGCCCTTTGTGTTTTTCAGAGCTATCAGTACAATACTTGGCAGAATTCTCATAGGGGAGTGGAGCACTAGGCTAGGATCACCTGCTTCAATGAAAGCAGATTCAAGTTAAGATTGCAAAAAGGTTAATTCCCCCTTGTATATCATCTAACATTGTGATAAATCAATCATTATTTTATTTTCCTCGAATTCATATTTGTACTGTTACAAACAACCAGCTTTTTTTGTTTGTAACTATAATTGCTAAATTGTAATCCTGCAAGTCTATAAGCATAAACTTTTAGTTAGAATTGGTGTTTTCTTTTAAAAACCAAACAATCCAAAAACTTATTGTTGTATAAATATTTATGTGGGATTACCTAATTTATTTTAATGGCAAGCTCCAGTTTTTATTTCTTAGGACTTTCAGAATGCACGTTTTATATTTCCATGTTATTTCCTAGTTTCGTTCACAAACTTCTACTTTTTTGTATGCAGTTGGAAGTTGATTTAGAAAATTCACCACCCTTTATGATCAGATTTCCCTCAGGAGTACAACGACCAATTGACCAAGGATGCCACCACCACATATCAAGAGAAACTGTAATCCCTAAATTCGATCTTTGGAGCGTTTCAGACTAACCATGAGTAAATATTCCCAGGTTATCATTAGTTATCAAGGAGTGCTGCCTTTAGGGATCATTATTCAATGCCAAATTCACATGAAGTTAATTAAATTCTCAAAAACAGCTGCTTGAAGTTATATCCAGTGCAGACATTATATTCACTGTCACATTTACTTAAAATGTTCCATATTATGCGATCAGGCGATGGCTAACTCTTAGAAAAGGGCCTAGATGTAAATATCGATTTCCTATGTTAGCCAAAACAAGTAAGGTTAAACCAGTAGTATCAATATATTTATAGAGTTCAATGAAATTATAATTTTTTGTTACAATGAGAAATATAAAAATTCCATATGATTATCGAGCGAGCCAAGTATGTAGATGCCAATATGATCCTACAATGAGTTATCACGATCAGTAACTAATAAATCCTCTATTTATGCAAATCTTTTTATTCAATGAAATCGAAAACAAAAAGCAAAAATGCATCAACTTTAAGAAACCCAAGATTTCAAAATTTAAAATTTTGATTTTTTTTTTTTTTTTTTTTTTTTTGTGTGTTATAGCACCACCATAATACCATTACGATCAAAATCGCGCATCTAAAGATTTCTAAGCTTCACAGATCAACATCATTCCTGGATCCAACAAAAGTAGATCAAATCCAGATCCAAGAAAAGCAATTGGTTTAGGGTTTGAGAAATTTAGTTTACCAGGACGCCATCTGGAGGTGAGATCTTGGGGATAGATGAGAGAGCTCGCGAGAGCTGCCATTGTCTTCTTCGATCGGCTATTGCTCCTTTTGTTTTGGGGGGAATTAGTTGTAGTTTTAGTAAATTGAAATCATGGAGAACGGCGAAAATAGGAAAAATATTTGTTTTCGTTGCAAACGAAGAGGGCGCTTGGGGAATTCTAAATGCGCACTACATACTATACGGTAAAGTGATTTAGAACATAGGGAAAAATGGTGCTCAGTATTAAATATGGTGCGCATTTAGAATTTCTCGGTCGCTTGTTTTGATCCATTCCGATATTATCGACGCTGTTTCGGATATCGACATATCGGACAGAAGCCCATTAATGTCCACTTGGCTCTTTAACCGGGTCAAAAAGTTTTGCAAGCCCAATTTCTGATTGGGCATCGGCCCAGTATAAAGCCCAAAATCTAAAATTGTAGTTTTTTTTTCCTTCTTGGGCTAGCGTATCTAAATTGTAGTTAGACCAAAGCTTAATTCTTAATTCAGTACTGAAAATTACCACATCAGACAAACAAATAGATTTCCCAAGTTTTTTTTTTTTTTTTTTTTTTTTTTACCCATTTAAGAAGATATAAGTAACTTAACTAGTAAATAATTATCTGATGTAGTTGGGTAACAACCAATTAAAATAATATGTTTAACTACTTTTTTTAAACAAATAATAGAATATAAAAATTAGTGATCAAGAGTATCTTGTATTCCATCTTAGAAAATAAAGAAGAGAAGTCACTATGTAAATCCTCTTTGTCGATCACACCCCCTCATATCCTCCCTAGAGATCTTCCATAATTTCGTTAGGAGATTCATTGGCTATGTATGGTAGATTGTATTCAAAGATCATAAGCTACCCATACTCACCTCAATTTAGCATCTAGCTTTTTTGAAAATCAAACCGCTATCCCTTCTTTGCCAACCACTATTTACCCTTAACTATGAGTCGGAGATTTAAAGCCAAAAGTTCTCAGAAAACCACGGCCTCTTCCTAATATTATTCTTACTGAATAATTTAATCAACCATTATTTACCACTATGACCTAATGCAATGCGTGAGAGCACTGAAACAGCTACATCAAGATAATGTGTCAGCCAGGCCACATTAACCAGAGTTCTATCCAACTTCTTAGAAACTCAATAAGGAGGGCCCTGGTTAATACACCAAAGAAACCTAAATCAATGAGATTATTATAACCGAAGAAACGTCTAAGCATGAGAGATATCTATTGTAATCCCAAGATAATGGATTATCCTGGAAGGAGATGCGCAGGGGGTTCTTACAACTTTTTTTGAATGGTGAAGTGGTTGGCTGCCCACTCCTTCGAGATGCTAGACTACTTGGTAGTTATTTCTTCCCTATTCAAGTTCAACATACCTAGATTGAAAGTAATATGTATGCTAATTATACTACGAATGAAGGTACCAAATTGATTTCAAAGGTAAATTAGAAAGGGAATTTTCCTCAACATCTACGGGATATAGTGCGAAAAGATGTCTCTGGTATTAGGTATGAGAGACCGTAGTCCGTGAGGACATGACTTAGCCCAAAAAAAAAAAAATAACGTCTAAGCATATGCTAACAAACCATCCGCAACCTACGCTTCCCGTGCATGGAACATTTAGGATGTGTTTAGATATTTTGAAGTAGTGGAAGCAAAAAAGAAAATTAGAAATTACTTTTAAAAATAGAAAGTTGAAAGTATTATACTTATAATACTTTTAGTGTTTATTTCTTACTTTTTAGAAGAAGTAAATGTTAGAAGAGGAATAAAATAATTATTTATTGGAAAAAAAGAAAAGAAAGGTAAAACACAAGATAATAAATAATTAATACTTTTTACTTTCAACTCTCTTTCACGTAAAATCTATGTGAAATAGATTTGACAAGTTTGGTTACAACATAGAATCTATCTTATCATTGTAGAAGTAATTTTCACTTTATTTTTAGACCAAATAAACACATGAAGTGGAAGAAGCGGCTTTACTTCCACTATTTCCTCTCCTTCCATGCAAATAAACACACCTTTAGTGTATATCCCTCCTAACAACTAAGACTCACCGTCATCAATGTCCAGTGGAACCAACATGATCTCTGAGAATTCAATGGTGTAACATCAACGCCATCCTCATCGAGATATTTGCACCATACGGCATAGTGCCTCCCGAGAGATTACGGATGAAAGTGTACGAGTCCTATAGTGTCAATTCGTGGCGTGTTCTATTCAAAATTTTAATTTAGAAAAATAAATTTTTATTTTTAATTCAAAATTTTAAGTTGTACGGACTAAAAATTAGCACTTAGAGCCGCACATTTTTATCTGTATAAAAGACTGATATCAGACTTCTCTAGTGGAAACTAAACACAGTTAGAATTATGGATGGTAATAAATATGTCCACGGATCAATTTTTGGCCTCTTTATACAAATCTTGAGTTAAAAAAATGAAATCTTTATTTTTTAATTTAAAATTTTGTAAAAAAATGGGTCAAAAATTGACTGATAGATGCATCCATTCCCCAGTCGAGTCTAGTTTCGAGTTAAATAATAGGAGTTTTTACATACATGTCCCTTAAATCTTTAAAATTTTGAATTTAGTCTCCCAAATCTTCATATTTATAATTTAATCTCTCAAATCCTCTAAGTTACTTCACTTTAGTTCCCAACCATATTTTTGATCCGAATTTTCCATTACACTCCTAAGTTACTTCATTTTAGTCATCACTTCTCTCTTTCTCCTCTCTTCACTATTCTTATTGGGTTCCTTTGAGTTACTTTACTTTAGATATTAACTGGAAGGGAAGAGAGAAAGAAAGAGGAGAAGAATGGAAAGGGAAACTAATAAGAAGAGGAAGAAAGAAGCAAGAGGGAAGAGAGAACTAAAATGAAGTAACTCAGGGTATAATGGGAGATTCGGGCCAAAAATATGGCTGGGAACTAAAGTAAGGTAAGTTAAAGGATTTGGGGGACTAAATTATAAATATGAAGATTTGGGGGGACTAAGTTCAAATTTTTAAAGAGTTAGGGGACAGATATGTAAAAAACCCTAAATAATAATTTCAACATAATGTTATCGCAACAAGACCTTTAAATGATTGATTGAAGTGTTTTAAGCCAAGCCACCACCACCTTCGCAAGCATGATTGTAGAAATATTCGTCGTTAGCCATCATCGTCGGGGGACTCGCCCGTTCCTGCGGAATAGTTTCCTAAGCTTGCCGCAGGCATCCTCCCTCTTGGCTTTCTTAATTTATTGAAGCTTTTTTTTTTTTTTTTTTGTATTGCTAACTTGCAGTTGATATAACGGATGAAAGTTATGATGATGTTTTTGCCGTCAAAATATTTTCGATATCCTCCCTTGACCTAGTCAACGTCAGCTGCCGTTTAAACAAGGCGTCATTTTCATTCTAGCGTGATAACAAAAAACAGCCAATTAGCTACTTGTGTAATTGTTTACAATCAAAACAAAACAAAGAACGATGCAAAACATGCTGCGTTCTAAAACTTAGAATTAAACTAGTAATTAGTTTCAATTAGTAGACACAAAATAATTTGTCTTTTCTGGTTGAATTTTGTTTGTACGCGGGCTGAGCATGTCATTTCCATCCAAAACACACAAATAACTCTTCGGATGCTCACGAGCGTATGCACTTTTGATTCCTTACGATGCACTTTAAATTATAGAAAAATATTATTATAATTAGTAATCCACTTGTGACACACCTTGTTTTCGCTTGATCTTGTGATAAAGAAAAAAAAAAAAAAAAAACTTATATCATAAGTAGATATTAGATTCCCAATTTAGAACGAGATGGATCCTTCTTTTTCTTCTTGTCCTGTTGTAATTTAGTTATGTAGCATACTTATACAAAACTTATTACAAATATATTTCAAAGCCTTAAAAGAAATTTCAGACTTTAATATAACATAACATAATATAACATAGCAAAAGAAAAGTTAGAATAAAATCAAAGTTGTGGAAGTTAAGAGGAATTAAGCGAAAAGAATATATGTTGATTTTATGTCTCCAACCTCTTGCATACATTAGAAAGCAAACATTGCTCAGATAAGAAAGAAAAGGATAAACCGAGCTTTAGGGGGGAAAAAGATAGAAACAAAAAGTAAACACATAGTTACAATATGAGGTTAAAGCTGTCAGCTCTTTTGAATTTAATCAATAAGGATTTTTACACATATATTCCTTACTCTTTAAAAATTAGAATTTAGTCCTCCAAATCTTCATATTTACAATTTAGTCTCCAAATATTTTAAGTTACTTCACTTTAGTCCCCCAACCATAGTTTTGGTCTGAATTTCTCGTTATACCTCTAAATTATTTCACTTTAGTCCTTCCTTCTCTCTTCCTCTTCTTATTGGATTTGCTCTCCATTCTTCTCATTTCTCTCTCTCTCTTCTCTCTTCTTTCCTGAAATACTTCACTTTAGAGATTAACTGGAAGAGAAGAGAGAGAAGAAGAATGGAGAAGGAAACCTAATAAGAAGAGAAAGAGAGGAGAACGAGAAAAGAGAGAACTAAAGTGAAGTACCTCAAGAGTATAATAGAAAATTCGGACTAAAAATATAGTTAGGGACTAAAGCAAGGTAAACTAAATTATAAATATGAAGATTTGAAGGACTAAATTCTAATATTTAAAGATTCAAGGTATAGATATGTAAAAATCCCGATCAACAAAAACTTAGTCGAAAGGACAATAATGAAACTAAGAATCTTAGAGATGGTAATGAACACGTCCACAGATCAAATTTTGACCCGCCTGATACAAAATTTTGAATTAAAAAATAAATTTTTATTTTTTTTAATTCAAAATTTTGTTCAGTAAAAACCAAAAATTAGTCCATAAATGCATCCATTAACATCCCTACATGAGTTGAAGCTATTCCCTTTTATGTACATTGTAGCGACAGAACCTGAGATTCAAGGAACCATCATACACAACCAACCTTCAATAGATAACAGCTCCATAACTTCAACTATAGAGCATACAATATTTACACTTTACGACGGCAGCAAACGTGTTCCAATTTCAATATAATGGAATCAATCAAATCGCATGAGAACTCAAAAATCCAGCAGGTTCAGCTTCAGCTTAGTAGCAAGGAAAATTTTTGAATATGACAAAGAACGACCCCTTATAGTGGGGCTTGAATATCTCCACTTGCTATGGCAACAGAAACAAAAAAAGCAAGAATGTGATGTCACAGGCCTATTATGCTTGAGAATAACGATGCACCAAGAATGATAATAGTTTATGGAGACCCGTAACTGAATAAATTTCCTACATATGCTTTTTTCGTCATCTTTTGTTACGACAGCCACATTCTCCCCCAACAGAGATTTGGAGCGGTATTTCTAGTCTCCAGCCTTCTTCCGATGTGAACCTAGCCAAAAAAGAAAGGGAAACAAAAAAAAAAAAGATGGATCATCGAACAAGCAAATGAAAACAAATATAATACATAAAGAGAGAGCGTAAGGAAACTGCAGTTACACTGCTGAAGGAAACTGGAACCACACTGCAGCTTCAATTTGTCAAACCTAACAACAATATCAGACTACTTGGAGAAAGTGAAGAATTAGTCAAATATATTTTCCCTGCCAAAATACACCAGCAGTTGTCCTAGATTCCTTCAGTAGGCTACTCCGTCAAACGCTCCAAAAGTATAAGTCAATGTAGCATGATTTGATAACCTTCCTTTGGACAGGACATTTGGAGCTTATGTGGCCGGCCTATTATTGTATTACAATTAATCTAACCAATTAAACCAACCCAGTCCAAGCAACTATCCAACAAGCATGCCACGAGTTCTATCGGCAAGGGCTATAACTGCTGCTTTCAACATTGGGGGTCCTAGCTTGGTAGTTGCCGCCATTCAAGCGTCGACAAGATTTAGATTGTAATCTGAATTAGTACTACTAAAAATGCTCACAAATAGCTAGCTCTTAGCTAGTCTTCTTCTTGCATTAGAGACACACACACACAGAGAGAGAGAGAGAGAGAGAGAGAGAGAGAGAGAGATGGCAGCTGCCCTGGGTGACCGATCGTTGAAGGAGACACCAACGTGGGCGGTGGCCCTAGTGTGCTTGGTGATGGTGATCCTATCCATGCTCCTGGAGAATGGTATTCACAAGCTTGGTCATGTGAGATAGCTGGTTTTTGTTGCACTCCAAGCATTTTGATTGAATATTTATTGATTAACTTGGTGTGGTTAATATTTAGTATGGGCTAATAACATGCTGTTGCTGTTTCTGTGACAGTGGTTCCATAAACGTAACAAGAAGGCGATGAATGAAGCCTTGGAGAAAATAAAATCAGGTAAAAAAGTGAATTTTAGCTGGCTTCATTGTGCTCTCCTTTGATGGGAACGATAATCTAGCTTCCACTACTCTATATACCAAGAAAGAAATCGAAATATGTTAGTAACACTACACTATCACCCAGAGATCCTCTTCCTCTAAAATCCAATTTTCCATTTAAAGAGAGAGAGAGAGAGAGAGAGAGAGAGAGAAAGAAATTAGACACATGAATCCTGTTCTTTGATAATTTTTTGTCAAGGTCTCCATCTTTAGTTTTATTAGCAAGTATCACTTTCTTTTTAATCAATTCATATAACGTCATAAAATCCTTTTCTAAAATTCAATCGCTCCTAATAAACATGGGCATTGATAGGAATTCAAACATAAAACCACCTCGAGGAATTCCCTCACAACAACTTAGACTTCTGGGAGAGCACTTACTTGTGATGAGTAACTACATGTCAAGAGAGGCTGTGGCATTTTGTAATAATATCTTCTGGAGATAAATAGATGGAAGTAAAACCTGCAGCCAAGCAACAATAAATCTAAATCAGAAAAAACTGAATCTCATGAAAAGAGATATTGAAGGAGGGTTCAAAAAAGTTGGAAAGGCCTAAAAACTAAAACCTAAAAACTAATTTTCAAGTTACTTTCAAAAACCTAAAAACTAATTTTCATGCTTAAAAGGAGACGTCAGAAAAAAAAAAACCTCTTAAGTCGAAAAATAACCACCAAGAAGCTATAACCACTAATTCAGCTAAGAAAAACCTATGCTTGTTATTAACATATCTAGAACAGAGCACTTGTTATATTAACAGAGATTTAATCTAGAACACCACGGAGCTTTTGATGGACAGTTTAAAAGGTTTCAGACTTCAAAACTTATCTAAAGCATTTTAAAGAATTCAACTATCATAAACTATCTGTCTGTAAGCTCAATCTCTATTTAGTTTACGAATAGAATTTGTCACACATGCAGAATTAATGCTTTTGGGCTTCATATCCTTGCTGCTCACTGTTGGGCAAGATTACATATCCAAAATATGCATCCCTGCTAAAGCTGCAACTTTTATGCTCCCATGCCGGAAAGAAGACGGGAGTGGTGGTGGTAGCAGTGATGATGATGATGATCACAGGAGAAAGTTATTATCGTACGATGAGGAGGTGATCTGGCGTCGAGTTTTGGCAGGGGCAGTGACAGACCATTGCTCCAAATATAAAGTAAGAATAATTATCTCTTGTGCTCAATGGCCCATCATGATATGAATTATAAGTTAAACAGTTTTACTTTTATATAATTTCACTACTGACTGTCACTGTCTACATAAACTGGTCATCAAACTTTTACTTTCTTACATCAACAATAAATGCTTACCATGTTTAACAGAAATAATTTGTTGATTAAATCAAGTTAAATTTGCTTGTATATGAATTTTTCCCATGCTAAAAATACAGAAACATAAAGGCTAAAAGTTTAAATTTCAACTGTTTCATATTATGCTGTAGATATTTGTTCTCCACTACCACGATTCATTTTATTTTCTTTAACAGTGAGTTCTATGCTTTTAATTTGATAAACTTATACCCCATAGCTCTGATATTCCTTACGCCTAGGATGTTCTCTGGGCCAAGAGCAATAGCCTTGCGAGTATTAATATCAATTATGTTGATTTTGCAGGATAAAGTACCATTGATCTCAACAACTGGAGTGCATCAGTTGCATATTTTCATTTTTGTACTTGCTGTATTCCATGTTCTATTTAGCATTCTCACGATGGCTCTAGGAAAAGCAAAAGTAAGTTTATATGCAGTGGTGTGGGGGAGTGGTTTGGGGGGATTGATGATGATAATTTGTTTAAAGCAAATGTTAATAATACAACTTTGTAATTCCTTTAACAAACATGGTTATGACTTAAGGACTCAAATTTTGCCCCAAAAAATAATCCTGCTCAGTAAATTTTTTACTTCTGGGTGACAGATGAAGAAATGGAAAGCTTGGGAAGCTGAGACAACCTCACTGGAGTATCAGTTTTCTAATGGCAAGTTTGATTTCTAAACTACATGCTAGAAAATTTCTACAGTCTGAAATTTTTTATCCCACAATATTAACTTACAATTTTTCATTTGCAGATCCTTCTAGGTTCAGGTTTACTCACCAAACTTCTTTTGTCAAGCGCCATGTTGGCATGTACAGCACTCCAGGAGTAAGATGGATAGTAAGAGATAATTCCCTTCCTTTTCCATACATATGCAATGGGCCTTTTCAGGGTAAATGCATATTGGTAAAATATATTCAAGCAATAAGGATAACTGTGATAAGACTGTCCACTCGGAAATAACAAAGGTGATAGAATGACAGGAGAATATAACTAATCAGATAAACCTTTATAGTTGAAATAACTCTAAATTAAGTTATATGATTATATAGTGTGTGCCAATTTCACAACAAACACAGATCATGGTGTTGTGACTGACATTGTTCCATTCTTGCTTACCCACTCCCATAGTTAACTGTGGATGACCTATAATTGTGCATATGAGAATTTAATTACTCATGAATATGTTAAAGAAAAAAATCCAAAAGGGGTAAAATATACATAATTAACATAAGGCTACATTTCCTAATTCCTAGTTCGTCCCCCAAATCACCATGTTTCCACATTCAGCTTCAGATCAGAGGACAAAAAAAACTTCTATCAGTCCAACTGTTCATCAACTGGAACATTCTATGAAGATAATAAAAACTATAAAATATACCAAGATCATTCTGTATTTAACGAAAAACTGAAGTTGAATATTCACAGTTAACAGAGCAAACAGGGGGGAAATTTTAAACCTAAATTATATAACTACTGGAGTGAACTTAGAAACACGAAGATTTCAGGTTTTCAAAGCTAAGAAGCATGGACACATCATCAGAAAAAATAAACATAAAAATAAAAATAACGAGAAAAACGAACCAAGAAACTAATTCTACCTGCAAGGCTGCAAATAGTGAAAATTAGACCAGTTCTTGGCCTATGACACCCACAACCTTCATCGATCATCTTTACTCTCAAAAGCCAGCTCCAGAACTGGCATAGTTTGATATCTATAAACTAAACCTGCAACAGGGAAAGCCATGCAGGACAAAAGAGAATTTGATATTTGGGGTGAAAAAATGGAGAAAATTGAGAATAACTAGAAATTTGTAGGAAAATAAATAAAAGAATACATATAAATTCGAGCCTCGCACCCAAATGATCGCTCCCTGTTCTCAACTAATCTAGGAGAAGAGATTTAAGATTTAGTAAGTCATTATGCTCAACAAGGGGATTTTTTCTTAATCAAAATGACATTTCTTAATCAAAATCTCATTCTATTTCCATTAGTCTCGTACAAACTTATTTATAAAAAAATTCAGAAACCAGGAGTTACAAAAAACTAAGAGTCATGATAAAATCCTCTCATTAAAAATTTCCATCAATTCTCTCAAACTTCAAGGTATTCATCTCCGGTATATGTGACGATGGTACGTACTAAGTACATGGTACGTTCTAATCTGGTCATGGTGGTGGTTGTGGGACTATGACTCCTATATCAAGTTTGAACTATATCCTTATATTAGTCATGTTGAATAGGGGTATCGCCTACAATATAGAGGTCCAAACGGATTGGATTCAGATAGGATTCATGCAGTATCCTAAAAGTAAACCCTAGAGATCCCAAATAGGCCCAAATAGGGTTTGAGTTCGGTTGGTATCTTTTTATCATATTCAAGTTAAATTTAGATCTAGATAGTGCAAATCACCAAAGCAAAACTTCAATTTCATATTATTATATGAAAATCGTTAATTTTGCATAATAGTTTATTATTGCCACCCATTTTAATCTAAATAGTTCTTAACAAAACATAAAAATCATATATTACATACAATACCAGACAACTATCAGGTTTATTATCAAGTTTTGGGTTTGAGGAAGTCATACCTACATCCTACTAGATAAGCTTTTCCGGTATAACTTTTGTACCCAAACTCCCTACCTACCTACCTATAAGAGGTTTTGGCTGCCTCCAATCATTGTGTGGATGCTATAGTGAAACATAAATTTTTTTTAAAAAAAAAAGTAGAAGAGTTGAAATCATTGAATATAGAGAAATGGAGAAGCGGCTAGGTTCTACTTTTACTCTAATTCATGTAATATTTTCTTTATTTCTACTTGAAAAAATCATTCCATTTAGTAATTTTAATTCTATTAGACGTATTGGTTATATTATTCTAATCTTTATAGCATTTTAATTGCAATGTTTAATTTCTCGTTCTATTTTGCATTGCATGTACACCTTACTAGTATACATCTCTAGAAATACCAACATTATGTTAAAGAAGGAAACCCACCTTATTACCCCAGATTATTTCCCAAAAAAGAAAAAATCTTGGACACTGAACAAACAAAAAATAGTGTGATTCTGAAGAACAAGAAGAAAACACACACTTGAGAAACAGAAAAGCTCTCTTCCCTCACCAGAAAATCAGCCTATCATAGTATCATGAACTGCTAATCAAACCAGAAATCTTGCCCTACAAAGAACATGAAATTTTCAAATATTCCTATTAAAATGAAATTAACCTGGCCTTCAGCATGAAACTTATGGAATGAGTTCACAGCCCACGAATCTGAAGAACTCACAGCAGCAAGCTTCCAAGCACGATAATATTTTGGTGGCCAACCATAAGCATGATGATAAATGCTGTAAAACGTGTATACAACCATGCATTGTGCTTTCGGTTGGGCAGCCTTAACATATAATTGGATCATATGCCGGACAAATGAATTATGCAGAAATGGATTATTAAATACTTCTAAAATTTTCCCAAATCAGAAAAAAGGACATATTCTCATAACTATCAAAGGAACTGCTTCTCATAGTGTTCCGACATATAGAATGGGTTAGAAAAAAATAAAAAAATAAAAAAAGAAAAAGGAAAAAGGACTGCTTTAACTTAAAAGAGTGACTAATTCTTGCAGGAAACAGAATCCAAATAGCATGAAACAAATTTATGCTTCGTTACTCTTAATAATGACATAAGAAAGACATGTGCTCAAAGTTTTCTTATTGTCTTTCTTTTGTATACAAGGTGGCATTTTTTAGGCAATTTCTTTCATCAGTAACAAAGGTGGACTACTTAACCATGCGCCATGGTTTTATCAATGTAAGATGAGATTCTATTGCACTATTCTCTACTTCAATAAGTAGATCCATTAGATTTTTGTACATCTGGGAAAGAAATGTACTAATTTTTCATTGAATGTATATATTACAGGCTCATTTATCTCCAAACAGTAAATTTGATTTTCACAAATATATTAAGAGATCTTTGGAAGATGATTTCAAGGTCGTTGTTGGCATCAGGTCTTATATCCCTTACTCTCAAACTAAACTCCCCACAAATTCTATAACCATCTTTCTAATGTAATGAAATTACTTCAACAGCTTTCCGTTGTGGCTTATGGCAATATTCATACTACTTCTTGATATACATGGTAACTGATCGTTATTCCTAAGCTTGACATTTCGAACATATGAATACAAGATAATTTGCTAATTCTACTTCCTTAAAATATAGGAACGTACACACTCGTATGGATATCTTTTGTGCCGCTTATAGTAAGAGATTACCGCACAACTCCATTATTTTACTTCACATTAGTCGATCTCACATCTCATGACCATTATATATTTTGGTGTACTTGTGTAGGTTCTTCTGCTGGTAGGCATGAAACTAGAAATTATCATCATGGAGATGGCTAATCAAATCCAAAATAAAACAACTGTAGTCAAGGGAGCTCCAATTGTCGAACCAAGTAACTCTTATTTTTGGTTCAATAACCCCAAGTGGATTCTTTTCCTCGTACATCTGACCTTATTTCAGGTATTGTCGAGACTCCAGGAAATGTAAAATTTTTTATTAGGCTTCTTCTCCACCATAAAGTTCGTTCATTTTTGGGTTTGATAATTCTGTCACAACAGTGCAGTTTATACAAACTTTTGGCCTAGTTTGATAATTGTTTTCCCCTTTAGCAGTCGGTTGCACAGTCCTTATATTCCTAGGAGATAAATTGGGCAAGAAACCTTTGTGAATCCATTTTAAAAATTATATATAATTGTTTGCTAAAGAATAATTAATGAACCATGTCAAAACTGTAAATATACACTGGTAATCAGCCAAAAATCTTTGGAAAATTCCTTTCCTTTTCAGTATATCAGTCCTTGCATCTTTACAATTTAAACATGTTTTTCGATTGCTTGGAAAAGATAAGAGTTAATGGTTATTAAGTTATTAAGAACTAATTGGATGATGCTGTTAACTTACGCAGAATGCATTCCAAGTGGCACACTTTTTGTGGATATGGGTATGTAAAACTAAGAGACTCTGATTTTGCAATATCTTATTCACGAGTTAAGTACTTATCTGTGCTTTGTCTTACTGCAGTATTCATTTAGCTTGAAATCTTGCTTTCATGATAGCTTTCCGCTTAGTATAATGAAGATTGGATTGGGAATTGGTCTTCAGATCTTCTGTAGCTATATCACTTTCCCACTTTATGCCCTGGTGACACAAGTAGGTGGTTTTAATCCTCACAGAATGATCTTGATTTCAGTAGCGCAATTCTACATCTCTTGCTAAAGTAAGGTTGTCAAACTAACAGAGGATTTATGTTATCACAGATGGGTTCGCACATGAAGAAGGCAATTTTTGAAGAACAAACTGCAAAAGCTCTGCAGAAGTGGCGAGATGCAGCAAGAGAAAAAAGAAAGAAACGCACCGGACTAGATACACCTTCTGGATACACAAGCGGAGAAAATACGCCAACCAGAGGGTCATCTCCTATACATTTGCTTCATAAGTACAAAACAAATTCAGCTGATGTAGAGAGTGTATCAAACTCACCGCCAAGACTTTACCAATCAGATAATGATGCCGATGAAATTGAGGCTCCAACCTTTAAATGGCATGGTGAATATGAACCCAGGAGATCAAACTCTAGAACCAAATATTCAGAGTTTGTAAATGGTGATTTCACTTTTGGTTCAAATTAACAATGAACCCTCAAGCAAACATTCTGGTGTGCCCTTCATGTGAAAACAGGATGTCTTCTGTGAATACGTAACATGGACATATTAGTGCTCCTTAATTGTTTATAACTTGGAGAAATAAGAAGAGGCATAAGTAACCTAGGGACAATCAAGTTATATTGAGGAAGTATCAAAAAGAACATTTTTCATTCGTCATCAAGACAATAGACTTAGACAGTGAATTACATAATTTCACTTGAAGAATTCTTGCATCATGGTTTTTAAATATCAGACCATATTCTTAGATTTTGAGTTACTCAATACACAATATACCACATAATATTGGTATGTTATTGCCAATATTTTTGATATTGTTGATACAATATTGTCAATTCCAAAACCATACGTGATCAACATATATTGATACATGTTCTGATTTTTTAAGACTAGCATTCACAATTAGTTAGACAACTAGCATGTCAAGTGAAAATATACAATGAGCATAGAATATTACAATAGACTTGTTAATTGCACATAATCTCTCACCAAAATAACCAAATAGCGTTAGTCCTTATCCTCCACCTATTTGCTGGTAGGTCTGATTTTCTTAACAGAATGTATCTCAACATCCTAATGAGTGGCAAAATCTGTTAGATATCAGGCCAATGAATATTTTCCGATCAGAAATGCTGATAGATTACATGAAGAGAAAGGTGGAATGAATTGTCTGACTAAATTATGCATCTCAAATTATTTTAGCCGACCAGATGTCACAGTTGATTTTGGGCCCTAGTGAAATACCCAAGCAATGCTGTAAAGACACAAGTGCCAAACTCAGGCATGACACAACAGTTGGCACCCGTGTCTCGTAACATAGATGCAGCTCATAGTAGAGAAGAATTAGGGTGCTACGTGAACTAAGAATAGATAAAATTTAGTATCAAAGTGTTATATTCTTTTTTAACTCCAGTTTCATACAGAGTTGTCAACCCTCCCCCTCCCTGCCCTATTTTCGTTGCCATGTTGAAAAGTTTTCTAGTGTGTCTCCAGTTACCTAAGGAGGCAGACTAAAATTACATAATAAGTCATCATTATAGCTGGTGTATGTCATAAAATGGTGGTACATATAATAGCATTTTAAATACTTTTTGATCATATATTAGACAGCTGCAACATGAACAGTTTTTCAACAACTGAACAAATGGAACCTATTAATCGACAATGTAAAAATATAAAAATATCCCACTTGAATATTATACTGAAAAACTGAACAAATGAAACCTATTAATTAGCAATGTAAGAAAATCTAACCACGTGAATTTTATACACCGTCTTTTTAGGATATGAAGATCATGACGGACAATGTGGATCATCCATTTGATGTCCTATCTTAAGTTTTTAGGGCACCTCCTTAATTATGATTTAAGGTGTTAACCTATGCACGCTTTTGCCACATCAATATACCCAAATAGACAGCGCATATTGATCCCCTCAATTTGAGATCAATAATGTACACACGTGTGCATGTCCATGTCATGTGTACTAATTTCAAAAATTGCCATGCCAGACACTACATGACACTTACTGGTCCTATGGCCCTCGTGCTGTCAATCCCTCCAAAATAATAAATGATAATAATAAATAAATACATGCAAACTTGCATATTAGGGTTAAAACATATGCTTGCAAATCAAAAGTCATCACTACCTTGTAAGCAAATTGCAAACTATTCCAACTGTGATAGACAAGCATGATTCATTGAAATTTTTACCACGTAACATTTATTGTTGGAACGAAAATCACACCCACAATTATATCTAAATTTTTGGCACAGCTAATTCGAGGAAAAAGAAAAATGCAACTAAAAAGAAAAATGAAAACCTTTGAAATAGCTGATACTTACCAAGACTTGAGCATCGCTTCCCACCCAAGTGTCGCCGTGGCAAGATTGAGGGGCGAAAATCGGGCTCCTCTTCATTCAATTTGGGGGCGAAAGTTCATATTTCTAGAGTTTTGGATTTGGAGGTGAGAATACGTATTTCTACGGCTTCTAGGGTTTTGAATATGGGAAAGAGAGATCTCTTTCCAATTTTGGGTATTGAGACAAAGGAGGAATTTGGGGAATATTTTTTTGTATTTTTATTCATTATTGGAAATTCTAAAATGCACCGACGGATTTCTAAGTGCCTCCTATTAAGTACACTTAAAATTTAAAATTTTAGTTTTTTTCTAAATGTACCTCTTATTTTTTTAGTTTACCCTTTTCCTTTTTATTCCAATTTCTAAACATCTTTCTCTCCCAATCATTTCTTCCATATACTAAAAAAATTTAATATACAAAACATCTTAAAAATTTTTAATCCACTTTAAAAAAAAAAAAGAAAACATTTAGATGTGAAAAAATTTGATAAATCTTTTTATTTATAGTTTAAATTTATTTTTTGAAACATTTAAATTACTTTTGCAAAAAATAATTTAATTTTATTATACCCTTGATTGCAAGATTTTTTCTTTAAATCTTTTAAATTTTATTTTGATTAAAAACGAAAAAGACTTGTTATTAATGGTATAAATTTTTGGAGAGATTTAGAGAGATGTATTATTTAAGTTTTAGAATAATTATTAAGGTTTTGTAAGAGATTTAGAGAGAATACAGGAAAAGGAGGGGACTTTCCAAATATTTAATAATAAATTTGTAATAAAAATTACTTTTTCAAGAGGTATGGAGGGATGCATTTAGAAGTTCCTATATTTATATTGCTCTCCTAAGTGACCCAAACTGGGCCCTCGGGTTGGCCCATTTAATGTTTGCCATGGGCTTTTTGTATTCTCTGTGCTATTTTTGTGCTATTTCATACACCAACTTATGTGTGAGCATAAGTGTGTGTGTCTGTGTGTGTATATATGAGACTCTATTTGTAAGAAATATTCTTAAATCATTGTAATTTTGGAAACCAACCTCTTTTTTTGGGTAAACCTTTTTTCTCCTAATAATTCTTAAATCATTGTAATTCTTAAATATTCTTAAATCATTGTAATTCTTAAATCATTGTTGTCTCAAATGAATAGAGATTCAATTATGGATTATATGCAATGCAAGCAAGTCATGTTGGAGCTTAATATCACAACTAAGAATCCAAGTCAAGCACAGATTAGAATGCTACAATGTAGGCTCATAAAAGACTAACAAAATCTGCTTGATCTTGTTCCTTTTCACTTATGTAGCTAAAATTGGCTGCAGTTTACTTGTAAAATAATACTAACCATTACACCTTGTGTAGCTCAAATGGGCTGCAATTTACTAGTAAAATAATACTAACCAAAGAGAGGAGTGAGTTTCATGGATCCTTGAGCTCTTGTCCAAAGAAATTGACCTACCAATTTGTACATGATGGCAATGAATTTGAGCCTAACATTTAAATTTTCAAAATAATAAGAAAAATTAAGTATTAAGTATTCATAATCACCAATTAATTAAACAACAAAAAAAATTGCTTTTAATATTTTTAGCGACTATAAGTTTATTATATTCTATTTTATCCATAAATTTTTTAATATTAGATGTTATTAATCCTTTTCCAATTTTTTTTAAAAAATATAAAACACTAAATATTATTCTCCAAAAAAATGAGAAAATGAATGCATTATATTTTAATCTAATAATAAATGTATTAATATGTCTATAATATTATCCCATGTTGTATGAAAAACTCTAAAAATACATGTAAATTGAGTTATAGGGGTTCTTTTTAAAATGTTTTTCCGAAATTTTCAACAAGGATTTAATCCAATTATGCTTATAGGGCATGGGCTTAAACAAAATTTCCACAAAAAAACAAATTAGAATATCTGGCACAAATAACTATAGTAAGATTCGCACTAATTTCTTTGTTTTAAAAAAGTGGGCCTCTCTTACCTTGGAATCAAATCATGTGTGCCCCCTAAAAAAACTATCAGATAGTGTAGAGAAGAATTCGGATGCTACGTGAACCAAGAATAAATAAAACTTAGTATCAAAGTGTTATATTCTATTTTTAACTCCAGTTTCATACAGAGCTGTCCCCCCCCCCCCCCCCAACCCCTTTCGTTGCCATGTGGAAAAACTGTCCAGTGTGTCTCCTTAGGTAGTTATCTAAGGAGGCAGACTAAAATTACATAATAAGTCATCATTATAGATGGTGTATGTCAAAAAATGGTGGTACATATAAAAGCATTTAATACTTTTTGATCATGTATTAGACAGTTGCAACATGTTTTTCAACAATTGAACAAATTAAACCTATTAATCAACAGTGTAAAAGTATCTAACCCTGTCATGTGTCCTAGTTTCAGAAATTGTCATGCCAGACACCGCATGACACTTACTGGTCCTGATAGTCCTGATAATCCCTCCGAAATAATAAATGATAATAATAAATAAATACATGCAAACTTGCAGATTAGGGTTATAACAGATGCTTGCAAATCAAAAATCATCACTAACCTTATAAGCAAATTGCAAATTATTCCAACTGTGATAGACAAGGATGATTCATCGAAATTTTTAGCACATTACATTTATTTCAGGAACTAAAATCACACCCATAATTACATCTAAAGTTTCGGCACGGCTAACTAAAGTAAAAAAAAAAAAAATGCAACTAAAAAGAAAAGTGAAAACCTTTGGAATAGCCGATTCTTACCGAGACTTAGCATCGCTTCCCCCGCAAGTGTCGCCATGGCGAGACTGGGGGGCGAAACTCGGGCTCCTCTTCATTCAATTTTTAGGCGAAAGTTCATTTTCTAGGGTTTTGGATATGATGGTGAGAGTTCGCATTTCTAGGGCTTCTAGGGTTTTGAATATCCGAAAGAGAAATGGGAGCTTCCAAGGGAGCACACCCCTTTTCCTAGTGAGCCCACCAGGCAATTGTATCTTTGGTCCGGGTCTGCTCTTAAGCGGGCTCACTAGGAAAAAAGTGTGCTCCTTGGGAAACTCCCCAGTGAAATCTCTTTCGGATTTTGGGTACCGAGACAAAGGAGGAATTTGGGGATCTTTTTATTATTAAATTTTAAAATGCGCCCGGACCAATTAAGTACACTTAAAATTTAATGTTTTAGTTTTTTTATTTTTTCTAAATGTACCTCATATATTTTTAATTTATCCTCCTCTTTTTTAATCCCAAATTCTAAATGCCTCTCAATCTCAATGGGCCAATCATTTCTTCCATATGCTAAAAAAAACTCAATGTACAATACATCTTAAAAAATTTTAATCTACTTTTTAAAAAAATAAACCATTGAGGTGTGAAAAAAATAAAATTTTAATAAATCATTTTCTTTATAGTTTAAAATTTTTTTGCAAAAAATAATCTAATTTTTTTTTTTTTTTATTGAAAACGAAAAAACCTTATCATTTATTGTATAAATTTGTAGTGATATTAGGGAGATGTATTATTTAAATTTAAGAATAATTATTAAGATTTTGGAGCCAGATTTAGAGAGAGAAGAAGGAAACGTTCTAAATAGATAATAATAAATTTGTAATGAAAATTAATTTTTCTAGAGTTGCGGAGAGAGGTTCTTATAAGTTCGTTTCTCCTCAGTGAGCCAAACTGGGCCCTCAGGTTGGCCCACTTAATATTTGCCATGGCCTTTCAGTATTTTTTGTGCCATTTTTGTGCTATTTCGTATACCAACTTATGTGTGAACATATGTATGTATTTTATGGATGTATGTTTCCATAGCATGTGGATGATTGGATGGATGCAGATAAGCAAATATGCACACAGGTATATACATGTGTGCGCACACATATAGATATATGTATATATAGATATGTATATATATAGGGATTACTGTAAGTAAGTCGTCAGCTCAAAAAAACTTACATGAGCTGGCTAAAAAATTCCAGTGATCCAATAGTTTTTTAAAAAAAAAAACGATAGTATTTACTTCCTTAACATTTTAAAGATCAAATTTTATAAATTTTGAAATTTATTTACTCTTTTATCAAATGGATACAAAATGCAAAACCTTTAATTTTATATTAACCCAATGAAAGGACAAATCAAAACTAAAATCCAATAAATTGGGTACGAGTGAACCATAAGAGATCGATATCATAATCCGAAAGAAATCTTTAAAATTATTTTATTAGAAACAGTGGTAATGAATTGCAGCTCAAGAAAACAACCTTCTTTTCTATGTAAATTTTTTTCCCTCTAATAGTTTGTTGTCTCGTATGAACGAAGATTCAGTTATGGATTATATACAAGCAAGTAATGTTGGAGCTTAATATCACAACTAAGAATCCAAGTCAAGTACAAGCTAGAATGCTACAACGCAGGCTCATATGTACGAGACTAATAAAATATGCAGATCTTGTTTCTTTTTCGCTTATGTAGCTAAAATTGGCTGCAATTTAATAGTAAAATAATACTATTTTAGCCATAGTATTTTTAATATTAGATGTTATTAATCCATTTTCAATTTAAAAAAAAAAAAAAAACGCGAAATATTAATTATTCTCAAAAAATGAGAAAATAAACGTATTATATTTTAATCTATAAATAAATGTATTAATATGTGTGTTATATTATTGGGTATTTACTGGTTTGTCCATCAAATCTTTATATATTATGATTTTGTCCCCCAAATCTTCATATTTAGGATTTTATCCCCCAAATCTCATAAGTTACAACAATTTAGTCTCCCTCTCTAACTTTTCCTAACACAGTTAAATATTTGACCATTTTACCCCTCTTTTCCTTTTCTATTTTCCTCCTCTCTTCTTCTTCACTCTTCCTCCTCCTTCTCTTTTTCTTCATTATTTCTCCTACCTCCTTTCTTCTCCTTCTCTTTTCCTCCTCTTTTCTCCTTCTCCTATTTTGGAGTTAATTCACATTTTAAATTCATATAGGAAGATGGGAGAAGAAAAGGAGAAGAGAGGAGGAAGATATGAGAAATAATGAAGAAAAGGAGAAGAGAGGAGGAAGAGAGAAGAAAAATAGAAGAGGAAAAGAGAAGTAAAATGGTCAAATATTTAACTGTGTTAAGGAAATTTAGAGAGGGAGACTAAATTGTTGTAACATATGAGATTTGGGAGACAAAATCCTAAATATGAAGATTTGTGAGACAAAATCATAATATATAAAGATTTGAGGGACAAACCAGTAAATACCTCTATATTATTTCATATTTTATGGAAAACTCTAAACATACATGTAAATTAAGTTTTAGGAGTTCTTTTTCAAATATTTTCGACAAGGATTTAATCAAAATATGCTTATAGTGTATGGGCTAAAACAAAATTTCCCCACAAAAAACAAATTAGAATCTCTGGCACAAATAACTAGAGTAAGATTCGCATTAACCCTGTAACACAAAAATTTATTTGTTTGTTTTAAGGAAGTGGGCCTCTCTTACCGCGGAAACAAATCATGTGTGCCCCTAAAAAAATTATCAGATAGCTTTTAAAATAGATTAGGATTATCTCTTTAGAGTCAAGTCTATTGGTTTAGTCTTTTATTATTCATAACTTAATTATTTTAATACTAGTACAGACATGTTAATTAATAATTAGTAAGATTCCATTTGACGAAGATAACACTTTCTCATAAAATAAGGTTGCTCTTTGACCACTAACGCCAGATTTAGACGGTATTATGTCATCTTCTGCTATTTAACAATTTGAAAAGTGGAAATAAGCAGTTGAATGCAAACTGCGAAGGATTGGATGGAGAAAATTGAAAGTTTATAAAAGAGCACACCATTTTTCCTCGTGAGCCTACTAAAAAGTCATTTTTCGTCATAAAAAGTCATTTTTCGTCCGGATAGAAGATGGGCTAATAGAAAAAATGGTGTGCTCTTTTGGAAACTCACAGAAAATTAGGCAACACATTTGTTTCCCTGCCCCCTTGGATCCAGTGATTTTGCCAAAATACGCCTTCGTAGGGGCAAATCCCTTTGAGCACACCACTATGTGAGCTTTGTCACTACTTTTTATGACTTCGGGGAACAGTACGATGGTGTACCACCCATTTCTCCATTCTTCTGCAGAATAATTTGTCAGGAAAAAAAAAATCAAATTTAAATAATAACACAAAATTAAAAAATTATGATTAAATTTTAACTCTCCTTTGATAGTCGAATTTAAGAATTAATTTGAGATTTTTTAAATTAATTTAATTTCAGGAATATTTACAGGTTTGTCCCTTACATCTTTATAAATTATGATTTAGTCGTCCAAATCTTCATATTTAGGATTTAGTCTCTCAAATCCTCTAAGTTACTACAATTTAGTCCCTCCATTAGTTTTTCCGTCCAAATAAACGGCAGAATTTAATTTTTACTTTTTTAAATAATGAAATGATTTAAATGTCCCTATGAAGAAAAAAGGGGAAGAATAGAGAGATAGAAGAAAAGAAGAAGAGGGAAAGCCAATGAACCTAATGAAGAAAAAGAGAAGAGAGGAGGAAGAGAGAAGGAGAAGAAAGGAGGAAGAGGGAAGGAGAAGAAAAGAGGAAGAATGAAGAAAAGGAGAAGAGAAGAGGAAGAGGGAAGGAAGAATTAAGGAGGGGTAAAATGGAAAAATCAGGTCAAAAAATAAACTGGGCTAACGGAAGTTAGGGAAGGGACTAAATTGTAGCAACTTAGAGAATTTGAGAGACTAAATCCTAAATATGAAGATTTGGGGGACTACATTAGAATTTATAAAGATGTAAGGGACAAATCTGTAAATATCCCAATTTCATAATAACCCAATGAAAATTTAATTAAAAAATTCCTGGAAATTTGAAAATAACAAATTTAAGTATTAAAATATTTTGTAATAGCCGATTAATTAAACTACAAAAAATCACTTTTAATATTTCTAGTGACTTTTAGTTTATTAAATATATTTTATCCATAGATTTTTTTTAATATTAGATATTGTTAATCCTTTTTCATTTTTTCAAAAACAAATATATAATTCTAAATATTATTCTTCAAACAAATGAGAAAACCAACGCATTATATTTTATAAAAAATGTATTAATTTGTCTATAATAATATTCCATATTATATGAAAAGCTCTAAAAATACATATAAATTGAGTTTTAGGAATTCTTTTTCAAATTCTTTCCAAATTTTAACACAAATATTCTTATAGTGTATGGGTTTAAATAAAATTTCCAAAAAAAAAAATTAGAATCTCTAGCACAAAGAACTATAGTACGATTTGCATTATACCTTGTAATACTATATTCCCTCTTAATTTATTTATTTTCTTTTTAAGAAAGTGGGGAAATCTATAGATTGCAGGTCGAGAGAAATTGTAACAATAAAATATGATCCGGATGGAAGTGCATATATTTTTATTATATACTGCAGGGATGGTGAAAGAAAATTGACTTTGAATATTTTTTAAAATTTTATATTTTGTTGTTCCGGGAGATCCAATTGCAGACAAGTTCGAAAAAGAATCTAGTCCAGTTTGAGTATAGGAGAAAGTAGACACCATCCCATATCCGCTAGGGCTTTGAGGCAGAGGATTTGGATGTTGGTGAGGAAGATGGTAGTCTTTTTTTTTTTTGTTTTTTCTTCCAAGTGCTACACACTAATCAAACCATGTATGTCCCAAAAGAGATGATCAGATAGCGTTAAAATAGATTTGGATTATGTCTTGGACTATTAGAGTCATGTTTATTGATTTAGTCTTTTATTATTCATGGCCTAATTTTTTTTAATACTAAAAGAAACATGTTAATTAATAATTAGTAAGATTCCATTTGACGAAGATAACCCTTTCTTATAAAATAAGGTTGCCCTTTGACCACTAACACCAGATTTAGATGGTATTTTATCTTTGTTATTTTTTCTTAATAACCAAAATTAGTTTGAAAGAGTCGAGTCAATCCCTAGAATTACCGGTCCTAGAATCAGAAATGGATAGATATATTCTTCCATTCATTCAAAACTTCAATCGGAATTTAAGTTCAGATTGATGTGATGTTTTGCTCGAAAAGCCAAAATCTGGATTGGATCGTTGTGTTATAAGAAACAACAAATCAAATAAGGAAAACTTTTTTTAAAGATGTTTGTTGATTTCTACTACTTATCTTATCTTTATTTTTTTATTCTATTTTTTTTAGAGCCCATTCTTCGGGAAATGTAATTTTGTTTCAGTCATTCCTATATATAACCAGTTTGTGTGCGAACTACAAAGGATTGGGTGGAGAAAATATGGAAGCAATTTATTTCCCGGCCCCTTGGATCCAGTGCTTTCGCCAAAATAAACCTTCTTAGCGGGGAAATTATGTTTGAGCACACCACTTTGCTCAGTGAGCCCACCTTTCGTAGTGAGAGATTGTCTCTGGAACGGTTTCCACAGTATTTGGAGTTAGTCCCGGAATGGTTTAACATCATTCCGGAATTAATTTCTGATTGAAAAAATATTTACAAAAAGTAATGATAAACTTGTAATTTCTTACAACTTAAGGAGGGCTAACTGAGTAAGGTGGTGCGCTCAAATAGACATCTCTTCTTGGCGATTGGCTGAACTCATTTAAAGTTGCCTTCTTGTAAGTTATCATTGTTATGTTATAGTTTATTATTAATAGAATGCAGATTAAATTTGACTGTAATTTTTAAGTAAAAATAAAATACACTGTCTTAGTGTCTTTGGTGGTATTATTTTTATTTTTTCCTGAAATTTTTCTTGGGCCAAATAATAAAATTCAAAGAATTAGAAAAATCTGATAATAAATAGTAAATTATTTTACAAATGCCATGACTAAATATGCAAACCAACCAACCATGCATATCACTGACAATTAAATATAATAAAATCGATAAAGGACAGCAGTTAAATAACCATTCATAATATTTGGTCCACCAATTTAAAAAAGGGGATATTTACAGGTTTGATCCTTATATCTTTATAAATTATGATTTAGTCTTCCAAATCTTCATATTTAGGATTTAGTCTCTCAAATCCTCATAGTCTCCTTGCCTAACTTCTGTTAGCCCAGTTTATTTTTTAACATGATTTTCCTATTTTACCACTCCTTAATTCCTTTTTCCCACTTCCTCCTCTCTTCTCCTTCCCTCTTTCTCTTCTTATCTCTTCTCCTTTTCTTCATTTTTCCTCTCCTCTTCTCCTTCTCTCTTCCTTTTCTCTTCTCATTTTCTTCGTTGGGTTCATTGACTTCCCTCCTTTTTCTTCTCTTTTATCTTTTTATTCTTCCCCCTTTTTCTTCATAGGGGTATTTAAATCATTTCATTATTTAAAAAGAGTAAAAATTAAATTCTGCCGTTTATTTGGACGGAAAAAACTAACGGAGGGACTAAATTGTAGTAACTTAGAGGATTTGGAAAACTAAATCCTAAATACGAAGATTTGGAAGACTAAATCATAATTTATAAAGATTACCCCATTTAAAAAATATATACAATTACATATAGAGTCCTTCATATTAACAAATATCTTAGGGAGTTTCCAAAGGAACACACCATTTTTTCTAATGAGCCTACTAAATAACCGTCTTAACTTTGAGGCCGAACAAAAAAGATATATTGAGAAGTGTGCTCACTAGTAAGATTGGTGTGCACCTTTAGAAACTCCCACATTTTATTAGCAATCTGACCCCAACAATAAAAAACTCTATATACCTTTTAAACTTCATTTATTAATCAGAGACCGAAGGAGGTGTACCTGACAGTGGGCAGGAATGTCAGGGCGTTTATTACAATTATTATTATTTTTCGTGGTGTTACTGTAATTTCAGATCCCATGGGCCCATGGCCGGCTCACCGAAAAGTGCACCAAAATAAGTAGAATAATAATTTTAATAATAATAATAAAAATAAAAGTTAAAACCCTTCGTCTCTTTCCTATGACAGTTGCCTCTACACGTTCAAAGCCCCCACAAAACCCAACAAAGGGCCAAACTTTTGACTTTATGGGTGCAGATCGAAATTTCCCCATGATGGAAAAAGATCCAGTCGGGGTTTGACTTGAAAAATCGAGTTGCAAATTGGGAAAAAGGTAAATGTTGAATTTTGGTGGGTAATGCTGTTTGTTGTTGGCCTGTATCGGGCGTTATTGCGGCGATGGTGAGGCGTCACGGTTGGCAACTCCCTTTCCATAGTTTTCAGGTGAAATGAAACTCTCTACGTTTTTTTCTGTAACTTTTCTCCTAAATTTTGAATGATTTTTTGGGATCTGGGTTTTGTTTAGGGTTGATGATTTTGGTAGAATTTGGTCGTGGGCTTTTGCTTATGACGTGAACTGTTGAGTATTTGATTGTGGAGGGGTTAAAGAATAAATTTCTGTGATATATTTTTTTTAAAATGTAATTATGTCTTTAGTTGATGCAAGAGGAAATAAAATCGGGAAGATAAAGGCTAACATTATGCTAATTTTAACCAAATTCCCTTTTTTTTTTTTCCTGATGAGATGGGTTTAAGACTGCATTTGAAATGAGTATTGTAAATGAATTCTCACACATCACATATCATAGTGTATAAAATTCATTCCTGACGACAATGAGAATTTACGAAAATTGGGCATAGATGACCCTTCGCCATTCCTCAAGTTAGAATATTTGGGTTGTGGTATGACCCCAGCGGTTATGAGGGCGACTCAGGGGCAGACCCAGACATTCGAACCGGGGGCAGAGTTATTGGGGGGTTTGTCTGGATAGTTCCTCGGGGTGTAGGGGGCGAAATGCCCCTGCCTGGAGTGCGGGGTTGGAGCCTAGACCCAAAAAATTATCATTTTACTTATGTGTAACTCACATATGAATTTATAGTATTACAATACTAACATAGACATTTTTATTCTATAATTTCTATACAAATTTAAGATATTTACAATGCAAATGTCAGTTTTAAACTTTTGTTCATTGATTTTATAGTTTAAATTTTAAAAAATATTTTATTCAGTCCAAAAAAAAAAATCAATCTTCATAATTAAAAACTAAAAATTTAGGAGGGCATAATTATAAAATTGAGGATTTAGAAGGAGCAGGCTTGAAAAACTTCCAAAATTAAAGTATATTAGGTTTAAAAAGGGAACAACTGCCTCCCGAACTTTACATGGGTCCACCAATGCGAGGATTGTAGAGGTATCTAATTTCATTTGCTCTCTTTTGATTTCATCTTTCGGTATCACTGTCTACAGAGGGCATGAGTGCTTTTGCACTGGGTGTCCGTCCGATGTCTATGCACATTGCTGAACTAACTGTAGATGGCATCAGATACTAGTACAAGAACCATCATTTCTTTTAAAACTAATGTAATTGTTCAAAAAATGTTATTGTTGATTGCTTTTGCAATTGGTTGCTGTGTTGAAGCCTAGTTATTAAAAAATTACATAGTACTTTTATCTTCTTTTCTGATTACTGGCCTGCTTTCTATGTATATATTTTGTATTTATGCTTATGATCTTATTCGTGAAATGTCTTTAATCTTGTATAATATTTTATGAACCTTCCATTGATGACTATCTTTACTTTCAGGTAGTGGCTATAACGGTATTCTTCTTGCTATCTATTGCTTTCTATGCCTTTTTTGCACCATTTCTTGGAAAGGCCGTATATGAATATGTGGCTCTGGCTGTTTATAGTATGTTGGTAAGCATATTCTTCTGCTGAATTATAATTTTCTATAATCATTAATAACCTCCCTGTTTGCAGTTCTTGCGTAGGCCAATGCATGTTCATTGTCTACTCGATGTTTCAGGCACTTTCTGTTTTTGTTCTCTATGTAAGATGTACTGCGATTAATCCTGCTGACTCTCAAACCCTGGTTAGTTCTAATGAGGGATCACTTCATAACTCACAGAGTAAGGTTCATTTTCATGCTTAGTTGTTATGTGTGTTTTTTTTTAAATGTAATTTGTTCACAGCCATCGGTGCTTCTTTTTTGCAAAATAGGGAATGAGGTTACATTTGAAGAGCCTGTCAAGATAGCATTGAATTCTGAAGAAAGGATCAAGCATAAATCTACTACCTGTTCAGATATTGGTTGCTTTCTTTGTGCTTTAATTGTAAAAGAAGATTGCCGTAAGGATGAGTATATCACCCAGCAACAGGCTACCAGTGACGATGGAATGTTCTGTACGTTATGCAATGCAGAGGTGCAAACATCTATAAGCTACTTATTTCCAATGCTTAATATGAACATCTAATTCCCTATTGTAATTTATTGTAGATTTTTGTTCTTTTTTCAGTCAGTGCTGTCTTTGCATGCCTACATGTCTGTTTGTTTCTTGTGAAATCTGACTTTCATGGATGTTATTCTAGACTCGGTTGATATCTTGTGTTTGAGTTCCAAGTGCTAGAATATTTCCTTCACTGAGATGGTTACTTGGCTATACATGAATTTTAACATATATGCTCTTGTTTCTTTATGGTTTCTTTTAATTTTGTAGTGGTTTCTCTTTTATTTTAGTGCTTTTACCTTTAGAATTCATAACATCTAAAAGATCTTGGTGAATTTATTTTGTTTTTAAGAATCCTTGGCATGTTAATGCTACTGTCAATTGAAATTAGGCGGATTATACTGGTTATCAATTTGGCAGTTGAAGTCCTACTGTAAGATTAAATGTAATCACATACTCTTATTTCCTACCCAGAAATTATTCTTCCTTATTATTGTGAGAATTGGCAAATTTCCTTATTATTATCATTCTTCTGTAGCTGCTCACATATTCACAGTTCATTAGCAAACTATGGATATCATATATATTATAATAGTAAAAGTCATCAGTCAACACTGTAGTTCAGTTACAAGCAAAGCTCGTTATTATTATTATTATTTTTTGGGTCCTTTACTCTCACATATTTTCGTTTTGTTAGATCTTTCCTTGATCCGCAAGGGATTTTTAGCTTTGGGGTTTCTGTTTAACATCTTTTAGACGATATCTCTTTGATGGAATTTAACATTTGCCTATGCTACTAAAAAAGTCAATGCAAGATCTTTCATACAATATCTCGTCAACTGTCTCTGTTTTTTCTGGAATTTGCCTTGCAATAACTGCAAAGTTAATGCAAGATATTAGATGGAAATGAATCAGGACAACTGAGGCTGAGAGTTCCTTCAACACCCTTCTGTGATTGAATTATAGTGCAAAACCTCTCTTCGCTTATTGGAGTCTTCTTATTATATCATTCACTAGGAATATATATTATATTGGCTTCGACTTGTATGCTTTAGACATTGGTACAATTCTTATTTCATATCTTTCCATTTCTCTTGAACTTGCGGGGAATCTTGAGTGTTGCTCCTTGATTGTGTGGGCCATGGCTTTGGAGTGTGCAGCTAACGCTGTAGTCTTCACAGCTCATGGATCATCTGACCAAGTCATCGTAGATTGAGGAGATGTTTGCCAGCTTGTCATAAGAATTATGTTCATTGTTTCTCGAGTTTTTTAAACTTTGAGCTGTGCTACATGTCTAGTTTGGTAGGAAGAGGGTTTAGATGATGAAGAGGATATATATTATAATTATTATATCCTACACCATGGATAGCATGAAACAAGCAGATGGGCTCTGGCAATTATCATGTTTCTTGTATTTTTTTTACTGTTTCAGGATGTTCGGAAACTTTGAAGTCATCTACTCGTTCCAAATGTCCATCAAACCCTTGTCTAACGATGATATCACCATTTATTTGCAATAATTCATTGGTATTTTCCTAATGGGATATATTGAATCGAGTTTCTTTCAAGTAAAGATCTATATCAGTTTAATCAGGCTAATAACGGTTCTGTGCTTGATACTTCTTGACACCTTGGCAGGTTGTACTTTTCTCCAGGTACATATTGGTTAATGTTTTCATTTATCATTTACAAAAAGAGAAGCCAATATTAAATCATAAGTACCTGGGTGAACTATTGCATACCATTTTATCATTCAAATTTGGAATTTTTTTTTTAAATACATTTTATGTCAAATTTAGGTGCGCAAGTTCAGCAAACACTGTCGAAGCTGTGACAAATGTGTCGATGGATTTGATCATCATTGTCGGGTATGTAAATGTAGTCAATTTGATTTTCTTTGTTTACTCTATATGGTTTGGGTGCTTAAAGTATGCCGTCTTTTTTCTTCAGTGGTTAAACAATTGCGTTGGGAGGAAGAACTACATTACATTTCTTTCCCTTATGGTGACGAGCATTGCATGGGTAGGTAACACTGGAGAAGGTCATATGTTGTATTGTTCTTTGTTTCCAAGTGTTGTCTAGTGATATGAGATATTTTGTCCGATTTAATACTTAATTTCTCAGCTTGCTGTTGAATTTGGTGTTGGTATTGTTGTCTTCATCCGGTGCTTCACTGATAAAAGAGCAACCGAAAGTCAGATAAAGTACAGATTGGGAGATGGTTTCTCTCGAGCTCCTTTTGCTGCCATTGTGGTATGTATTAACTTGCTACAGTTACCTAAATAATATTTCCTTTTGAATTTTGTGCAGTTTTTTAAAATATAAATTAACACTTTTGCCCACTATCTCATTGTACTTAATGCACTTGGAGAAGCACATCTTCTTCCTAAAACAAATATCTTATCATGTTCAACAGTGTACTATGTATGATCCACTCTTCAGCGAGGGATCCTCTTATTTAACTATGTTATGTTAATATCTAATTAATGGAACACGAGGGGAATTAAGCCACTCTTTATGCTAAAAATAAAAAAATAAAAAAATAAAAAATAAAATTCAACAACATCTTTAACCTTTGAATAAAACTACGGTAATGTTCTCAGGTGCAAGTTTATTTTTATTGTAGCCATCTACATCAAACTCTAGCAGCGCTACTGACGCTTTTGTTTAGAAGAATTTCTTAACCTTTTAGCCATCTGTATCGGAGGACTTGTAGCTGTAGTGATACTCAGTTTTGTTTATGATGCATTCTTATAGATTAGTTCTTTTAGTCACTTTGTCTTGTATCGATATCATTGTTGTAACGCGTGCCATCATATGATGCATTGTTGCTTCATGAGTTTGATTTTTGCAACAACTTAAGTACATATAATATTTCAAAATTAGACCGTTCTACACGGGGCTACCATCAAACTACAAATACATAGAACTCTGAGATACTATATAAAGTTATTGTTATGAAAACTTCTCTCTGATGGGATGCTAATTAGATGCTTATGTGGGCTGTGAAGCTAGTATATTCTAGATATGGAAGATGACCATTTGCATAGGGTGTTATCGGCTACATAATAACAGATGATGGGGAAAAGAAAATGACATCAATGTGATGACCATGAAAATTTTTGAATGTCAGATGTAGAGTGTTGGTCATAATACAAGGAATACTTATTGAGATGACAAAACCTAGTCATATCTGGATGGAATTCTGAGAGAATGATGAGTCCCTTGAAGTGAAGTTAACATTTTAGGGTCTACTTACTAGTTACTATGAGATAATATTATGATGTTCTAGAATTTTGAGAGGTGTACAAATGAAGAGCAGCAAACTTCTTGCGGTTTAAAGTTGGTAGATTTGGCAATATCTTTTGCAGAAGTATGTGATACCATCATAGAAGCTTTTTTTCCTACCAGAACACCTTCTCTTTCCTCATGTATGAATTTTGGACCATTGTTGCACTTGACACCCGGGTCTCTGTCAAAGCTGTTACACTCTTGTCCTCCCTGCAAATCATAGGTTATGATGTCCTCCTATGGGAAAGAGAGTGCATAAACAAATATTGTTTCGGTTAGATGGAATCGAAGTTCATAAGATTCATCGGTATTTCTATCTGGCTATTGGCCAAATTTTTGTTGTATGAGCATCGGCAATATTGAACATATCATATATCGCCAATATCAGAGATATTGGTAACATTGGACCGTTATTTCAAGTTATGTCGTATATTGGATAAGTCAGTATCTAGTATGATATGCGATAGATACGCAATACCAGCACTAGCCAACATTTTAAACCTTTGATAGATTTGTGTTGCATAATATTATTTTGGGACTTTGTCGTTTATTAGATTAGAAAATTATTTTGTATTTGAATTTAGTTTGTATTTAGTCTCACATCGCCTATTAGATTATTGCCTATTAGATTATTTGTATGTTGTTGTGACACCTATAAATATATGTATCTCTTGACTTATAATAAAACAGATTGATTGGTTTTGATTATTTCATAACACTTCTCATATCAAAAAGTGAATTATTTGTCAACAACCCCTAACCACCACTACTAAGATCACCAAGGAAAAATCCCTACACGTTCCTCTTCCCTATATTGAGTTGTTTCATTACCTTGAGAAAATGGGTTTCTAGAATCCGTTTCATATTAGGGAAAAAAAGAGTATCAAGATTTTGTAACTAAAATAATTACCATAGATGAATTTAATTTATTAATTCCAATTCAGTCCAAACCAAACTCCTAATATTATAAATATCTCACTCTTTATTACTTTGATGTACCACGGAGGAGTTTCATGATTTTACATCTCTCACTGCTACGTGTTTCTCTCAGGCCATATTTACAGCTCTTTCGTTGTTGGCGAGTATTCCTCTTGGAGAGTTGTTATTTTTCCACATCATACTGATTAGAAAGGTTTCAGTCCTTCAGAATTTCCTGTTCTCTCTTTTTCGTATATCTGCAATCTTTCTGTAGCTGATATATTCCACTTGTATAGGGTATCACCACATACGAGTACGTTGTGGCGATGAGAAACCAGAGTGAACCCCCAGGTACATCCGTGAACGAGGACCCCCAGAGCTTTCCTTCCTCACCGATGAGTTCACCTGCAACTGGCATCAGTGGAAGCTCTCTGAGTGTGGGCCTGCAGCACAAAGGCGCTTGGTGCACCCCTCCCCGGATCTTTGTTGACCGCCAGGTAAAATTTGTAGCTCCGAACCTTGACAGCACGAAATCTCCATGGTCTTGCTGATTGTCATTTCCTATTGTTGAAGTTGCCTATGTTACAGGATGAGATAGTCCCGCACTTGGAACCAGGCCGAATACCTTCCACTGTAGATCCTGACGCCATCCATCCATCTGAAGGTGGGAAAAGGCAGCAACCCAAACGACCAGTCCGCATCAGTGCTTGGAAGCTTGCCAAGCTGGACACGAATGAGGCCGTGAGGGCAGCAGCGAAAGCCAGAGCTTCTTCATCAGTCATGAGGCCTATTAGCTCCCGAGTTCAGTACGATGCTGATAGATGCTCGACTGGGAATCTCAGCAGCAGAAGCGGCGCGACTACAGATACTGGCTTCCATGGGGAAGCTCAAACGGGGGTTCTCAGATCTCCGCACAGTTTGGCAATCCGAGAAGATCCTGGCACCTGCTCGCACACCCCTAGCACTTTAAGCAGTCCTCATCATGCCAGTGGCCTCACTAATGTGTCCAGCGAGAGACACTTCAATCCGATCTACCAGACATCAGCTCGTCATTCTTCATTGTCTGGAAGAACAAGCCAAGGAGAAGAAGAGGTGACTGAACATGCCATAGATGGTGGTAGATCGAGGAGCTTATCGAGTAATATGGGCAGCTTGAGGCAGTCCGTTTATTGGGATCCGGTGGCTGGAAGGTTCGTGTCCTCACAGAGCAATGCTGCACCATTGCCCTCTAGAGTCGGAACTCAGACGGAGCTGTTGTTGACGGGGCAATCAATATTTTTCGATGGTCCTCTCGTTGGTAGAGGCAGCAGCGGGCTACAAGGTGGCACAGGGGAGAGGGGGATGGGGGCTCAGCAGCTACCTGTGTTTGCTCCCAGAGAGTCTCAAGATTTTCTTCCAGCACTGCATCCTCCCAGGTCGCCATGAATCAATTTTGGCAGATAGACGAAGCATCCTTTTTCTCCTATCGTTTGCTAGATTACTAGTCTTCTTACTTTTTTAACATTGATCTTTTTTGCGTAGTTTACACTTCTTTTAAAACCATGTGCAGAGCTTTACATTTAATTTGAGCCTGTTCTTATTAGTTTTTTAGAATTTTGGCCTCACTTTGGTCAAATAAAAAGTGTTTATATTTGATACAATTTTATTGAGGGGATTTCTAATGCTGTTCCCTATTTGCGTTATGGGTCAATTCAATTTCTGCTTCTTCGGCTCCAATGACTTTCGATTGCTTCGAGCTTGCTGTTTGATAATTGCACTTTGTGATAAATGGTGTTTTTTTCCCTTTGCTATTTGTTTGTTCACGTAACTAACTACTGGTTATATCAATATATTACCCATATTAATATTACTATATAATGTCGCCCCGAGAATAGATGGATTCAAGAATTAATCCTTAACCTAAACCGAAACATATGATTTCAAGAGAGAAACAACAACGAATCCTAATTCCAAATGCTGTTCGGAAAATTTTATAATATTCGTCAATATTCTGATTTATATGATAATATTCGTCAATATTTTGATTATATGTCTACAATAGGTAAGCACACTAGTAAACGCACACGAAAGAAACCTAGAGAGAGCTCAGAACAAAGAGAGCAATATAGTATCAACTCCATATCTATATGAAGACTATAGCATGAAAATATGAGATTTCAACTTTCATAGGTGATAAACATTATCCTATTTTTCATATGTCTAATTACATCACTGAAACTATATCATCTAATCAGTCTCATCTAATTTTAATTTTTCCCACCTACTCTCTAATTTTAATTACTCCCCCCTAATCTCATTTTGAAAGAACTAGCTCTAACTTCTCCCACCTAATCTCTAATTTTAATTTCTCCCACCTAATCTCATTTACGGCAGAACTAGCTCTAACAAAGACACTATCGAAAATCCAACAAAACAAACCATTAAACTATTAAGGATGTGTTTGGCTAATTGGAAGTAGCAGAAGTGAAGAAGAATTTAAGAAGTAGGTTCCAATATGGAAGTAGAAGAAGAGATTTCTTCTTTTGTTTGTTTGCTAATATTTGGAAGAAAGAAATGCATTAGGAAGTAAAGAAAATATTATTAAATTGATTAAATAAAACTAGATTTATAATATTTTATTAAGTTTTTATATATAAAAGTATAATTTTTAATGATAATGATGGCAAATAAATAAAAAAATAATTTTGTAGCTTGATTCTCTACTTCCTAAAACTCTTTTCTTTCTAAAACTCTTCTAAGCAAAAAGTGTGAGGAAGAAAAAATTAAAAGTAAGTTGCCACGTAAGCGCTACATCACCAAATAAGAAGTAACTTCTTATTTACTTACAAACACTTGAAATAGTAAAAGTAAATTTATTTCCACTACTTCTATTTTACTTTCATGCAAACAAACACATCCTAAGACGAAAGTCACAAATCTCATCTAGAAATCACATAGAAATGAGATGAGAATGTACCAGTCTAAGACTAATATTTGGCCTATTGTATTCATAATTTTGAAATAGAAAAATAAATTTTTTATTTTTAATTACTCCAAAAATTACTCCATTGTAACTACCAATTCTCAACCCTGGTCTCAGATCAACCCAGCCATATGACTGACATAAGGGCAGAAATGCCTGCAGCAATCCATCCACCCCTGCAACTTCCTCACCCGATCCCACTGCTCCGACCAGAACCGGTACACTGCCAGCCCGCACTCCCGCCGCTCCCCCTGACTCCACGACAGCAACACGCACTTCTCCCCGTCGTAGAACACCGGCACGTTCCTACTGAAGTAGCACCCTCCTCCTCCTCCTCCCCCTCCACCGCCGCCTTCAGCCACCTCGACAAACCTCTTGAGCTCCCATATCCTACTCCCGTACTCCTCCATCTCCCAGACATGAATCCCTTTATCGAACTTCACTGCGCACATCTTCCCTCTGGCAACCCCGAGCCAAACGTCCGAGTATCCGCCGACCGCCAAGGCCCTGACCCCGTCGGGCAAGCTCATCGTATAGGCCCTCTCCCCCTCCACATTGAAGGCAACAATGTCCCCATTTTCCCGCAGCCAGTGCAATGCGCCATTGAAGTAGACCGAACTCACCAGATCAAACAGCCTCCAGCAGGGGCATGGCATGGTTGTGCTCGACGCAGTCCATCTATTCGTCTGAGGGGAGTATATGTCGAACTTGAAGTGAGTATCTTGGGGCAGTTTAACAATTCTCGTGCACGCGACTAGTTTGAAACTAGCTGCGGGCATGGAGGGATCGAAAGCTACCCCATACTGAGTATCGAAAATATGATCGGTCAAGGGTTTGGGAAGTCGTCGGATGGTCTTGGTGGCCGGGTGGCTTAGCATGTAGCGGTGGCGGTTCATGTTGTTGTTCGGGTCGTTGAGCCTGCAGAAAACTAGGCCGTTGCAGGCTGCCCGGATGGAGACACGGTTGAGGTGGCGACGAGGGATGCCGAGAGTGGTGTCCGGAGCTTCGGTCGGACCGTTGCCTGGCTGAAGAGGGATGTATATGACTCGGCCACCTGAGGGGTGGGCGGTGACGCTGAGGACACCGAGCGCATCGTGGACGGACCGTGCAGCTTGCGTGGCCACGAAGAGGGGGCTCGAGATCAGGTTCTTCCATCTCTTGTTTGTGCACTTGAACTGGCCGAGAGATTTTGCCGGCAGTCGCGACAGGATCTCCTGCAGGATGCAGTCGTCGAATTGACTGTTGTCGTCCATAGATTTCTCTCGAATTGCTTATATGAGTAAACTTGCCTTCTGAAAACCAATTTAAAACCAATTTGACAGAGAACAGGATTAGATTTGATTTGATTTTTTTTTTTTCTACTACAGATCTGATCTGATTTTTTTTTTTTTTTTTCTCTCTCTCTTGCTAGTTCTTGCTAGTTGATGAAGGATGAGGGTGGTTAGATCAGGTGGAAGAGGAGAAAATAATTTTAGACTCTGATACCAATTTGACGCAGGACGGAGGCTAAATTAGGGTTAGGGTTTTGAAATTAGGGTTTTTTCTGGAGAAATTTTGGGAATCCACCCAGGCCACGCCCACTCTCCACGAGAAAAGATTTTTACTCAGCGAATTCCACGCTAGAGATTTCTCAAGAAATTTCTCAAAATATTATTCATCTCTTTAATACTTCATACAACCCCTATATATAGGAAAACCTTAACAAACAGAATCTTAATAAAATCCAAACTTCTAAACAAATCAAATATCTATAACAATCCAAATCCTAATCTAATCTAATCTAATCTAATCTAATCCTGATTTCCATCAATTTATTTGATTAGATTAGATTGATGGAGATCAGGATTAGATTAGATTTGATTAGGATTTAGATTGTACTAGATATTTGATTTGTTTAGAATTTTAGATTTTATTAAGATTCTGTTTGTTAGGCTTTCCCTATATATTGTCTGAAGTATTAAAGAGATGAATAATATTTTGAGAAATTTCTTGAGAAATCTTTAGCGTGAAATTTGCTGAGTAAAAATCTTTCCTCGTGGATTCGTGGAGAGTGGACGAGGGCCTGGGTAGATTCCCAAATCCCAAAAGTTTTCCCTAATCTATCATTTCTTCCCCAATTCCTCTAAAAAAAAATCCTAATTTCAAAACCCTAACCCTAATTTAGCCTCCGTCCTGCGTCACAATTGGTATTGATAATTTATTGAACGGAACAAATTAACATTATAAATTTGAAAGTGATACCGATAAGAAGATAAAAAAAAAACGTTTTTTTCTTGTATAAACAGTGGGTTTAGACCCTTCTACCTTCAATTAATCGGAAATTAACGAAACAAAGCTATCAAATAGTCATAGCTAACTATGTACATGAAAAATGTTTTAAAAAGAGAAAAATACATGATCATTGCTTCATTAAATTTAAGATAACATGATTTTCGCCAGGATAAAATAATTTCTCCACAGAATTTTCTAAACCGTTAATTACTAGAGTGCTGGGGTCCCCAACTTGGAGTGGTTTGTTTGAATGCCCAAAGCAATTTTGAAATTAGATTATTGTGACCAACTCAACTAGGAAAGTTTGTACTGGACAATATTAATTAAATACTAATGATCAGTTGACATGTAAACTAATTGGGCTTGAGAACTTAACAGAATTAAGAATTACGTGATTAATTAAATTAATCACGACTTGTCAACATCTAATCCTTCTTGCAATTATATAAGGAGAGCCGTAGAAGATATCAATACATACAATTTTGTGTTTGCATTGAAAGTTGGTCATATTGGCACTGGTTACTAGGTAATATTAGTTGAACTACTCTTGCACTACTCAAAAGACAAGATGATAACCCTCACTTTTTTATATTTTGGATTAATTTTTGATTTGCTCAATTTAAAATTTTACAATAGAAGAATTAAAATTTAATTTTTAATTCAAAATTTTGAATAGGACGGGACTAGGACTAAACGTGACTCATGCACGTGCCCATTCTCATCTCAGCCTCTAGCATGCAAAAACATTGACTACAAAGCAGTACACTAGATGATAGAACTAACATTTTTGCTAATCCCATATCCACATTAACAATGTACTCCCCTTATGAAAGTCACTTGGGCTTTTACTAAGGAATTAAGAAGGCAATTCATTGATTTTTAAGCTAATCATAACATTGAAAATGTTCAGACTATCCTATTTTATTTTCCCAATTCTAAAAAACTAGAGAGAGAGAGAAGTATATAACACAGACAAAATTGTTAAATGATACAGTTCGGAACAAACAAAACCTATTAGGAAGTGGATACAAAGATAAAGAGATACTTGTAGAATAAACAAATAATTTTTCATTTATAAAACTTGATATACAATACAAAAACTTCATCCTTTATATATAGGTTTTAAAGCCGTAAATGATAATTCAAAATCCTATGAGTCATCACAAGTTACCAGGAGTTTTCTTTTCTATATAATTCTAAATAGCACAATAATCTGAAAACCATTTCAATTTCTTAAAAGTCTTCTATATGAAATAAGATAACACAATAATCTAAAAAGGACCTTCAATTTCCCAAGAATTTTCATTCAAAACATGCATGCATCTTTTTCAATCAAAATAGAAGTGCATCTACATTTTTTTATTATGCACTGAAATCTTAGTCGCATGTTTTATCAACCCTTCTAAAGTTTTTTTTTTTTTTTTTTTCAAAGTATCTTTATGATATGATTTTCTTGTCATGAGTTAAATATCTTACGATTTTGCTCAAGTTTTTCTTTATACAATGTCATAATAATTTGCTTTTCCTCAATGTCGACGTCAAATAAGAAAATGAGAGACCCAATCCCTTTCATTCTTTGTTATAATACTTCCTTTGGTCCGTAACAAAAGTTGTTTCGGATTGGATCAAAGATAGTTGTTGTTTAAAATTTGTACACAAAATATAGATGTTGGCAGTAAAAATTTCTAAGTTAAAAGGGTTTTCCACAACAGAACGCGGAGCTAATTCAATAGCCCCACGTTTGGTTATATTAACCATGCGTTTGAATAAAACGCGGAGATATTTAATAGCTCCGCATTGATTCCGCAGTCTGGCTTATATTAGCCTCGCGTTTGAGTAAAACGCGGAGATGATCAAAAGCTCCGCGTTTTGGTTATTTAGCGTCGCGTTTTGATGCGATTAAAGCTCCGCGTAAGCAAATAACCAGAATCTCAAATTGATTGAGATTATGATTCTGGACTTATCCAAATACCCGAATCAAGTCTAATCAGAATTCCATCAAAACTAAGATATTTGATTGGAATCCTTGTTGAATGCGAGTTCTATTTAGATAGAAACTCTTGTATTAACCTGGGGCTATAAATACCTTCCTGGTGAAACCCTAGGGATGGTCTTCTTTTTGGGCATCGGAAGTCTCCTATCGATCCTTTGGCAATTCAAGTACGCGAGAGAGCCTTGAAGCCTTTGCTGATCATCTTCTGAAATCTTGGAGAATTCAAGTTACGCAAAGAGCCTTGAGTTCGTGAAGATCAGAGAAAACCACCATCTTCTTTCTGGAGTTCTTGAGAAGTTCGAGTTACGCGAGAGAGCCTTGAACAAATCAAAACCAGAGAAGATCGTCTATATTCGGCCGATATCTTTAAAAGAGAAGATTTCAACGTACCGATCATCCAAAGGAACTACTATAGATCCCATCGCCACAGATCCCACAACAATATTGTAAAAGAGAGAGATTGAAGTATAAAATCCTCTCGTTTGTTCTCTTTATATATCTTGTTCACTTCCGTTGTAATCTAAGATGTGTTCAATGGAAGGAAGCGAAGGAACTTTTGCGACGAACAAACTGGCGACCACAGTGGGAGCCGTCTCTTTCACTGATGAAGAGATTGTGGCGCAATCGGGCGTTGACTTGATCGGATCCGAAGTAGACACGCTGGTCGTTGAAATCGACCAGCAGAAGTACGAGGAGTTCCTCTCCTCCGGATCAGGTGACTTGGATGAGACACGGCACTATCGTCGCATGTACTCCAATACCCGAGTGACGGGTAGAAAGGTATCCACCGACAGACGGGGATCCTTGGAGACTGCGGTTATAGAGCCGGAGTTCACACAAGAAATCCTAGCCGAGGATGAGCTTCCGATTGCCGAAGAAGACGTGGGAACTGGACTGACCAGGACCCAACTCCGGAACAGGAACCGGAGAACGAGGCGTAGAGCCCTCGAAGCCCGCCTTGGACGCGGAGCTAACTCTAAAGGACGCGAGGCTATGGTCCCTCGCAAATTGGCTCGCGCTACCCGCGAGACCAATCTCTACCGCGTTAAACGCGAAGATACAACTTGCCTTAAAAGCAAGGAAAAGCCAGCGTGTGATTTTCCACGCGAGGCTGGTAATACTGGCGAGTTATGCAAGATTCCTGACACTCGCGAGTTACGCGAGTATAAAAATTATTCAAAGCCAGCGTGTGATTCTCCACGCGAGGCTATTACTGTGCCTAGCGAGAGACGCGAAGCCAGTAAGGGTTGCGCTAGTCGCAGAATACCCAACACTCGCGAGTTACGCGAGTATAAAAATTATTCAAAGCCAGCGTGTGATTCTCCACGCGAGGCTATTACTATGCCTAGCGAGAGACGCGAAGCCAGTAAGGGTTGCGCTAGTCGCAGAATACCCAACACTCGCGAGTTACGCGAGTATAAAAATTATTCAAAGCCAGCGTGTGATTCTCCACGCGAGGCTATTACTGTGCCTAGCGAGAGACGCGAAGCCAGTGATACTTGCAATAAACGCAAGACTTCTGACACCCACAAGGAACGTGAGGATGATTGGCAGATAGTTGTCAGTCGTAAAAACCGCGCTAGGCGCGAAGCTATGATCTGCGTTAATCGCAAAGATAAGCCAGCGCGCAAGAACTTCCCTTCACGTGGGGCTATTATTCCAGAAGCTAAACTTCCAAGGACACACCAAGTCAGCGAGAAACGTGAGGCTAGTGTGGATAAGCGCGGAGCTATTCTTCAGGCCCGCAATGTGAAACGTGAGGCTATTCCTAAGCCACGCGAGGATCGGTCCGACCCCAGAGTCAGGGTTGATCAATCAAAGAAGCTTCAGTAGATTCCTAAATACTCTCAAGAGTTGAATGGACCTCTTGATTCCATGGCTAGAGGCACTGACCTCAGGGAACATCTCTCTAAGAAGAGAGGCATAGACCAACTTCAAGTTGAACATAGTTGTCATTGCCAGCAACTTGTGACAGCAGTATCAGCCGTGATGAATAACTGTGGCTGCAGTAAGAACATGATATCTGTGTTCGACCGATTAAACGAGTCAAACCAGAATCCTGCTAAGAAGACAAGAACCACTCCCCTGAAACAAGGGAGAGCTGTAACTTCCAACATGGTAGGAAAAGGGAAGAAAATTGCAGAGACGGATGATGATTCAGAATCGAGCGATGATGAACCACATCATATTACTCGACTAAGATCAGGAGCCGTCCCGCCCCGAAATTATAAGAAGCTCGCAGGGGGTTCTTACGACGAGGATAGCGATAATTCCGCTATAGCCTCGCCCCCATCCTCTATATCGTCTCGGCTACAGAAGTCAGCATCGCATATGGTAGATAAGTCTGACGATATCAATCAGAGATTTAAAGCTCAAGAAAAGATGATTCGAGAGCAGCAAAAGATGATTGAAGGACTCAAAGTCATGCTATCGAGGTTTGTTGAAGATAACGCCAAAAAGGGCAAAGAAACTCTGAATGAAGAAGAACAGGAAGAGAAAGCCCACTCGATGCATGAGGAAGAGGATAGATTTTCTTTCCATGATCCGCATGGCGAAAAGATAGAAAAGCTGCAGAGTCAACTCGAAACTTTAATGCGTAAAAAGGAGTTGAAAGAAGCTGGGGTCTCTAGACCGTATCCTCCTGAATGGGATATGATACCTTACCCACCAAAGTATAAACCGCTCAAGTTAGAGCCATACGACGGGAAGGGATCGCCCAGTCAGCATATATATTACTTTTTGTCCCAAGTAGGACGCTTAATGGGTAATGATCCCATCATGACCAAAGTATTTGCAAGTACTTTGCGAGGGCCTGCCTTTACTTGGTTCATGCAATTGCCCCCAGGTACTATTAATATCTGGTTAGATGTTGAGAAATTATTTCTCTCACGTTTCTTCGAGAATGACACCGAGATTACGGTTCATTCCCTCCTTGCAACTAGGCAAGGAGAACAAGAAACGGTTAAAGATTTCATAGAAAGGTTTCGGGAGAAGTCCGTACATTGTAAACACGGAATGATTCAGGAAACTCTAGTCGAGACCTGTCGACACAACCTTAAGACCAATGTGCTCCTCAAAATGGGGGCCGTAGAATCTAAGACATGGAGGGACCTGCTCAAACAAGGAGAGCAAGCTGAAGACTTGATTCGCCGAGTCGAGGAATCCCGCAGATCAAGAAACGTTGGGGGTAGTAAGCTATATACCCAAAACAACAGCAATAAGAATAAAGGGAAAGCAGTCATGTCGTCAGAAGCTGCTCCTCAGAAAATCGGTCCTCCGCCAGAGCCAAAGCCTCAAGGACAGCGAGGATCAAGGCAAATCAGACCGCAACAAGAAAGGAATTACACTTTCAAGGCGGAACAGACACATATCCTCTTTCACCTGCTCCAGAAGAAAGGAATGCTAAAACTTCCGGAGAATAAGAAGCCAGAAGATGCGGGTAAGACTAAAGACCCCAATTACTGTCTTTATCACCGGAATGTTGGGCACCCTACCAGGGATTGTTTTCCCGTTAAGAACAGAATCCAAGCACTAATAGAGGCTGGAGTTCTGACGCTTAAGGAAGAGCAGAAGAAAGTCACTGCCAATATGGCAACCATAATGGTTGGAACCCATGAGTTTCCCGCAGGAGTGACCCCAATCCCTAAGGGTAAGATGGTCACGAAGAATCTTGATCCGCACAATAAAGCCCAAGAGGGACTTGTCCCCGTAACAACCCAAAAGGGGGAAGTTATGTGGGTTCACCCCGACTTGCTGGAAGATGAATAATGGACTACTTCAAGAAGTCAAGGGAAGAAGCGGACTGTTAATACCATTTCTGCAGATATAAAGGAAGAATATATAGCTTCGGGAACTTTCATAGATTCTGAAGAAGAACCCGAAACTATGGCCACTCATCAAGATGGGGCAGGCCCTTCCGGAACTCGATCTGGAAAGACATATCTTAAGGACTACACTAGAGTGGATCCAAAAGATATCTATGCAGAACTCGCAAAGCCTGCAAAGCAGAAAGGACTTCGTTTCCAGAAGAATCCTACCAGAGATGAAGGAGCCAAAGAAACTCTCTTCGAATTTGACATAATTGCGCAGTTGGCTAACATCCCAGCGCGAGTAACGCTTTACGAATTATTGAGATTATCAAAATCAACACGCGAAGCTCTAAGAGAGGCCTTGGCAGACTCTGAGTCGTTCCTAACTCATATTGTCGAGCCGGCCATCGAAGAGCGGGACTCTTGCCCCCACTGTCATTAAGTGAGGAGGCAAGTCCACAAATCATCTTCTCTCCAGAAGACATGCAGGTGAGGAATATAAAGCATAATAAGCCTTTATATTTCACTGGATATGTCGGGTCCACAAAAGTGGACCGAATTCAGATTGATCCAGGTTCTGCACTCAGCGTCGTGCCCAGTAGATTGATGCAGCTGTTGGGGATTTTCCTTCATCGCTTGACACCTACACACACTACCATCTATGGATTCAACGCTAATAATAGTCATCCTCTTGGTAAGATCCGATTGCGGTGTCAAATTGGAGACTTGAAAACGGAGGTTACATGCTATGTAATTGATGCTGATACCTCCTACAATATTTTATTGGGACGACCTTGGATCCACTCTCATATGATAGTTCCGTCGACTCTTCACCAGTGCATGAAATATTGCGATGAGGAAGGAGAGGTCCGGAAGCTAATTGCTAACAAGCAGCCATTCAAAGGGTTGGAAAATTACTTCACAGATGCTGCACTCTACAAGCCAGCACATGAAGCCTCCAATGACAATCTTAGCAAGTCTCCAAAGCCCGACGACAGTGGCAATGAAGCCGACACTGAGTACGAGCTCCTTAGAGAAGATATGGGGGTGATTACGAAATCAACCCTCACCTAGATCTTAGCTTAGGTCTTGATAATATAGTGGATGTAATAGAAAGTGAATGGGTTATTAATGAAAATGTAAAGTTAGTCTACGAGCATGCTGTAGCTACTGAGTCTGAGCCCTCTTGTACCTCCACCGAAGCGGATGGCCTGACCGAACTTGAAGTTCTGGCGGCATACCATTTGCCCCTCAGATCTTCCCTCCTCTCTCAATTAGAAATAACCGAGGATCAAGGGCACTTCTTTGAAGTGCCTCCCCGACAGAAGTCCCAAAGGCCGATCATGTTCGGCAAAATGGCCATGTCGCCTCGACAGAGACAAAGTAGTGAAAGTGATGAACAAACATCACCTCAATTTCACTTATATGAGCAAAGGTCCCGACAGATGATGGAGAAAATGGGATATAATTTTACCCAGAAGCCGGGATTAAACTTTGGAAAAGGGCGGCGGAATCTCATACCCTCGTTTAGACCGAGAGGAAAGAGCCCTGATTATTATCAGAAGACCCGCAGGGGGTTGGGTTATGTATCTACTCCACCCTCGTCACCATTAAATGATGAAGAGAATCCTTCGGCCAAAGAAGAAACATTTTCACCAGATCATGATTCAGATATAAGCACCGGTGCTTGGTTTCAATTTTTGACAATCAATATGGTTTCAGCCGCGCCAGAAAGCGACGAGGAACCAATTGACGTTAAAGATGATGCTTGGGCTAGGCATATGGATACTCTATGGGATGTCCGCTTTGAACAGCGTGACCCGTGTACGCCCGAAAATTGCATCTTTGATTCCATTGCAAAAATTATTTGATTACAACGAAGATTTGAGATTACAAAAATTCCGAAGAATTACAAGAACGGGAATATTTGTTTATTCCCTTTTTTATGTGGGTTCGGGTGGCGGTGGAGTCTCGTTGCTGCCTCCGTTGACCGTCCGACCAGGAGAAGATGGCTCTGCTCTTTTCTTTGATCTCACGAGCTCGCCCGAAATCTTCCCAAAGTCCAAGAATCCAAAAAATCAAAAGTCCCTTCTCCCGTTAAATTTCTGCATTTTATAGACCGAAAAGACTTGAAATCCGGCTTGATTCCTCCTGAAAAAGCGGATCACGGGATGTCAGGAAAATAAAATAGGAAATAAAACAACGGAAAACAACGAAAAACAACCCGCGGGTGGCAACCCGCGGGGGCTCCCGCGGGTTGCAACCCGCGGGAGTTCTCCCGCGGGTTGCAACCCGCGGGTGCTCCCGCGGGTTGCATCCCGCGGGTTGCATCCCGCGGGTGCACCCGCGGGTTGCATCACCCGCGGGATGCAACCGGCGGGTGCAACCCGCGGGTGTGCCCACTTAGCAAAATTAGGGTTTTTATTTATTTATTTATTTATTTATTTATTTATTTAATTTTAGTGTCTACATAACCCCCTCCAAAGTTTTTGAAGTTCTGTATTGAACCGTACTGAATTTCGAAATACTTTGGATTTTTTAATTTTGGTTATAGACTTTTTAAAAGATTTGGTCGATAGGGATAACTGTTAATATATTTATTTATTCCATAACAAGCAGATGTATGATTTTAACGTACTCATTAGAGGACAAGCAGAGGTATAATGTTAACGTGCTTATTTTAGGTCAAGCAGAGGTATAATATTAACGTGCTTATTTTAATCCTAATCATTCAGTGACATTTAGTATGACGAATCAGGAAAAGACAGAGGTGACATTAAACGTGTCTTGGAGCTTAACCTATTCAGAGGATCTGGTCGTGATAGGGTCAAGCTGACTAAACAAAGGTGACGGTTAACGTATTTAGTTTTGGAATCGGACTATCAGAGGTAACTGTTAACTTGATAGGGAGATGATTTTCGTCAGAGGTAATTTTCAACTTAACGATATCAAAAGCACGTTCATCAGAGGTTGTAATATTGGACTTGATGAAGTGTGAATTTTCTTTTCTGTCAGAGGTGAAATCTTAACGTGACAGGGGATTTAATCGGATCTTATCTCATTTGATTTTGAATTATGATGTCAGAGGTATGATTTTAACTTGACTAATATTTTGGAGTGTCGCTTGCTCTGTTGGAGCAAAATGACATGAAAAGTTTTGCTGTCAGAGGTGAAATCTTAACGTGACAGGAGATTTATCTGATTAGGATTTTTAGCAAACCCTCAGCTATCAACGGATTTGATTAGTCTTTACCAACTACCGTTTGAGTTGGGCTAGCCATGCTATTCCCCTCAGCATGGTGAGCTGTCAAGGATTTCGTTTGGGTTTAAATACCAAACTTTTCCTCTTCCCTTTGCCTTAGCAGCTTAGGGCAGTGATGTATTCTTATATTCGGATAAGAATACTGTTGTGACAGATTTGTCGTGGGATTTTTAGCAAACCCCCAGCTATCAACGGGTTTGATTTTGCCTTTACCAACTACCGTTTGAGTTGGGCTAGCCATACTATTCCCCTCAGCATGGTGAGTTGTCAAGAATTTCGTTTGGGCTTAAATGCCAAACTTTTCCTCTTCCCTTTGCCTTAGCAGCTTTGGGTGGTTCGTACTTATTACCCCCAGTATGATGGGGTTTGCGAGAAATTTATTCTCTTCCCGTAGCTTTAGCGGCGTTGGGCAATTCATACTTTTTACCCCCAGTATGGTGGGGTTGGCGAGAAATCTATTCTCTTCCCGTAACTTTAGCGGCGTTGGGTGGTTCATACTTATTACCCCCAGTATGGTGGGGTTGACGAGAAATTTATTCTCTCTCCGTAGCCTTGTCGGCGTTGGGCGGTTCATACTTATTACCCCCAGTATGGTGGGGTTGACGAGAAATTTATTCTCTTCCCGTAACCTTGTCGGCGTTGGGTAATTCATTTTTTATATATATATATATATATATGGGGGTTTAAATTAACCGCCCTGAGCTCGTTTTGGGCATTGTTGTGAGCTCAAGTGGTACCTTTAGACCACACACATTAGATGTGTCGGAGTTAGCTCTAACTCCTTTTTTGTTCAGCTTTGAGCTGAACTGCTCCAGCGTCAATCAACGCTTGAATTTTATCTTTTAAGATAAAACAATTTTTTGTGGGGTGACCTACAATCCGATGGTACAGGCAGTAATTCGGATCGTTAGTTTTCCCTACTTCTTCAGGTCTCTTGCTCTCCGGCAATTTAAGCATCTTGCGTTTGGTGAGCAGATTGAACATAGTAGCAGTATGTTCATCCTTGAACGAATATTGCTTTTGAAGTCTGGGCGACTTTGCTGTGTTGCTTGTAGTTGGCCATGGTTTCTGCTTCAGTGTACTTTCTACCGCCATTGCCGTTATATCTTTCCCTTTTGAACGGGAAAAATGAAATGGAGATTCGTTTGCACCGTCTCCGGTTGCAGACTGTTGCATTTCGAGACGTCGAAGTATTTCTTCGGCCTGTTCGCCCTGCTTAAGCAGATCCTTCCATGACTTGGATTCGACCGAACCCATCTTGTCTAAGATATCGGTCAACAGGTTATGTCTACAGGTTTCCACAAGCGTATCCTGCGTCATGCCATGTGGGCATCGAACGGACAGTTCTCGGAACCGCTCGACATAAGTTTTGACCGTTTCGCCTTCTTCTTGTTTCGCTGCTAGCAAAGATAATATGGAGACTTCTGTATCATCTTCAAAGAATCGGGCTAAGAACTCACGTTCTACATCAGCCCAAGATTTAATTGTTCCCTGGGGTAGCTGCATGAACCAGGTAAATGCGGGCCCCCGTAAAGTACTCACAAATATCTTAGTCATGGTCGGATCATTCCCCATGAGATGTCCTGTCTGTGAGAGGAAATAGAAGATGTGTTGCTGCGACGAACTTTTACCGTCGAATGATTGAAGATTCAACGGTTTATATTTTGCAGGATAGGGTACGGTCTCCCATTCTATGGGATATGGACGGACTACCCCCACCTCTTGTAGCTTTTTGCGATGAAGAAGAGCTTGTAATTGGTTCTCCATCTTCTCTATTTTCTCTGCGTGAGGATTGAGGATAACTTTCACTTCCTCTTCCTCTCTTGAATGAGGAGGCACTTCTTCATCTTCGTCTTCGCTGTCTTCATTTATTTGGATAGGCCGTTTTCCTTTCTGCCGACTAGAAATGGACGGCGATGATTGGTTCTTTCTAGTTTGAGCCAGCAACTAAATCAAAAGTTGTTTCATTTCTTCTATGGTCTCCTCGTGCTGTTCGAGACGTTTTTCTTGTCTCTCAAGCCTTTCAGAGACTTCTTCTAGAAGCGCGCCCTCTGGTTCGATAGAAACTCCTTTTGATCCTGGAGTGATTTCCTTATCCGAATGGTTGTTTCCGACGACCTTTTTACTTTTATTAACCATATTTGATGAGGCAGCAGGTAGATCGGTCCCAGAGTATGCATTTTTCACCGTCCGTATTCTTTTAGGTTCGGTGATCCGCTCAAAAACGGATTGTCTCAGATGGCACTCGCAGTTTGATAGAACAGTTGAGATTAACTGTTCGCATTGGCATTGAGGAGTATTCTGTGCAGAGTTCTTCTTCCAATTGAGGTATTCTCTCAAGTCTTGGGATATCTTCTCCTCTCTATTTGCATCTTGACGTATTTTGCGTCTCAAATTTGGTTCATAATACTGGAGAGTTTGTAATATTTCAGGGCTGAGCTCTTTTCCAGCATTAGATTGTTCTCCAACCCTTCTGCGGATTCTTCTGGAGTGTGTGCTGGCCTGCGCAGTTGTGCGGGCCTCGCACGCATCTGACTTGTTCTTCGGGATCTGGAGGATTCTATCATGAATATGTTCATCCGAAGAGAAATTTGAAGATCTATCCTCAGGTGAGTTCATGAGCACATCCTTATATTTATTTGTAGAGGAACGGGATGGTACATCTGAGAGAGTAACTAAAAAGTTAGATGTGCGCTGTGTGCTCACTGCGCGTGTGCCCGAATAGACACAAGAACCAACCCTTGATTTTTCCTGCGGAGTGCAACCCACGGGTTGCAACTTGCGGTGTGCAACCCGCGGTTGGAACCGCGGGTTTGCACCCGCGGTTGCAACCGCGGGGTTGCACCCGCGGGGTGCAACCCGCGGTTGGAACCGCGGGTTTCCACCCGCGGTTGCAACCCGCAGTTGGAACCGCGGGTTTCCACCCGCGGTTGCAACCGCGGGGTTGCACCCGCGGGGTGCAACCCGCGGTTGGAACCGCGGGTTTCCACCCGCGGTTGCAACCTCGGGGTTGCCCCCGTGCGGTGCAACCCGCACTTCTGCCTGCGGATTTTTATTTTTGGAATTTTTATTTTTGGAATTTTTTCTTTCCGATGTTTCCTGATCTGGATTTTCTGAGCGCAATTTTCGAGAGGCACTGTTGAGGCGGGCCCGCTGTGCCTTACGCCTCAGGTTTCTCTTCTGAGAGCGGGTCAGGGATTGGTTTGACTTTTGGCTTGACTTTGGAACGGGCGATAACGCCTCGTAAATTTCAACGGGCGATGACGCCTCGTAAATTTTCATAGGCAATGACGCCTTTTGATTTCCAGTGGGCGATGACGCCTCACATTTTTTCATCGTCACCCGGCGATGACGCCTAGGCTCCGAATCAGAGGAGGAAAGAAATTCCTTATATTTTTGCTGGTCAACTTCTATGACCAGCATCTCAACCATTGAGCCAATCGGCACCCGATCGGACTGCGCCACCAAATTCTCTGTGGTAAACAGAGGAGCTCCCACTGTGGTCGCCAGTTCTTGTACGCCCGAAAATTGCATCTTTGATTCCATTGCAAAAATTATTTGATTACAACGAAGATTTGAGATTACAAAAATTCCGAAGAATTACAAGAGCGAGAATATTAGTTTATTCCCTTTTTTATGTGGGTTCGGGTGGCGGTGGAGTCTCGTTGCTGCCTCCGTTGACCGTCCGACCAGGAGAAGATGGCTCTGCTCTTTTCTTTGATCTCACGAGCTCGCCCGAAATCTTCCCAAAGTCCAAGAATCCAAAAAATCAAAAGTCCCTTCTCCCGTTAAATTTCTGCATTTTATAGACCGAAAAGACTTGAAATCCGACTTGATTCCTCCTGAAAAAGCGGATCACGGGATGTCAGGAAAATAAAATAGGAAATAAAATAACGGAAAACAACCCGCGGGTGGCAACCCGCGGGATCGCCCCCGCGGGTTGCCACCCGCGGGAATCCTCCCGAGGGTGGCAACCCGCGGGGGCTCCCGCAGGTTGCAACCCGCGGGAGTTCTCCCGCGGGTTGCAACCCGAGGGTGCGCCCGCGGGTTGCTTCCCGCGGGTGCCCCCGCGGGTTGCAACCCGCGGGTGCACCCGCGGGTTGCATCCCGTGGGTGCTCCCGCGGGATGCTTCCCGCGGGTGCCCCCGCGGGTTGCAACCCGCCCGCGGGTGCACCCGCGAGATGCAACCGGCGGGTGCAACCCGCGGGTGTGCCCACTTAGCAAAATTAGGGTTTTATTTATTTATTTATTTATTTATTTATTTAATTAATTTTAGTGTCTACAACCCGCCCACAGAAGACAAATTAATACAGGTTAATATGGGAACGGAAGAAAATCCGAAACCCATTTTCATAAGCGACACACTAACTCCTTTAGAAAAAGAGGAACTTACATCCCTTATCAAAGAGTATATAGATGTGTTCGTATGGAGTTATGAAGATATGCCTGTGCTTGACCCTCAAACTGCCACACACCGGTTAAATATAAAAGAAGATGTCAAACCTGTTAAACAGCAACAGAGGCGTTTTCGATCGGAATTGATGGGGGCAATAATTGCTGAGGTCAACAAGCTTATACAATCCGGGTTCATCCGTGAAGAACAACACCCAGACTGGGTGGCAAACATAGTGCCAGTTCGCAAAAAGAATGGCAAAATCCGGATATGTATTGACTTTCGAGATCTGAACGCTGCATGTCCCAAGGATGAATTTCCACTCCCCATCACCGACGTGATGATCGTTAATACTTGCGGTTATGAGAGGGTGTCCTTTATGGATGGCTTCTCAGGTTATAACCAAATCAAGATGCACCCGGATGATGAAAAGCATACAGCTTTCAGAACGCCACAGGGGGTATACTGTTATACGGTGATGCCATTCGGATTAAAGAATGCAGGTGCCACCTACTAACGCGCAATGAGCGCCATATTCAAAGAACACCTACGCAGAACAGTGGAGTGCTATGTGGATGACTTAGCAGTTAAAAGCAAAGACAAAGAAGATCATCTTCACGATTTAAGAGTGGTCTTCGATCTTATGCTGAAACATCACTTGAAGATGAATCCTACCAAGTCGTTCATGGGGGTATCCAGCGGGAAGTTTCTAGGGTTCTTAATAACTTTAAAAGGAATTTTTCTCGACCCTGAAAAGGTAAAAGCGATTAGCGAAATGCCGCCTCCCCGCAATTTTAAGGAATTAAGGGGATTATAAGGAAAGCTCGCTTATATTCGGCGCTTCATATCCAACTTATCTGGACGATGCCAACCATTCTCCAAACTTATGAAGAAGGGAGTGTCTTTCATATGGGATGAGGCATGTCAGCAGGCATTTGATGACCTCAAGGAGTACCTTACTAAGCCTCCTGTACTAATGGCACCAGCCCCTGGACAGCCCTTCCTTATATATGTAAGGGCCATGGATAATGCTTTAGGAGCATTACTTGCTCAATATAATGAGCACGGTCATGAACATGCCCTCTACTATTTAAGTAGAATAATGATTGGGGCCGAACAGCGATATACCCCAATTGAAAAGGAATGTTTAGCCCTAGTGTTTGCTGTTCAGAAAATACGACACTACCTTTCAGGGCAAACAATTAATGTTATATCACGGGTTAACCCCTTGAAGATTCTAATGACCAAACCGGGATCTTTAAATGGCCGATTGGCAAAATGGGCGCTCTTACTATCGCCCTATGACATACATTTTGTCCCTCAAAAGGTCATGAAGGGACAGGAAATCGCTGATTTTCTTGCAGACCATCCAATTTGGTCCCAATTAAAGCAGACATCGGAGTCAACACAGTTACCAAAGAGCAATCTTGGCAAATGTTATTTGATGGTGCCGCGAGACGATTTGCTGCTGGAGTGGGGGTTGTGCTAATATCCCCACATAAACATATATTGCCTAACGGTTACTCATTAACAAAACCGTGCACTAATAATGTAGCAGAGTACAATGCGCTTATTATCGGCTTAAAAATAGCTCTGCAACTGGGGGTGACCATCTAGAGGCATATGGAGATTCTAAGCTCATTGTCAATCAGATGACAGGTGAGTATGAAGTCAGACATGAAGCCCTCATCCCCTATCATCAGCTAGCTATTGAGCTAGCAGGATATTTTGAACAATTCTACATATATCATGTATCTCGAAACGAGAACATTTATGCCGATGCTCTTGCCGCATTAGTCGCAACGCTGGCAATCCCGCCAGGTGAAGCTAAAAGCATCACCATTGGTAGTAGAGAACTCCTCCACCCAGATGTGGTATCTCAAGCCGAAGAGAAGATCCTAAGGAAGCCACCTCAATAAAGAGGAAGGCCCAAAGATTTCATTACGACCAGAAACTTCAGACTTTGTATAGAAAGTCAAGAGGTGGTCTATTGCTACGCTGCATATCGAAAGCAGAAGCAGAACAAGTGCTAAAAGAAACACATGATGGAATATGTGGAGCTCATCAGCCCGGTCCCAAACTTGGAGACCGTATAAGAAGGCTGGGGTACTACTGGCCGAGCATGGTTACGAAAGCAATGACATACGCTAAACGATGTCATGCATGCCAAATACATGCCAATTTTATTCATCAATCCCAAGAATACTTGCACAATACCGTCGCAAGCTGGCCATTTGAAGCCTGGGGAATGGACATTGTAGGGCCAATAACTCCCCCGTCATCCAGAGGACATCGGTTTATTCTTGCAATAACCGATTATTTTTCAAAATGGGCCGAAGCCGTGCCCATGAAAGAGGTGAAAACGGCAGATGTGGTCAAGTTTATCAAGCATCATGTCATTTACCGATTTGGCGTCCCTCGACGGATCATTCATGATAATGGTCCGCAATTCATCAGTCAGGGATTCTCCAGATTCTGCAATAAATTCAGAATCAAAGATATCGCTTCTACACTATATAATCCTGCGGCTAATGGGTTAGCAGAAGCTTTCAACAAGACGATTATTAAACTCCTTCGGAGGTTCGTCTCTTCTAATAAACGAGATTGGGATGAAAAGCTAGGAGAATGCCTGTGGGCTTATCGCACCACCGTTCGCACCCCGACCAAAGCAACCCCGTTCTCTTTGGTTTACGGAAGTGAGGCTGTCTTGCCTCTTGAAATCCAGATACCATCCTTGAGAGTAGCTTTAGCCACAAAGATGACGACAGAAGAGCGCCATCAGCAAAGATTGCAAGAACTAGGGGCGTTAAATGAAAAACGTCTCAGGGCTCAACAGCAAATTGAGTTGTATCAAGCCCGAATATCTCGAACGTTCAATAAGAACGTCAAACCAAGAACCTTTAAGCAAGGAGACTTGGTTCTGGCTGTTAAGAGGCCAATGATGCTAACCCACAAGACTAAGGGTAAATTTGAACCCAAGTGGGAAGGACCGTTTGTTGTGGAGACAGTATACTCCAGTGGAGCCTATCGCTTAATGAATCAAGACGGCGACAGGATGATGATGCCGATCAATGGCAAATTTCTAAAGAAATACTATTCTTAGTACCCCTGGAGATACGCGTCTTCTATTTTTCTTAGGCATGCGCGTTGTGCGCCTCTGACCTAAACCTGGTGCATTTGGTTCTCAAGTTTGAACCACCATCAGTCTTTTCTTGGGCATGCGCAGTTTGGCGTCTCTGACCTAAGGTGCATTTGGTTCTCAAGTTTGTACCACCATCAGTCTTTTCTTAGGCATGCGCATTGTGCGCCTCTGACCTAAATCTGGTGTGTTTGGAGTACCCAGTTCAAATTACGCGAGAGAGCCTTGAACCGCCTCCAGTTTGGTTCTCAAGTTTGAACCACCATCGATCTTTTCTTGGGCATGCGCAGTTTGGCGCCTCTGACCCAAACCTGGTGTGCTTAGTTCTCAAGTTTGAACAGCCCTCAATCTTTCTTTTAGGCATGTGTAATTAAACGCCTCTGACCTAAAAAGTATGAATTATCCAACGCCAACTAGGTAATGAGAAGAGAACAAGTTTCTCGCCAACCCATCATACTGGGGTAAAAGTATGAACTGCCCAACGCCAACTAGATAATGGGAAGAGAACAAGTTTCTCGCCAACCCATCATATTGGGGTAAAAGTGTGAATTGCCCAACACCGACTAGGCAATGGGAAGAGAACAAGTTTCTCGCCAACCCATCATACTGGGGTAAAAGTATGAATTGCCCAACGCCGGGTAAAAGTGTGAATTGCCCAACGCCGACTAGGCAATGGGAAGAGAACAAGTTTCTCGCCAACCCATCATACTGGGGTAAAAGTATGAATTGCCCAACGCCAACTAGGCAATGGGAAGAGAACAAGTTTCTCGCCAACCCATCATGCTGGGGTAAAAGTATGAATTGCCCAACGCCAACTAGGCAATGGGAAGAGAACGAGTTTCTCGCTAACCCGTCATGCTGGGGTAAAAGTATGAATTGCCCAACGCTAACTAGGCAATGAGAACCCGTCATGCTGGGGTAAAAGTATGAATTGCCCAACGCCAACTAGGCAATGGGAAGAGAACAAGTTTCTCGCCAACCCATCATACTAGGGTAAAAGTATGAATTGCCCAACGCCGACTAGGCAATGGGAAGAGAACAAGTTTCTCGCCAACCCATCATACTGGGGTAAAAGTATGAATTGCCCAACGCCAACTAGGTAATGGGAAGAGAACAAGTTTCTCACCAACCCATCATACTGGGGTAAAAGTATGAATTGCCCAACGCCAACTAGGCAATGGGAAGAGAACAAGTTTCTCGCCAACCCATCATGCTGGGGTAAAAGTATGAATTGCCCAACGCCAACTAGGCAATGAGAAGAGAACGAGTTTCTCGCCAACCCATTATACTGGGGTAAAAAGTATGAATCGACCAATACCAATAAAGTAAAGGGAAGAGGAAAAGTTTGGCATTTAAGCCCAAACATACTCCTCGACAACTCACCATGTTGAGGGGAATAACATGGCTAGCCCAACAAACGGTAGTTGGTAAAGGCTAATCAAATCCGTTAATAGCTGGGGGTTTGCTAAAAATCCCATATTAAACTTTAATTTTTACTTCGGCTCGAGAAATTGAGCATAAACGATACCGAGATAAATCGTTTTGACGACAGGTTATTTATTGGGCAAGCAAATCTGTTTTGAAGCCGGCAAATAAAAGAGTCAAAAGAATCATCTTTATTAAAAAGGTAAAGATACAAAAAGAATTTCAAAGAAACATCGTAAGGTTATCTCTCTCCTGTTTACGAAGTTCTTATTATAAGGAAGATAAAAGCGTAAAGAGAGATGAAACTATTGGCCTCCCAGGAGTCTCAATTGGTTTATTGTCTCGTCCAAATTTCTACGATGAGAAGCCTCCACGGTTTGCTGAGCTTGCCTACGCAACTCATTATCACTTATTATAAGTTGTTGCTGACGAGATTCTTCTATGGCACGATTCCTGGCCATATCTTCCTACTGAATATGCTCCTGTTGGACAAGCAACATCTCCCGCTTCTTGACAGATTCTCCTAATCGGAGTTCATTTTCTATCAAGGTGGCCCGAGCTCTGGCAATCGTCTCCTGGGCCTGACTTTCCTCAATTCCATCGAATACCCTACTGCACAAAGAAACACCAGAGTAAGAAAAGTTTCTCTAGGGCAGAAAATTTCTCTAAGTATGGACGCGCGAAGCTAAAAATTAGAACGCGCGAAGCTAAGAATAGCGCCGCGCGAAGCTAAAGATTAGACCGCGCAGAAGTCAAAATAGCCTCGCGTTTCAGCACGACTTCTACTTAAAATAGCCTCGCGTTTCAGCGCGACTGCTACTGAAAATAGCCTCGCGTTTCAGCGCGACTGCTACTCAAAAATAGCCTCGCGTTTCAGCGCGACTGCTACTCAAAATAGCCTCGCGTTTCAGCGCGACTGCTACTCAAAATAGCCTCGCGTTTCAGCGCGACTGCTACTCAAAATAGCCTCGCGTTTCAGCGCGACTGCTACTCAAAATAGCCTCGCGTTTCAGCGCGACTGCTACTTAAAATAGCCCTGCGCTTTAAACGCGAGGATGACGCGATAACTTCGCGTAAGAAGGCAGTCAGAGACTTTTCTCATTCTCCAAGCCTTACGGCAGGAGTACGGCGATCTCGCCGGTAAAAGAGTTGATTGATCAGTTAAATTTAAGCCAAATCACTCTAGAAATATTCTAAAGAGTCTCGATGGAAGGATTCTTACCCCCGATAGGCGAAATGTGGGCTGGCGCGTCGCTGCCTTGGCCACCGCCACCACTGCTTGCGCCAGTCGATGATGATGGAGCCGCTCGAGAAGTAGCATGAGTTTTGGGTGCCATTGCTGAGGAAAATCGACTGAGAATCTGGAGAAACTCGGTCGGAAGAAGCTCGGGTCGCCTGAACTCTGATCGCCTGAATCTCTAAGTTTCTGGAAAATTCTCAAATAGAGTGAGAAGGATAAGAAATAGAGATTTCTTTTAAAATGAAAGAAACCGCCTCTTGGAATTCGGCGCGAATTTCGGAGAAAGTGACTAGTCAGTTACTCTCCAACACGCGAAGTAATTAGCCTCGCGAGATGATGGAAAATGCGAAGTTGTTTAACTCCGCGCAACTATACAAAACGCGAGGATAGCCTGTGACTTAGCTTCGCGTTTTCGTGGAAAGACTTGGATTTTTGACGAGTGCAATTGAGCGCTTCCATCTAAGTTAAAGCGATCCATATCCAATCATTTGGGTATTATCAATCTAAGTCGCGCAGAAGTACCTTAGACTATTTTACCAAAATTATTGACCATCTATTTGTTGAGCAAGCAAAATTCTTGAAGCTAACAGATAGAGAAGAAAATAATTTATCTTTATTCATGAAGCAAGAGATTACAAAGAGGGAGTTATAGCTCTCCCAAAAGCTTTTACATGATCAACTTGTCAAAAACCAAACAGTAAGATTTCTCTACGGGGTGTTGAAGCTCAGTTCTCTGGTTCACATGCAAAAGAAATTCAAGATTTCTCTACGGGGTGTTGAAGCTCAGTTCCCTGGTTCACATGCAAAAGATCTCCTCTGCAAATGTCAACTAGGATCTGTCATCCGAAATGAAGCCGAGAGGAAAGGAAAGTACTGCAATTCTGAACTGCAAGTGCTGCAATTCTGCACTGCAAGTGCTGCAGCTCCCTATTTACAGCCCCTTCAGGAGTTTATCTCTCGAAACCAGAGCTTGAAACCTGCAACTATGTTGTAAAGCGTATGCTTCTGACTTCCTTAGAGTCACTTCTGCTGATGAAGATTGATGGACCCACATACATTCCTCTTCAGAAAGGATTTGACTTACTGCAAAAGGAACAGAGTTTCCAAAAGAGTGAAAACGCGGAGCTAAGCTAACTCCGCGCACAATTGAAGAAGTAGCCTCGCGCTTTAAACGCAGAGGATGATGCGATAACTTCGCGTAAAGGGGGACAAGATTTCTTTCTGCTCTTTCCTTCTCTTTCAAATTCATTGCGACTGCTAATCAAAGATAGCCTCGCAATTATAGCGACTGCTAATCAAAGATAGCCTCGCAATTCATAGCGACTGCTAATCAAAGATAGCCTCGCAATTTATAGCGACTGCTAATCAAAAATAGCCTCGCAATTTATCGCGACTGCTAATCAAAGATAGCCTCGCGGATTCATTGAGACTACTAGTAAAGCCCCGCGTTTCAAGCGCAGGGACGACACAATAAAACGGCGGTCTCACCGACAAGATAAGCAATCGTCCAGAATAAACCAAGCCAAAATATCTCAGAATGGTTCTTAGAAAACCAAGAGATGAGGTTTTTACCTTAGAAAGACGCTGCATAGACTGGTTCACTGTTGCGTTTACCTTCACGGCTGCTGCCATTAATGCCGGCCAACTTGCGAAAAGCCAAACTCCTCTGGAGAGACATCCTAATGATGAAAATCTATGGAGAATTGAACGAAGATCAGTTGAAGATCATTCGTGAGTCACTCGAGTTCTCAAAAATTCTTCGGATGAGATGAAGAAGATGAGCCGGAAGCTCTATTTAAACAGAATTTCCGTCGCTTGGTATTCGGCGTGGAAACTCGGGGTAATTAATGACGTAATTACTCATTTCACTGAAGACGAAGTGAAGCTGATTAGCTCCGCGTAAGTGAGCATAACGCGAGATAGACTTGGTATTCTAACTCCGCGTTTCAGTTTAGATATCCAAAGTATTTCAAAATCTGCTGAAGTCTAAGCCATTTTAAAAACTTTGGAGGGGGTTCTGTTGGCAGTGAAAATTTCTAAGTTAAAAGGGTTTTCCACAATAGAACGCGGAGCTAATTCAATAGCCCCGCGTTTGGTTATATTAACCCTGCGTTTGAATAAAACGCGGAGATATTTAATAGCTCCGTGTTGATTCCGCAGTCTGGCTTATATTAGCCTCGCGTTTGAGTAAAACGCGGAGATGATCAATAGCTCCGCGTTAGCTCCGCATTTTGGTTATTTAGCGTCGCGTTTTGATGCTATTAAAGTTCCGCGTAAGCAGATAACCAGAATCTCAAATTGATTGAGATTATGATTCTGGACTTATCCAAATACCCGAATCAAGTCTAATCAGAATTCCATCAAAACTAAGATATTTGATTGGAATCCTTATTGAATGCGAGTTCTATTTAGATAGAAACTCTTGTATTAATCTGGGGCTATAAATACCTTCCTGGTGAAACCCTAGGGATGGTCTTCTTTTTGGGCATCGGAAGTCTCCTATCGATCCTTTGGCAATTCAAGTATGCGAGAGAGCCTTGAAGCCTTTGCTGATCATCTTCTGAAATTTTGGAGAATTCAAGTTACGCACAGAGCCTTGAGTTCGTGAAGATCAGAGAAAACCACCATCTTCTTTCTGGAGTTCTTGAGAAGTTCGAGTTACGCGAGAGAGCCTTGAACAAATCAAAACCAGAGAAGATCGTCTATATTCGGCCGATATCTTTAAAAGAGAAGATTTCAACGTACCGATCGTCCAAAGGAACTACTATAGATCCCATCGCCACAGATCCCACAACAATATTGTAAACGAGAGAGATTGAAGTATAAAATCTTCTCGTTTGTTCTCTTTATATATCTTGTTCACTTCCGTTGTAATCTAAGATGTGTTCAATGGAAGGAAGCGAAGGAACTTTTGCGACGAACAATAGAGGCCGACTATTTCCAAAATTTAGCCTAGGATTTGGTCTTTGATTCTATTATTCATTGTCAGAAATCCATAAAATACACCAAATTCACAAACTCCACCAAATACACAAACGCTTGTTATTGTTTCGAGGGTTTTGGCCAAGAATTTGGTACTGACGGGATGCTGAATTTGGCCTAGTTTGGAATCTCCACTTTTGTGGAAAAATCAACCGGAATTGGGATTTTTGGTTTTTTATCAATAAAGAGGGAAAAAGTGTCTTTTTTTTTTTTTTAAATAGTGTTTAAAAGAGAAATTCATTATTATCACTCATTCATAGCTCTTTTTTAATCATCATTTTCCATAAATCAATCCATGGATAGCAAATAAAAATTTTCTTATCAACAAATCCTTATCTCTTTCTGTGTTTGGATTGAGGGAAAATGAAAAAAAAGAAAAGAAAATGAAAGGGAAAGTTGCTTTCTACTGTTTGGTTAAAGGGAAAATTAGAGAGAAAATAAAAAGAAAAGAAAGTGAGAGAAAATGTATTAGATTTTTTTTTCTTTTTCCTTTTCTTCCTCAAACCTAGGAGAAAATGAAAGAAAAGGAAAGTTGAGAGAAAAAGGAAAAAGGAAGAGAAATTTTTGCAGAAATTTCCCTGTAATTTTAGTCCCAAGATATTTTTAACTTTTGTGAAGTTTGAACTATTTGGTTATTATACGCTTAATTATTTAAAAATTAAAAATTATATCAATAATATGTAAATTAATATTAAAATTTTCTATAGTTTAATTAGAATTATATTTTCCTTTTAATTTTTTATTGAGCAACCAAACATAAGAAACTACTTTTTTTCTAAATTTTTTCTAAAATTTCCTTGAGATTTTCTTCTTCATTTTCTTTCTAACCAAACATAAAAAAGAACACCAATTTCCATATTCTTTTCTTTCCCTTTCTCTTTCCCTTTTCTTTTCTCTTCTCTTCTCTTCTCTTCTCTTCTCTTCTCTTCTCTTCTCTCAATCCAAACACAGCCTAAAAGAGAAAAGAATTTGGTAACCAAACATTTGATTTAGCAAGAAAGACAACTCATTTAACATATTTCGGACTACTCAAAATGACAACTATTTTTTGAAAAAATAGTCCAAAACGGTAATTATTTTGGAGGAAAAAAAATGCTTAGAAAGACAATCTCTATGGACCAGAGAAACTCCTTGTCCTCACACATAGAACTACCTATCCCAACGCTTAATATTACCATTTTAAAATTTTTCTAAATGTCCAGAAAAAAGAGCCGAGTGTAGAGTATCGTCCTCTCTTCTACATTTTATTATTTTTTTTTTTTTAGTCAAACTCACATATTTTTTTATCAAAATCGAGTTTTTACCGGGAGTCGAACAAAGCTCATTCCTTCTAGATTTTCTTTTACATTATACAGGTCTCACATGTGGTCCGAGGGCATTTATTTATCATTTATCAATCAAGTGTCCTTTTTTCTTCCAATTTTTTTTTTTTTTTTTTGGGAGGAGGGGGAGTAATAAAATTTGCAATTTGTATTATTAAAACATTTTATAATTTGTCACAAAATTATCTCCAACCTCAATTAATAAAAACTTACTACAATTCATTCAAAAATTAATAATAAATATAATAAAATAGCAATTTTTAAAATATTCTAATACAATCATCTATCAAAAAGGAACATGACGTTTTTCTAGATCTCGAAAATTATCTATAATTGCAGCTGTTACTGAATTTTACTTATACATTGTATCAAACAATTAAATGATGACAGTAAATAGATAATATATTTAAATTAATAGTAGATACATACCTTGCTGATCCGAGGAGAAACCAAAAGAGAATCGCGTAAAAAAGATTTCCAATGTATCACTAAGCAACCTGTCAATACAATTTAGAAAATAAAATAAGCACAATAAAATTATATTAAGCACAATAAAATTATATTTAAGAGAAAAATATCCAAATTAGAACTAAGCAGCATGTTGATTCTCGATGACTTTATAATTTCGAAACTTTAACACAAGGAGTTTTTTTCTCTCAATTCATACAAGGAGTTTTTCTCTCAATTCATGCTAGCAACGCTTTCGAATAAATTTTATTTTTCTCTTAGGCTCTGTTTGGTTTGAGGGAAAAATAAAGGAAAAGAAAAGAAAATGATTTCTATTGTTTGTTTAGAGAGAAAATTTAAAAGAAAAGAGATAAAATCAATTTTCATTTTTTTTTTCTTTCTCTTTTCTCTTTCTTTCAACACAGCCCAAGAGGAAGCCCATGTTATGAAAATTGGGTCTTGGGCCCATTTTAACCGCACATCTTGAGGATATCAAGATGTACAAGAGGATATATCTTGAGAAATTGTAGTACTGTAACTAGCTAGTTTGCTATATATTCGTACCTGTAAATTGTGCAGATATCAGTCTTTTGGCATCATCTCATCTCCTTGTTGCTCTCACCATGCACCCACATGAACCCATACTACATCTCCATTCAAATTTCTAAATTGGTGGAGGAGATAAAAAAGAAAGAAGATGGAGAGAGAGTGAGAGAGGATGAAGACGATACCGCTGAGAGAGAGAGAGAGAGAGAGAGGGCAATCAATGTAGGATAGGGGGCCCTATCCTTAGACACAGGTCAAGGGGAGTCCTAAATATGGGGGTTGGTGTACACTTGGGTGCCTGGCTCAGTGCAACGTGTAAGGGGCTGCATGTGCCTGGCTCTGTGCAACGTGTAAGGGGCTGCATGAATTGTCGTGCGCTTTTTGTTGCCCACCCCCCATCGGGAAATTCTAAATGCGCACTTCATTTTACCAGTGATCACCACACACTCCACAACATAGGGGAAAATGGTGCTCACTAATAAAATATGGTGCCCATTTAGAATTCGCCCCCCCCCCTCCTCCTCACTTTGTATGCAACGCAAGCAAACTGGGATGGGAACAAAATCGGTTCAAAGAAATACATTAATTAATCATTAATGTAAAATTTTGAATTATAAATATAAGTTATAATCTTTTTAATTCAAGCGGTTTTGAATAGGACTGGATTGGTCTTATACTCACATATTCCCATCTCTTCTATTTCATGGGAAATTCTGCTCACAAGTTTGCTCGTTGAGCTCACCTTATAAATTTATAAAAAATTATAAATTTAACATTACTTTTTTATAATTTTGTTTTATATTATGTTCGAGAATTAATCTTCGACTAATATTAAATTCGTTCGTAGACTACTTTCCGATCAGTGTGAAAACAACTCGAGAGACTAGACACTGAAAATAACTCGAGAGACTAATTCTAGACTGAGAAATATTCTAAAAAAAAAAAAAAAAATCTCTTAGTTCCGGCAAACTAATCACAAGCATACCGATAAAATGAACGAAATACTACGACAATCAATAAACTTTTTAATATATATTTTTTTTACCACTAGACTACTAGAGTGCAGAGCCTCACCTCACGTTTGTCCACGAGTAAGAAGATAACAAAGCCGAACGGTTCCACGGGCTTAACCGAAAGAGATACAGAACAGTTAACTGGGCCCGATTGCGGGCCGTTTGACTGGTAATTATGAAAGTTTCGGCCCATATGATACACTTGTCAAATTTGAGCTTGAATTCAGTTCTGCGTTTGTCAGCACAATAGAGCTATCCTTTCCATACAAGGAGGATATAAAATTTGTTTGGATGTTAGATTTACTATCAAATTTAGCAAAATTGAATGCGTATTTAGATTGGATCAAAATATTAAACAGATATTATTAATTATAATAATATACTTGAAGGAAAAATAAAACTAATTTCCAATAACTTGATTTTGTTCTATATATTATCGTACATTTGGATAGTAGGATAGATTAGCACTCTCCAAATCCATCCAATATATATAACAATATGCAAAAACTATATTCATAAAAAAAAATGGATATGAGTTGAATATGAATCAGATTATTTGTATTTGTTTTTGTCGTAATTTGTTATGGAATAGATCTTCATGATCGTAGAAATGGGAGAGTTGCCTTGTCCTTCTAGTTCGTCCTTGCCATGTTGATAGTAGAGATCACTAGTAGAGTTTTTGCTCACGATTCACAGTCTGATTGACTCCAAAGCCAGTTGATGAAGTTAGAGGAGTCAGAAGAACTTAAGAGCAATATTTATTAAACATTATGTCCATGTAGAATGAAAACATGAATGTAGGACTACAAGTGCACCAGTTCAAAGATGAGAGTTTATCAATGTAGGACAAGTTAAAAGAACGAAGAAAATATGGATGGAGGTGATACGTAAAAATATAGAGTTTAGATGTTTAAATAAGAAGATATTACTTGACAGAAATGAATGGAGAATGAATATCAAAGCGATCGATCCGGCGTGATTTTTTTTTTTTTTTGTTCATGTAGCCTATCCCAAATACTTAGGATAAAAGACTTACTTCTTGTTGTTTCATGTAGAATGGAAAAAAAAAAAGTGAGGAAAAAACCAAAGAATCTATAATCAGTTAGAGATTTGGATTTTTTTATTTTGATTTGGATTTCCAAATCTTATCCAATCATATTTGATCCTGATTTTGGACATTTAAATCATAACCAAATATATCAAATCAAATATTTTTAAATCTATTTAAAAGGGAAACAAATATTTGACACAGAGATTTCTAAATTTATCTAAAAGGAAAACAAATATTTAACGATAGTATCTACGAGGAAGGGGAAGACCTAAGATCATTTTACATGCTTTTAAGCGCGTTGGATATGCAGAGTTGCTGCCCTCTTCATCCTCTACTATGAGATTGTAGCAATAGCAAAGAGCTCATAATTTTGTAAAAGGAAGCAATTGAGAAACGATCTTCTCTCTCGTTTTCCTACAATTTTGTAAAAGGAGAGCGATCAAGAAACGATTCTCTCTTATTTTCCTTAAGTTTTTCCTTCTTTTGATTGTAACGTGAAACCATTGTAATTGTAATCAATGATAACGAAAAGAGACTCAATTTCTATCGGAAACTGTTCATTGTGAGGAAGTTGTTGCGAAAAGCGAGTATCTTACTCATAAATTGACACTAAGAATAATGTCACATAATAACAAACAGAAAACACAAAAATAAAGAAACTAATGCAAATAAGAGAAAACACAAATTTTAATGAGATTCGATAAATGTTATTTACATGCTCGGGCGCCAATGATTAATCCGCTATCATCAAGCTTCAAATTACAATGACCAATGACAAATTGAAAACTCCCCCTAAGAATAATAGAATTTTCTCAAATCCCAAAATCCTAAAATTACACCTTGGAATTTTTTCAAATTGAAAAACTTTACAAATAAAAATTATTTTTTCAAAACAGTTTTATAAAACAAAGAAAAATTAATTGTTTTTAGATATCTAAAACAAAAAACTAAATTTTTTTTTATAGGATTCATAGATGGTGTCTCCTTAGTTTCTACAATACACACAAATACAACAGAAGATCTTCCTATATATATCATAGACAATTCGTTGTAAATATCAGATTGAGTGGTTATGAGACGCTCTCGCTCCGACTAAAACAAAATCCTAATCAAACTCATAGACCCCCAACTGAAAGTAAGCCCTGTTCGGGTTTGGGCTCATGCGAGCGGATCTTGCTTTCTAGTTGGATTCGAACTATTTTCTGCTCTAACGTCCGGATTGGAAGATTCTAAAGGAGCACACCTTTTTTACTAGTGAGCTCACTTTATGACTTTCCAGACTTTCAAAATTGCACTATAAGGTGGGCTCAGTAGGAAAAGTGGTGTGCCCCTTTGGAAACTCCCGTGCGGACTCCAATCAGTTTCGGGTTTGGATCTCACAGTCCACTAACAATCATGAACCCCGTAGTCCGTGAGTTTACATTCAGAACCCTTGAACGGTAATGTTTTTTTTCTTTTAAATCTCTTTTTTGAATTATATTAATGGTGAAAACTGATGCAGATCGTAAAATTTACATGTGGGAGAACTTGATTAGCTATTCATGGAAATTCACTCACTTAACATGGAATTTGCAATGTGAGAGTATATCATCGTGTGTAAGGGATGTCAAACTTTAAGTGGTTCAAGGAGTTTTGTTATCTTATTCTTTCAGTAAGAATGTGATATCTTCAGCTGTGCTTGGAATGATAACGGACGCTTTCATGAACCAAATTTTAACCGTCATATTTCAAATTATAAATTAAAATTAAAATTTGTATTTTTTAATTTAAAATTTTGAATACAATCAAAAGAGAAAAAAAAAAGGAGTGGCTATTATATATATTCCGCAAATATCTCAGCCCGTAGAAGATTTTTGTGGGCCTATTGGGCCGTCAATTTATGCATTTTGGTTGTTATATCTGCACATACCGTTTGCTCTCTTTATAAAAGTTTTTAAAGGAATGGCATTCCAATACTCCTGCAATAAATAGGTAGATACTCAAAATCAAATAAAAATCATGCGGAAAGATACTTTGTGCAGTATTTTAAAGATAAAGGATGATATAAATGTAGATTTTAAGCATTGTATCTTTTGAGGTTCAGTAGCTGGCATCTTTCATGTCTTGGCAAATTTTAACCTCTCCTTTACACTTACCATATATAGTAAATAGGAGGTAGAGCGTCTATTTAATAAGTCTTAAATACAATATCGTAATTTTAAAGATCCAAATCATTCACCTCGATTTCCATCCTTTATAGTTCCCACCTATCAAAGTTAGTGACCTTACTAAAATTCAGGAGTTATAGGATCGATATGTCTATTAATAAGTGGATATAAAATATTATAAGAAACTATTAATTTTGTATTTACTTAATAAAAAAAGTGAATCTCGTTATATATCTATATGTTTTGACAAATATGAACTTTAAGGAATGGAGATCAAATGAACATTCTGAATCTTTAAAAAATAATCACATTTAGGCTTTATTATTATGATCGTCATCATCATTATTACTATTATTATTAATTTTTTTTTTTGTTGTCGTAGTTAAAACTTGCTCCTTCGAAAAAATTTGTGAATTTTTTTTTAATCTCCTATACCTATCAAGGTAACCTTGCTTTCCATTTGCTTGGATGCTTGCTTGCCTCTACTTTTCGAGTTCGATCCCTAATAGGAACTTAATTTAAATAATTTTACAAAAGAAATATGTATATATGAGTTTGACTAGAAAAATATGTACATATGAGTTTGACTAGAAAAAAAAAAAAAAAATCTTGTATATATCACAATGACACCTCTACGCATCTCAGCAAAAATCTCTCATTCATTATTACATATATAGCATAGTATGTCTGTATTTGAGAAAAATCTTTACTTCATTATAACACATGCTTATACCTCAGCAATATCTCTTGCAATGTTTGTCCAAAAGCAGAACCAACATTTATGCAACAATATCTTGGTCATGTAGCAGATCTATTTTGCTCCTATTTTGCTCGTATCATAACAGGAAGAAAAGAAGGTATTTTAGTCGTTGACAGTTTCTTACTTCATTATATACCGCTTATTCCTTATATATTTTGTAAAGTCATTTATCCAAACTATTGTGGTCAGGATTGTGAAAGTGATCTCTGTGTGGGTCTCCTGTGTCCCTTGTTTATCCTTTTCTTTTCTTCTGCATCTTTATATTTTTCGTTTTTATTTATGTAGTTCTATTAACTATTCACTAATAGAATGCACATAGAGTTAGTCCACCATTTTTTACTTTAAATAAAAAAATAAAAATAAAATCTAGGTCATGTATTGAGTATTTGTCGGCAAACAAACCATCCAAAGATGTGTCCAGTAGCAGTTGGAGTGTGTGTTCATTCATCCATCGTAGAGTCCAGGTCACAAACATCTCTCATATTAATTTGTGAGTCAATCAATCAAGATAGGCGTTTGGTAAAAGATGAGAAATTACGGATGACGGCTAACTCTATATTCATAAAAAATTTAGGCTCGTACCAAGAAAAAAAATATTATTTTAATAGTTTAAACTGATCCTGCTGATATCGATATGAATCGCAAACAAACCAATCTACAAAATGTCTTCAAAAGATAACTTCAAAAGATAAATGAACGTTTTGATAATGCTTTGAGAGGTTCACAATGACTTGTCTCTCTATTTATAAGCGAGGAGGTCGAGACAATTCTCTAGATTAAAATTAAATAAGAATTAATCCATAAATCCTCCACACGTTACGCAATTACAAGATGATTGCAATCACTGTTGATAGTTGTCCAGATAAGTCCTGATTAATTGGATCCAAACTCATGGTTTTGCTCTACAAGGTAAATACTTGCAGTCGATGTAACAGCTCTACCAAGTTAAGAAATCTATTGAATGGCAATAAGACTCTCCTAAAACAGATCTTACCGTTTAATCTTGATGCATTAGGTTCCTAATATCACTTGTAAATCACAATCCTTCATTTTTTATAACATAAATAATTAAATTAAAATAAATAAATAAATACGACCTCTCATTATTTTTTACTCCCAAATCTTTCATCATATCCAGCCTCCCAACTCTTCATCTTATCCATTAAATCATTCATAATCCTCCCAACTTTTTGCCTTCTCCGCTAAATCATCCATAAAACCTCCATATTCTTCATTCTTTCACATCTCTGTTATTTGAGATTAATAAAATTATCTTTTTTTTTTAATTCACATTAGATTTATCTTATTGGATCCTATAATTAGCTTACCCATTATCCAACAACCCTAATAAATTTAAAAACTATGTCTACCTTCTTATAAACCCAATAAAATGGATTCAAATATGTTTATTGATTTCAGAGCCGCTAATACTATTTATCCTTAAAATCAAGTTGGAGTGCTTTATGAATATTAGAAGATCCCTAAAAATTGCTTCACATGATTACTAATTGGTAGAAGAACTTCGCGAATCAAGATAAGTTCATTTTTAAACTCACTAACCTTACTATTCTATATAATTGATGTTCAATTACATTATTTATTTTATAAATTATTTTGGAATTCATCAACTACTTATGATTATTGTTATTTTTATTATTAAATATGTTAAATCACATAGTTAAATTTTAGAATACTTATATATACAATATTAGATAGTTCACATAAAAACTATAATCATGAAAAAAATACTGATTGTGATATTATTTTGTGTCGATATCTAGACAACTTATCTTGTATGCTAGTTATCCAATTAAGTAACGTGCGTGGCACGTAAAAACCTTCCAACATTCACACACTCATCTGGCCAAATCAGTAAATATTTGATTTAGCCAATTATGATTTATTCAATAAAGTATAAATCAAACAAACTCTTTGAGTCATGCTGTCAATAAACTAATAAAATTGAATTGAAATATCACATATGGTATGATATACATATTATGGGAACCAGAATTGGACCTGACATGACTATATTTAAATAACACTAGATTGAGAGAGAAATTAAATGATGGAAATATACTCTGTTTCGACTATAAAATTGTTAAGTTATACAACTGAATATTTTGCACACTATAAGTGCAAGGTGATTTGTTAGATTACGTCTGATTATTTCTATTTGCCTAACGGCAGCTCCTACTAAGCACCGTACAATCTATATTACCATTTCCTGAGTCTGTACAGGAGACAATCAAAATAACGGTATCCCATCAGTTAGTTTTGCTAATACATGGTATTTTAAATAAAGACTACACTAAAAGATATTAGGATAACCTACATCAGCTAACAACATTATTACATATTAATATTTTCTAAAACTTATATTATTATCATGGTTGGACATAACTATTATATTACGTACTTTTTCTACGTACATTATTTTGGTCGATATCTGACGACCTAAATATACATATTCAGAGACTGAGATGGACCATGTTGTTCATACTACTGAAAACCTAGAGTATTTTACAGAAGCGACTGAAGAACAATAGTTTTTTTGTCATATGTCTTTTTATATTTTCGAACTAATCATTTCCTAGTGGAAGTTATCTTAGACTATCATGTTCCATTTTCTTATTTCTTGTTTTGTAAGTAAATCTTATGATGCAATGAGTACAGTTTATTTATCTACACGTATTTATTCTTTATGGCTGTAATATTGTAATTAGAGTTTAGCATATTGAAATCGAACATGTTAACTGTATCTATTATACGTATTTATATACCATACATCAAGAATGGAACATGACATAAATACCCCACCGCCCTCAAAATTTCACATAGAGTGAGAAGCACAGTGACATAAATATCCCACCGCCCTCAAAATTTCACAGAGTGAGAAGCACATTTATCTGTCTCTTTCATTATTCCCAGGCCAAACGAGCTTCAAGTTATAAGAAGTCTTTGCATTAAAAAAACAAGAACAAAAAGAAGTTACAAGAAAGTCTCAGGTCCGTAGCATGGCAGTGGCCGGGTACTTTGGCAGGGTACCCCAGCAACGGTACACAACCACTAATCACTGCGGACTTCCGCGTAGCGTCTCATTGTTGTCCCCGGGCACCCGCCGACTTAGTGGGCCCCCACCGACTTAGTGGGCCCCCCACCTAACAATAACGTATATAAGCTTCATTAAACTCCGACGCCTACTTCTTCTCAATTCTCTCATTGAACAGAAGCAAAATTAAATACAATGACTCTATATATCGAACCCACAACTCAAAGGATGCTTCCTATAGCTGAGGGTACACGCTATATGTATACATATGCCCCCACGTGAAATTAATTATGTTCCGTCTTAATTAAATAAATGCAGATTAATTACAGGCTCACTTACCCTAACAAATCTAATTAAGATGACATAGCACATTAATTAATTAATTGTTCCAATTCATTGCTCTTGGATAGAATTTGGAGAGAGTACGCACGTTACAGCCGCCAGTTCATTTCATTTCTATCCATGCAAATTTAAACTAATTAATTTAATTGAAGATGACATAATCCAGCCGTACGTGTGCACAATAAACTAGATCATACTTACACGCTAAACCTTAAGAGGACAGGGATAAAACAATAAATTTGCTTAATTAAGCTATATATTATTACGTAATAGACTGCTCTGGATTAGCTAAAATGAGAATAACTATTCTCAATTATTTTTTTAATTATTATATTCTTTGTTCAAAGGTGTTGTCTCCATCAATCATGTGAGTTGTAGGTATCATTCATAATTTCGATAGAATAAAGAGATTTTATAGAATATATCCTGCCGATTAATTAAGAAATCCATTAATTCGTAAAGAAGGCTGTCTGCAAATATATATATATATATATATATATATATATATATATATATATATATATATATATATATATATATGAAAAAAAATGGAAATGAGTTGATAACTTACGCAAGTTAGCTGGGCTGCAGTTCATTTTTACTATCTCCAATAATCTTTTTTAAAAATTTTCTTCAAGATTATGATCTCGACTCCTTAGAGTTCATTCATATCCAATTTCTTAGATTTTAGTTTTATGGTCCTCCATCAATTTAATAATTGATGTAAAATTAACGATTTTCAATGAATAAAACATTTTATATGTACTTGATTAAAGAATAAATGAACTCCAAAATTTATGAGATTTAATCCGAGAGATGTTAAGGAGATAGAGATAATAATTATAAAAAAATTGAAAAAAAAAATCATTGGATCATTATACTTTTGCCGCTAGCTCACGTAACTTTTTTTTGAACTGACAGCTCACCTACAATAAGACTATATATATATATATATATATATATATATATATATATATATATATATATATATATATATATATATATATATATATATATATATATATATATATATATATAAAGATTTAAGGGACAAATCTGTACCTATATATATATATATATATATATATATATATATATATATATATATATATATATATATATATATATATATATATATATATATATAAAGATTTAAGGGACAAATCTGTACATATATATATATATATATATATATATATCAGGTACATATTTGTTCCTTAAATCTTTATAAATTATAATTCAGTCCCTCAAATCTTCTAAGTTACTACAATTTAGTCCCCTCTCAAACTTCCGTTATTCCAGTTTATTTTTTGATCTGATTTTTCCTTTTTACCTCTCCTTAATTTCTTTTTCTTTCTTTCTCCTCTCTTCTCCTCTCTTCCTCCTCTCTTCTTCTTTTTTTCATTGGGTTTATTGGCTTCTCCCATTTTTCTTCTCCCCCATTTTTCTTCTCTTCTATCTCTCTATTTTTTTTTCCCGTTTTCTTCATAAGAGTATTTAAGTCATTTTATTATTTTAAAAAGTAAAAATTAAATTCTGCCGTTTACTTGGACGGAAGAACTAACAGAGAGACTAAATTGTAGTAATTTAGAGGATTTGGGGGACTAAATCATAATTTATAATGATGTAAGGGACAAACCTGTAAATACCCCTATATATATATATATGAGAAAATAGGAAATTCACGTTTCCTCATATATATATATATATATATATATATATATATATATATATATATATATATATATATATATATATATATATATATATATATATATATATATATATATATATATATATATATAAACTTATCCTAAGCAATACCGAGATCAATGTAGGCGGGTATTTGATACCTAATCACTAATTATAATTTTTTTTTGTCCATGCAATGAACTTAATTTCTCTGCATACATCAAGGTCTTTTAATTGGACAGGGTCAATTTCGACGTTCTTATTTTGTTAATCTCCATCTCTACCACAATCACAAGTTCACAACGAGATACTGGTGATCTAAAACATTTTAATTACTTTATTCTTTGTTTATTTTCTAATTAAATTAAATCACATTGATGAAGCCATTATTATTAAGAAATAATAAGGCAATGGATGGGGAATTTCTAGATGGGCACAGGATTTTTCCTAGTGAGCCCACTTTTCCTAGCTAGCATACCCTATTTTTTGAAAAGAGATGGTTTTTCCTAATGAGCCCACCAATATTCTCCTAATACCCTCATCTCCTCCTCTCTCCCACACGTTCTTAAGAAAGAATCCATCTCTCTTCCTCTCCCAAGCCGTCTCTCCAAAAGCCGATCCATTCTCGCCGCCCTCTCCCAAGCGCTCTTGTTGCCGTCGCCGGATCTCGCCGGCCTCGATTTCCGACCTCCGTCGTCGGATCCCGCCGCTCTCTCCAAATACCCTCATCTCGCCGTCTTTCAAGCCGTCTCTCCAAATACCCTCATCCCGATCGAAGGGATACGTTGAAAGGATGAGAGGAAGAAGAATGTGTTTGATAAAAATGTAGAAATTGAAACCCTAATTTTTTGTGTTAATTTAAGCATTTTGACTTTGGGAAAGATATGAAAATGAGTGTTGATGAGTTTGATGAGTGTAGATTTAGTTAAGGAGCAAATAAATTGGGAAAAGAAATATTTGTTTAATTTTTTAATGGTAAAATTAAAGACTTCATTGGATAAAAAAAGCTTATATTTTATTGTTATTATCGATTAATTATAATTGAATTTTGTAATAGTGAAGTGCAAAAACTATAATATAAATATTAGTTGGTAGTTTTTTGTGTCTGGTTTACATTGGTAAGTTTTGATGTTCGAATCGGGAAAAAATTGAAATGTAGATATTGTGTGTTTATGTTATGATATTTAATGGATTTAGATAGACAAATATAATTAGCATAGGGTGATATGTGATAGCTGCCAATTTAAAATTTCATTGTGTAAATATAATATTTGGTTATTTACAGATGGATCCGGTGCAACCATCTCGCATTCGACCAACAATGTCGAATAGGAGGAAGAAAACGGGGTGTATCGTAAGAAAGAGGGACAAAACTGTCCAAGTTTGCTCTATAATGCCATCGTCAAGATAAAATCATTTCCGACCGGGTGCACACAAGCAGATATTGATACAGTATTACAATCCATATCGCAGACCCCCGCCGAAGGCCCCAGCTCTGCAAGACACCGTCAGCCCACTAGGAAGTAACCCACTAGGAAGCAACCTGCTCAGAAGCAACAAAAATGATAGAATTCGTAGGGTTTTTTTCGAAGTACAAAACTATAGCTTAAGATATTTGTTTTTGACAACATGGAGATGAAGTTGTTATGCTGTAACAGATATTGACTTTATGTTATCATCTCTAATATGGAGCAAATCATGGAAATGAAGTTGTTATTATGGAAATTAAGTTGTAGTTTTTGATATCACTATTTAACTATATCTTTAAAACTATGAATGAATTATTTAAATGTTGAATTCAGTTTGTCGTTGTTCTTTGTTTTGGAAACCAAATCCAGGCTCTATAATACGGTTAATAATTTATGTTTATTTGGGTTTTATGATTTATCCTTTGTGTTCCATAAAGATATAGTATTCCAGATTGTATCGGGATTATCAATATAGAGTGGACTGGTCGTGTCATTGATCCGGGCTAGCAGAACTGGATCAACTTGAGGGTATCCGGGACTGCTAGCCCGTATCAAGGAACCAGGTCTCTGGTTCCTTGGTCTTGGCTGCACAGCCCAGACCGGAGCCTACTGTCCAGGACTGTTAGCCCGGACAGTGGGCTCTGGTCCGGACTGTGCAGCCCGGACCAAGGAGCTAGAAACCGGAAACCTGAAATCATTCACCCATAAGCCCATCATTAAAAAATATTCCAAACAAGGGATTTCATCTGGTGGACATGTCCAAGCACATTCCTTTCTCACATAATATCTTCTCTTTTTGAAAACACATTTTTCATTTATGTCACCTTGAAGGCAATTTCTTCGAATACTTGATCACACATAAAACTCGCAAAACAAATTGATATGACTTTCTTTCAGTTCACCATACATGACAAGATTAATTATGTGTAACACACCAGAAACCTGGCTCCTTGGTCCGGGCTGCACAGCCCGGACCAGTGCTCATTGTCCGGGACTGTTAGCTCGGACAGTGGGCACTGGTCCGGACTGCACAGCCCGGACCATGGAGCCAGAGACCTGGTTCCTTGATCCGGACTAGCAGTCCCACATCTCTATGCTAATTAAATATATTTTTTAAAAATTAAAAATATTGAAATTAAAAGAAGATGATGGATTCATATCTCTAAAAATCTTTGAGCGTCGAATGGAACTATTACTAAGTTGCGCATCTCCATTTTTTTCCCGTTGACCCACAAAATAGAAAAATTTGCTCTTTTTTAGGGCTTGATGATGAAAGAATCGATTTAAGCCAAATCTAGACTTTAATTTTCGTGATTATTTACTAAAAGAAGTAGGTTTTAAAGAGCAATGGGGTTTGGATTCTAAAAAATCCGATTTTTCCCAGCCTTCTCTTTGCCATTCGCGCGAGAAAGGAAGAAGTAGATGAGAGGGTAAAGGAGAGACAGTTTTGACCAAAAATTTTATTGGTAAAGTGGTAAATAAAGTGAAAGTTTTAAGTGGGCTCACTAGGGAAAATGCTGTGCCCATCTAGAAATTCCCCAATGGATGGTAGAAATATGTGACATCTCATCAACTTTGAAATCTGTTACCAAATCGAATATGATCGATTAGGAAGTTTGGATAAGATGTGATCAAATATCAACCTTACATCATCCATTATATAATTAGTGTCGATTGCTAGTGAGTCTTAACTCAAGTGATATCATTCATCTCCAATTTGTGAAAGGTTTTGAGTCGACTCCTAATGGGACTTAATTTGTGTAATATTGCAAAAAAAAAAATCATATATAGTTTGAACTTAGGGTTGGAAATTAGATACTTGGGATCCTCGTCATTATCAAAATTTGGTTGGATTCAAATTAGCCGCTACTATTTGGTTTATTTGAGCAGAGCATTTTGAGTAAGCCTAGCTCAACAAAAATGTCCAAATTACATTTAAATTGACAATAAACAGATAAAATAATTTATAGACAAACTAATTGCGTAACATTCGTTTTAGTTTAGTCTTGCATAAGATATATATATATATAAAATGATCTATATTAATTCTCATTATCCCATTAAATAATCGCTATAGAAACATCGAAATTAAGAAAATGCCAAATGAATGGAGGAAAAGTACCCTAATAATTCTGTAAAAAAATAAGGACGACATTTAGAGTTGTTCTAATTATCGGAAAATAAAACTCATGTGTCACACTTTGAAGCTTTGGAAAAGGATAATTGAACATAAATTGCAACAAACTGTTGAAATATCAGAGAACCAGTATGGATTTATGCCGGAACGATCGATAACAGAAACTATTCATTTATTTCGTCAACTTATAGAGCGATTCCGAGAGAGAAATAGAGATTTGTATATGGTATTTATTGACTTAGAGAAAACCTATGATAATGTTTCACGAGAGATACTTTGGTGGACACTGATGAAGAAAAGAGTTTCCATCAAGTATATGACATAATTAAGGACATATATGATGGAGTAGTGGCCAATGTCAGAATATGTGGTGGTTTAACAAGTGATTTTTCTATCACAATTGAATTACATCAAAGATCTGCATTGAGTACATTCTTATTTGCTATAGTAATGGATGAGCTTATTAAAACCATTCAGGATGAGATACCTTGATGTATATTATTTGCTGATGATATTGTCTTAGTTGATGAGATAAGAGTATGGGTAAATACCAAGTTAGAATTATGGAGACATACATTAGAATATAGAGGTTTTAGATTGAATATGTCTAAAACAGAGTATATGGAGTGTAAATTTCATAAACGACAGACCATAAACTATAATGCTGTAAAACTGGATAGGAAAGAGATACAAATGAGCAGTCAGTTTAGATATTTTAGTTCTATTGTTTAGAATGATAGAGAGATCGATAATGATATTAACCATAGGATACAAACTAACTGTTTGAAATGGAGAAGGGCAACGGGAGTTTTATACGATTGTAACATTCCGTTAAGATTGAATTTTTTTTTTATAGGACTGCTATTAGGCCAGGTTTATTATATGATATGGAATGTTGGGCTATAAAGAAACATTATTCACAGAAGATAAGTGTAACAGAGATGCACATGCTTCGTTGGATGTGCGACAACACTAGGAGAGATAAAATTAGAAATGAAGATATTCATGCTAAAATAGGTGTAGCTTCCATCGATGAGAAGATGCGAGAAAATCGCTTACGATGGTTTGGTCATGTGCAACGTAGACCTACAAGTACGCCTGTTCGAAGATGGGAGTTTATCAATGTAGGACAAGTTAAAAAAACGAAGGAAAAACCGAATAAAATATAAATGAAGGTGATACGCAAAAATATGGAGTCTAGAGATTTAAATAAGGAGATATTATTTGATAGAAATGAATGGAGAAGGAATATCAAAGTGATCGATCCGACGTGTTTTTTTTTTTTTTTTTGGTTCATGTAACCTATCCTAAATATTTGGGATAAAAAACTTAGTTGTTGTTGTTGTTGTTGTAGAATCATTGAATTTGATCATTCTCAAGGGAGCGATTGATTCATAAAAAAATGAAAATTAGAAAGTGGATGATGGAGCCAACTTAACTTTCTTATTATTATTATTTTTTTTATTTCTTGATAAAAGAGAGCATAATAAGTAGTAATATTGAAAGTTTACTTTTCATCGGTTGTTTTATATAAAATGTTTTATAGAAAATAGAAAGGGATTAACTAGAACCAATCAGTCATTCTTGTATCAAAAAATAATACTCTTTATTTTCAATCGGATTCAACACAAAAACAAAAGTTATAATTGTGATTTACGTTTTATTTTTATTTTTTAAGCATAAGCTCGTAATCGTAGCGTTAATCCTGAAACTTTTCATAACACAAACCCTATCCTCGATAATTGTGTTGCTATGTTTTGACCAAAATTAATGAAACAGGGTTTGGATACTTGGATCTTTGGGATGTCATAAAAACGCGTTACTCGAAAAAGTTATATTAGAGTTTATTTAGCTATTTATTTTCATATTAAATAACGCTAATATCTACCGAAAACATTATTGTCATTACTTTAATTGGGTCAACTAACATGAGTCAACTGTCTCTTTCTCTTTTTTAGACCGGGTCCGCAATCTCCGGCGGATTTCGATTGTACGATCCGTTTGAGAGGGGAGTTTCTAAAAGAGCACACCATTTTCCAAGTGAACCTACTTTGAACTATCTCAGGCTTGCTTGTGAAAGAGAAAACAAAGGAGATAAAACTAAATAAAAGTTGATTAACAATGTGTAATCAATGAATTTCTTGCCAAGATAACAACATATAATTAACAAAATAGTAAATTTGGATAATATTGTAAAAAATTATGTTTAACCAGTCAAGACTGTGACTTAAGAAGTTGGAGCCTAAGGCAAAACTTTGAGCAAATTTAACTATTATGACAAATTTATCTTCTATTGTAATTGGTGCATTATTGTTTTTTTTTTATTAATAACAAATTTATCTAGAGCTCCATTATATTTAATTAACTTTTCAATTCTTCGTTTTTTTGTTTCTTTCAATTTTTTCAAAGCCACTTTAATCATTTCTATTAGACATATTTAACTATAAAGAAAAATAATAAAACACAAAATGCATAAAAAATAATAATTAGAAATAGTTTTACTTTCTATATAACACAAAGAAAAAATATCAAAATAAATAAAGATTTAGAATAATTGAACAGAATTTGAAGAAAAATTAGATTCAGTTTGGGCACAAATTATTGGTTGGGTATGATTGGGCTCCAACCTTGATCCAAATACCTAAAAATAAAATAATATATTTGACAATTTTTAAAAAAACTTACAAACATTAGCACATCCGGAATTGATAAAAGTGGCATTGCGACAATAAACAGTAATTAAACTTTAGAAAGGGAGAGTCAGAGAGGGGGAGAGAGGGGGAAAGCTGGCAGAGGGTCAAAAAGTAATTAAGAATTAAAGATTTGAATGTCAAGAATTGAGAATTGAAAAAAAGATTGAATTTTGATAACACAGAAAGAAATTTAGAAAAATAAAAATTATGAAGTTGAGGAAAAATATAATTTGGTAACAGATTGGAATGGTTGATAATTGGAATAGAGTGAGAATTTGGAGGAAAGATAAGATAATAAAAAACCAACAGCCAATGAGCCTTGTTTCAAGTGGCACCACCCCTATCAGCCCTGCAATCGATGCACCCGTGCACTTAAGAGAATAAATCCATATTCGATTTTCGAGAAAACTGTTCAAAAAATTTAACTTAAATAATAAATGAAACTACATATTTTTAGTAGAATAAAAAAAAAAAAAGAAGAAAGACCCTTCAAAGGATGGCTTAATGAGAAAAGACTCAAGTAATGCGAGGCTAGCTTAGACTTCTTAGCTAGAAGTCCTTGGGTTGTAGGAAATTTCAAAATTTCTTTTTTTTTCCCAAACAAGAAGTAAATGACTCAAAAAAAGAAAGAAAGAAAGAAAAAACTAAATAAAGAGTTCACGAAGAAGATTCATCTAATATGACCCATATATTCCCTTTTATCATTTTTCCTTAATAAACACTTTCGCAAAATCCAATGAGCCTTGGTTTAAGTCACTCTTCTTCAATTTGTAAAAGGTTCTTAATTCGATTCTTGATGAGAATTCAATTTGGATAATATTATCAAAAAAATATGTATGAGAGTTTGATTAGAAAAAAAAAAAAAAAAAACTTCCGCAAAAGATATCATATATTTTCTCGAGCATATAATAACAATATCAATCTCTAAATGGGTATATTTTGAGAAAGTTATATAACTTTAGTCGCCATCTAAGCAATAATGTCTCAAAACGCGTCAATGGGAGTATGTTTGAGCCTAATGTTCACCAATCCAATAATTTCTTTTGTCTTTATTATATATTCCTTTTATTCTTTAAAAAAAGGACAAAATTAAAATTCATCAAGTCATATTTTACAATTCTAGAAATTGCTTTCGAGACAGAAATGTATGGGGTTCCCAAGGGTTTTATTGGCGGATGGCCTCAATTTAGAATATGAATTATTGAAAATAGAGATAATTGTGTAAAAAGTTGAACCAATCAATCGATCAACGATCCTACATTTTCCATTATTTTGGTACATAATACTTC